>JAYESA010000004.1:324393040-324895555 GCA_036927795.1 Iris macrosiphon
AGAGTATTGTTTAGTCCGCCGGGTGAGCCAGAGTTTCAGTTTGCCAGAGGAGCAGCGGAGCAGAGCGAGGGAGTCTTCTGCGGAGCCCTGGTAGTAGAGCCGAGGTTGCTACATCCACTGATAGAGGAGTACATGGATGTCTTTCTAGAGGAGTTGCCAGGATTACCTCCGGACTGAGATGTGGAGTTCTCTATAGACTTGGTGCCAGGCGCGGAGCCGATATCCCAGCACGTCTATAGAGTCAACAACAGTGAGCTGATAGAGTTGAAGAAGCAGGTGGATGAGCTTCAGGACAAGGGATTTATCAGATCTAGTTCTTCTCCGTGGGGTGCTCCGGTACTTTTTGTGCCGAAGAAGGATGGGTCGATACCGATGTGTATCGACTACAGGGCTCTGAACAACCTCACAATCAAGAACAAGTATCCGCTGCCGCGTATTGATGATCTATTTGACCAGTTGAGCAGAGCGAGGGTGTTTTCCAGGATTGATCTGAGGACAGGCTACCACCAGGTGAAGGTAAAGAGGGAGGATATTCCGAAGACAGCTTTTCGGACCAGGTATGGACAGTATGAGTTCATGGTGATGCCGTTTAGGTTGACTAATGCCCCGACAGTGTTCATGAATATGATGAACAAGGTGTTCCATCAGCATCTGGACAGGTTTGTGGTGGTGTTTATAGATGAAATCTTGGTGTATTCGAAGACCCCAGAGGAGCATGAGGAGCATCTGAGGATAGTGTTGGAGACTCTCAGGAAGGAGAAGCTTTATGGAAATCTCTCGAAGTGCGAGTTCTTCCTTGACAAGGTTGAATTCCTTGGTCATGTGGTGACTGGAAAGGAGATCTCGGTGGATCCGAGAAAGATCATGGTAGTTGAGGCATGGAGTACTCCGAGTTCAGTAGCAGAGGTCAGGAGTTTCCTGGGACTGGCAGGTTACTACAAAAAATTTGTTCAGGATTTTTTGGGGATTGCAGAGCCGTTGTCCAGGCTGACTCGGAAGGACGTGGAGTTTGTTTGGTCAGAGGAGTGCCAGGTTGCCTTTGATGAGCTGAAGAGGAGGTTGACGACAGCTCCAGTATTGACATTGCCATCAGGTTCTGGAGGATTCACTATCTATAGTGATGCATCGGGAAAAGGACTGGGTTGTGTGTTGTAGCAGAAAGAGAGGGTGATTGCCTATGCTTCTAGAAAATTACGTCCTCATGAGAAGAACTATCCTACCCACGATTTAGAGTTTGCAGCGGTCATCTTTGCTCTGAAGTTGTGGAAATACTATTTATACGGAGAACGTGTGGAGATCTTCACAGACCACAAGAGCTTGAAGTATGTGTTTACCCAAAAAGAGCTGAACATGAGACAGAGGAGATGGTTAGAGTTGATGAAAGACTTCGACATATTATTGCAGTACCATCCATGAAAGGCGAACGTAGTTGCGGATGCGTTGAGCAGGTATCCGGTATCTATGTGCCTGACTACAGATCGTTATCTTCTGGCAGATCTAGAGAGCTTGGGCATTGAGGTGATAGTGTCTAGAGTTGAGATGCAGATGTGGGGACTACAGATCCAGTCAGAGTTGGTAGACCGAATCAGGGTTACACAGTTTGAGGATGAGTCCCTGAGGAGCATCAGGGCGCAGGTTCAGATGGGATTATCAGATGACTTCACCATTGCTGATGATGGTTCATTGCGGCACGGTACCAGGTTGTGTGTGCCGAGTGGATCATTGTGCGAGGAGGTTCTTCAGGAGGCGCATCGATTCCAGTATTCTATGCATCCAGGCGCCAACAAGATGTATAGAGATCTGAGAGAGCATGTATGGTGGTACGGGATAAAGTGGGAGGTAGCACGCTTCGTATCCCGATGCTTAGTGTGCCAGCAGGTGAAGGAGGAGAGGCAGAGGCAAGGAGGATTGCTCTAGCCGTTACCCATTCCGGAGTGGAAATGAGAGCATGTGACCATGGATTTTGTTTCTGGACTTTCCCGTTCTCCAGGCGGGAAGGATGCGATTTGGGTCATCGTGGACAGGTTGACCAAATCGGCCCACTTTTTACCATTCAAAGTGGGTACGTCTACAGAGAGACTAGCAGAGATATATGTGCGCCAGATAGTCAGACTGCATAGAGTTCCTGTGAGCATAGTATCAGACCGGGACAGTCGCTTTACTTCGCATTTCTGGAGGAGTCTGCAGGCTAGCTTGGGCACCCAGCTCAAGTTTAGTAGTGCATATCACCCACAGACAGATGGTCAGTCAGAGAGGACCATTCAGACACTTGAGGACATGCTTCGCACTTGTGTTCTAGATTTCAGAGGCTCTTGGGAGGATCACTTGCACTTGGTAGAGTTTACTTACAACAACAGCTACCAAACCAGTATCGAGATGTCACCATTCGAGGCGTTATATAGACGGAGGTGTCGCACTTCGTTATCATGGAATAATATAGGCGAATGAGCTTTGCTTGGCCCGGAGATGGTGGTTGATGCAGCGGAGAAGGTCAAGCTCATTAGAGATAGACTTCGGGTGGCGCAGGACAGGCAGCGGCATTGGGCTGATAGCCACCGGAGACCTTTGGAGTTCGAGGTATAGCTTAGAATCTAGATTTTATTCTTGTGTTTGCTTGTGATTGCTTATTTTAGACTAAGTGCAGAGACCTTGTTTGTGCTAGGTTGGAGATCTGGTGTTCCTGAGGATTTCTCCGACGTGGGGCATAATTCGCTTCGGTGGAGGCGAGAAGCTTAGCCCACGTTTTGTCAGACCCTTCCGCATTCTTGAGAGGGTTGGCGCCGTAGCGTATAGGCTCGATTTACCGCCTACGCTAGAGGGAGTTCATAATGTGTTCCACGTGTCACAGTTGAGACGGTACGTGGCGGATCCCAGTCACGTATTGGATCACTCAGAGATCGTGGTGGGCCCTACTCTTAGCTATCCAGAGCAGCCAGTGGAGATTTTGGATCGGCGGGAGAAGGTGTTGAGGAACCAGACTATTCCCTTGGTTTGCGTCGCGTGGAGGCATCACTCTCCAGGTGAGTCGACCTGGGAGAGGGAGGATGAAATGCGCGAGCGATACCCCTATCTTTTCGAGCCATGAGGTATGGTTCTTTTCTTTGCATTCCTGTCATAGTTTCGTCTTTTAATTTCGAGGACAAAATTATTTTAAGGAGGGTAGGCTTGTCACTGCCCGATTCTAGAAAATAGGGTTATTTTTTTATTTTTATTTGGTAAATTGTGTATTGTATATAATTAATTATAATTATATTTAAATAGTAATTGTATTATTTTTAATTGATTGTTTTAGGGTTTTGGCTAGTCTGGACCCATATCAGACCCTAGTGGACCCATGTCCGACCCAATCCACACCCTTGTGAGACCTATTTTTGGGTTTAGAATATTTATTATATTTTAGTGGGTTAGTTGGAGAGATTGGGAGTTAGTTTGAGTGCTTTTGGAACCCGAAATCCAAACCCGAGTGAGGGGAGGGCATTTTGGTCATTTGGATATTAGGGAAACCTCATTTCTTGCATGTGGCCGGCCCCTAGACTCCATTCCAGCCCGTGCACACAACAACCCCCTTTCTCTTCATCACTTCTTCATCACTTCTTCTTCTTCACTTCTTCTTCTTCTACTCTCATTCTTTCTTCTTCTTTCCTTCTTCCAAGTAAGTTTTCTCCATTTTCTTTTCTTCCTTCTTTTATTTCTTACTTTTGTGTGAACCCTAACCTTATGATTTTTCCTAACCTAGGTGTGTAGAGCCTAGACTTAGTGTAGAGGCTAGATTTGGAGGCTTGGAGCTTGAGGGAGGTAATTTCAAGTGGATTGGAGACTTTGGCCTTGGGATTCCAACTCTCAAAAGGTAAACCCTAACTTTTCTCTTGCTAATTACTCTTATATAGTGTAATTAGTGGTTTAGACCCTTCCTAGACCCTAAGCCTACCCGTGGGAGGAAGTTGGAACTAGTTTGGTTGAGTTTAGAGATTTTGACACTAGATTTTGTGTCAATTTCGGGTGTAATCCTAGATTGGCCCAATTTTGGGTGATGCCCTAGGTTAGACGGACCTAGATAGATGTTGTCGGGTGTCTTGAGGGTTAGTGCGTGTCTCCGTTAGGACACGTGAAGTCGTGTCGTGGAGAAACGGGCGTTTCGGGCGTTTTAGGGATTTTTGTCGTCGTCGATTCTAAGTGCGTGCACGTTTTTGCCACGGACCTAGAATCGACGCGTTAGCATTTTTTCTAAGATCTAGACATCGTTTAGAACCCGCGGGTAAATTTTGGGCCGATTCCGAGTTGGTTTGGTGTGCGTTTCAGGAGGTTTTCCGAACCGCACACCGCGTGTTCGTCGAAATGACCGAACGGCCATTTCGACTTGGTTTCCTAGTTTCAGGCTTGTGTGCGCGTTGGGTTAGCTTCGGAGAGTGTGTGCTAGAATTCTCGGATTATATTTTATATATATATATATGTATTCGTGTGCGTGTGGGTCGTTGGGCGCGCGTTGGTGGGCGTTGTGTGCGTTGTTGTGTGTTGTGTTGTGTTGTGTTGTTGAGTGTTTATATATATATATATATATATATATATATATATATATATATATATATATATATATATATATATATATATATATATATATATATGTGTGTGTGTGTATGTGTTTGTATATCTATATATGTGTGTGTATTTATATATATATGCTTGTGTATATAGATCTATGTAAGTGTTTGTATATATATATATATATATATATATATATATATATATATATATGTATATGTAAAAGTGTGTGTGTATATATATATATATGTGTGTATGTGTGTGTGTGTGTGTGTGTGTGTGTGTATAAATTAGTGTGTGTATATATATATATATATACATATATATACATATATATATATATATATATGTATTGTGTTATATATATATATATATATATATATATATATATATATATATATATATATATATATATATATATATATGTAGTGTGTATGTATATATATATATATATGTGAATGTATGTGTTTGTATATGTGTGTGTGTATATTTATATGCAAGTGTGTGTGTGTAAGTATATAAGTTACTGTGTGTGTGTGTGTGTGTATATATATATATATAGTTGTGTGTATATATCTATATGTATGTTTGTATATATATACGTATTTATATCTGTGCGTGTGTGCGTGCGTGTGGCTGCGAGGCAGTGCAGCGTAGCGGGGAGCAGAGTAGTGTAGCTGCAGCAGCTGTAGATGTTAGCAGCAGCAGCAGCATTCGCAGCAGCAGCGAGCGTAGGCAAGGCATTGGCATAGCGAAGGGTTGTGGGAGAGATCTAATAGATGTATATATATCTAGATAGTTAGATAGATAAATAAATAGATAGCTAGTTAGATAACTAGATAGATAGTTAGATAAATAGATAGTTAGATAGATACGTAGATTGATAGATAGATAATAGATAATGGATTGATAGATATAAGATAGATATTAGATAGATGGATAAGTAGTTATATATATATATATATATATATATATATATATATATATATATATATATATATATATATATATATATATATATATATATATATATATATGAGTTTGGGTGTAAGGTATGTGTATATGTGTATTGTGGATATATATATATGCATATAGATATATAGGTTTATGTATATATATATGTTAGATATATATTCTAGCCTAGACTATTAACTAGGGGTATATCTATATTCTTAAATAGCTAACTAGATAGTTAGTTAGAGGGGTATTGGGCGATATCTCAATACCTTGAGATATCAAGGTATCTCAATACCTTGAGATATCCAAGGTATTGAGTTTCGAGCGGAGTTTTTGAGCAATAGCCTAGGAATAATATTGGAGTAATTTTTATATGTATTTGTATATATATTTACGCGTGCTAGCATAGGTTTTAGCGGGTTTAGGCGGGGTGCGTGGCCTAGGGCAAGGTATCGGATACCGAGGGTATCCCGGTATCTCGAGGAGGCGAGTTTAAGAGTTTACTAGCTTAATGAGCTAGTTTTGACCTAGAATTTTAGGGGCACCACAGTTTGACCTAGCTTTAACCATAATTGTCCCCGTTGACCATAAAAGTCAATATTTGACCTAATTTTGACCTAGAGTTGAATTTTTGGACCCCGTGTTGACTTTTTGACCCGAATTTCACCAGTTTGATCCGTTCGACCTAGAATAACCCTAGAAGCCTGTTTTTAATTATTTTATATCAGTTTAACTCCTTAGAACACTGTTTAATTCTGCTTTTCGCAATAGGTTCTTGCGACACCGGTCCGGATCTCGATCCTCATCAGTTGCTCAGGACGTCAGGCGAGTACCTACCTCTGATAGTTTCTATTTTATGATAGCGTTTATATTACCTGTTCTAGAACTGTAATACTTGATTCTGACACATTGTTACACGAGCTGGTACTAGTGGATCCCGTCATGAGATGCTATCCCCCTTACCGTGTTTAGCGGGTACTCTATCACGTGTATTTCATCATGTGCTTCGGGTATTGATTCTCATGTGCTATCATATGCTTCTTGTGCTCTCGCCTTCGTGTACGCGAGCTATTTATCATGTACGTAGCGTGTCATGGTTGGATCCAAGAGTATTAGTGGGGGAGGGAAGTAGGAGTTGGTTATGTGATCAAAGTCAAACAGTATTCATGTGTATGTCGGTTATGCAACTCACGCATAACGGAGTTATCATAGTATTTTTCATGTGCAACCTAAGCCGATCACATAACAAACTTGTGCTCAAGGCACTTAGCTAGTATTCATATTTTCTCACATGCAGTTACTTCTCTACTTGTATTGTTCTCCAGTTTACTTTGCAGCTACTTATTCTGCTCCAGCATGTATTTATTTTCCTGTGCATCTTGTATACTTTTTTATTGCTAGTCATATACACCTTACCATGTATTTGGAGTTGCTTTCAGAGTTATGTACTTCGCTCCAGTCCTGACTAGGCATATTTTTTCCAGAGGATCCTGAGGATTTCTGCCCGACTTTCTACGGGCCGGGTGTCGATAAGTGTTGCGACCCCGATACTGAGGAGGAGCCCTGCGAGGAGACGCCTTTAGCGCCCTAGTTATCTAGGTGGGTTTTTCTGGGTTGTTCCCAGTTGATTATTTTGGATGATTGTACTTATTCTTTTGCTGCTGTGAGATGTTGTAGATTATTATAGACTTGGACTGTATTTGGATATTGTCTTGCTCTGTGTTTTTTTGTTTCTTTTGCTATCCTATCGTGCTTTTACTCTTTCCCTAGATTATTGTGATTGAGTATTCATATATATATTGCATGGTTGCCCTCCTTTTGGAGAGGATTATTCATATATATATATTGCGTGGTTGCCCTCCTTTTGGAGAGGTTATTGACAGATTTTTTGTGAGTTATATAGATAGATTGTTGACCTAGAACGGACCTTTACAGCGTTCTACCGCCGATTCTGCGGCGTAGGCTGGACGTACCCATGACTCATGCTCGATTTTTCGGGTGCGGGTTGTGACATCCGGACCTCCCCCTGGCCGGAGCAACAATCACCTCATCATCACCATTGTATATCATCATCACCCCTTCATTATCAATACCATCATTATCACCCACATCATCTCACCATCATTATCATCCACATCATCACCATCATCCTTATCATTATCTACATCATCACCATCATCCCTATCATCACCCACATTATCTCACCATCATTATCATCATCCACATCATCACCATCATCCCTATCATCATCCATATCATCACCATCATCATCTCATCATCACCATCTCATTAACCTAATCATCTATGTGAATCATCATCATCATCACCAATCACTATCCTCATCATCATCAGCATTAACCTCAATCATCATCACCTTCGTCATCATCGTCAACCTCATCGTCGTCCCCGTGCATGCACCCCGAGGTTCGAACCTGTCCCACTTATCCTTTTTATATGTGCTTGTGTATATGCTATTAGGACATGAGTATTGCTTTATGACTGTTAGTTGACTTCAGACCCTGAGTCGGTAAACCCAACTCGTTTACATATACGTACGCGTATGCATATATTGTTCAATTTGGTATATATATATATATATATATATATATATATATATATATATATATATATATATATATATATATATATTATATGTATTCAAATGGGTACGTATATAAATTATTGGTTATATTGTCCGCATATTTACCTTGACTTTGTGACCTGAATACTAGGAAATCGTCTGCCTTGTGTATACCGAAGTACTGGCTAGACAAGAGTTAGTTGACTGTCTGATTATGCACAGTATTTAAAGATGTGACACCCACGTAATTAGATGCTTAATTTACCGTGTTAGTTGACCAGTGTCACCCCCAGCGTATCCTCTGAGTCCAGTGTAATATGGTTGTGTAAGTGCTAGTGTAATGACTAATGATTGTATTATATTATATTATATGTATATAGGATCTATCGGATTGTTCTGCGCGACTTCAGGAGCAGGTTATTGGTACTACGCAGCTTTTTTGTCAGGCAAGTATACCTTGCCATTGTACTGTTATTCATATTCCATATGTTGCATGTATCTTTATTTTCTGTCATTAGTTTATATATTTTAACTGCTATATAAAGTGCGCGTCCAAGAAAACTTGGGTGCAACGACGGTGTCGTCATGATTTATTTTTATTATGTATATGCATTGACCTTGTTTATGAGACCGCCCCATTATCATGAAACATTATTAGATTTCATTGGCCGTGACACAGCTGTTTGTGGTATTAAACGAAAGAATGAAGATGTATTCAATATGGGATTTACACAGAACCCGCCTTCTTTTGTTTACAAACAAACTTGTACAATTTGATCCTATACGAGGATATGGGAGTACAATTTATTTAATCTGGGTAGATATTGCTATAGGTGTCTGATCTGCAGTCGATCACTTTAGCCCTTGGACCACACGATGTTGAAGAAGTACCGTAGAAGACAGGAAGCAGCTTCGAAGGTTGCAGGAGAGGGTGGATGCACGATGCCAAAGTCGTCGATCCCTACTCTTTGCCTGAGCTCTGGGTGCTCTATCTCTCTCTCTCTCTCTCTCTCTCTCTCTCTTTCTCGGGTTCGATCTTCCGATTCTTGTTGACCTGATTCGATCTTCAAGTTTTCAGTTTCTCGACCTCGGATCTGATATTGGCTTTCTTGACCAATTTTCTGACCTTTTTCCTCATTGATAGAGGTCTCTATTTATAGAGTTTTAGTGACAGTGACCACTCCGTCGGTGCAACAACCGAGGAGTGAAAAGTACAGCACCCTTTTACACAACGGTTAAAGTAACCAATGCCTTCGTATAGATGATCTTTTGAATGAGCGTGTGACGCGGGTCCAACTAAGGGACACAACGTGTACTATTGCTACGAAGATCATGGCGTAAAAGCCACGTAGGTAGGTATCCATCGTATAGAAGAGGTTGGCATAGAAGCCAAATATGTGTCACCATGGCATAGAAGCCAAATAGTTATCAAACTGGCATAGAAGCCGAGTGGTCGTAGAGGCCGAACAGGCATAGAAGCCAAATGGTCGTAGAGGCCGAACAGGCATAGAAGCCGAGGGGGCACAGGGGCCGAACAGGCATAGAAGCCGAGGGGGCACAGGGGCCGAACAGGCGTAGAAGCCGAAGGGGCACAATTGCTGGATGGGCGTAGGAGCCGCTGCGTACCGTGCCACAGTGCTGACGTGGACGTCTTAGCCGAAATTACGGCTTTTGAAGATATAATCAAATCTCTCGCATTAAATGTCGAGATTTGCCATCATCCTGTGCATTAAATATGGAGGCATGTTCTTTGACGGCCTGCAACCCTTTCTGCGCATCAGTCGCAGAGACGTGCCTCGAGAAACTGTCACCGCACTGTGCATTAGGCGAAGAGACGTGCCTCGAACCCCGTACGGAGTGCAGCTTTTGGTGTAGCAGGCGGTTTGTCTACTGCAGAACGTAAACAGCTCGCGTTTTGCCTGTGTAAAACAAGGCAGCGTATCCCCTCGTGCTTTGAAAAAGCAGTTTACGCTAAGGGGATGGCGGTATTTGACAGCCTGGGTGGCAGTGCAGTGCCATCATTATAGCCGTCGCTTGGGTAGTCGAGCCGTATCCCTTTGCCAGAAGTCTAGACGTCAGGTTCTTTGCAGGCTCTGACAGGTTCATTACAGGATCTAACAGGTTCACTTCGGAGAATACGAAGCGTCTCTTGTACACCTCCATGTTGCGTATGAAAAGGGGGATAAGTTTAACGCCCTGGAGGCGAAGAAGCACCCTGTTTACGCTGAAGCGGCTTGGACGTACTGCCTTACGCGGATGGTCCTTTGAGCTTTTATGTTTCACGCTCTGTTCTAGCGGAAAAGGCTCTGTTGCACGCTTGATGGCTCTTAAGGCCTCTGCCTATGCTGCTCTGCACCGATATGCGGCGTGGTCATCCGGCGTATTTTTTATGCTTCTACAAGACCCCCTTCAAAGCTTTCAAATTCCTCGGAAGTTGAAACGCTTTGAATGAAGCATGAACCGTACCTCGTGACTCGAAACGTTTCTGAATGGAGCATTGAAACGGTCGATGCCGACTTTATGGCAGATTTATTGGGGACCGGTGTGACCCCTCTCGCCTATAAAAAGGCTGGGGGAGTTAGCCTGTTCTCCCCACACTTTCATCACCACGCAGAGATGATCGCCGGAGTTCGCCGGGTAGATTTGAGGAAGAAGGAGATCATGTTCTTCCAGCGTGTAAGAAGCCAAAAAAGATGGCGTCTTCGAGCAAGTGTCCACTGCAACGATGGATCATGGAAGGATATCCTAGCCTCCCTTGCTCGGGATAATCAGCGACTTTGTATGGCGTTGCTTCCAGGAGAAGGGAAGGGTCGTATTAGACCACACTGCTTGCAAGCGGTGTCTTCTCCTGTTATACTCTCTGGGATGAGAGAGAAGACAAGCTGTAACAGCCGTCTCCCCGGACTGAGTTGGGTTTAATACCTCTACCCAATCCGCCATGGCGCACGGAGCATGGGATCTGCATAATTTATGCGAGCCCCAACTCTGTCATTTTCTTGCCACTGATCATCTCCTTCGAAGAAGAGGAAGACCCGCACCGATGCGAGAACTCGGTAGAACGGATCCTGGGGGCGATCTTCCGACGACGATGCTGAGGAAGCCCTTTGTAGACGAATTTTCCCTCAGATGTAATCATGAAGATGAAAAGAAAACCCTTGTAGATTGGATTTCCCTCATATGTAATCATGACTTTGATCTTTTAATAAAATCGTCTTGCTTCTTCATATGATCATCTTGCCATACGTTGCTGTGAAGTCTGAATATGTGTAACTTCAACACGTCTGATTCTTTACGCCGACTCTGTAGGAAGAGTGCTAGGTCATGTCCTTTACGCATAGCGAATAGTCCATAGAACGCTGTAGAGTATTTTGAATATTTTAGAACTGTCCTGTTGCTAGGACTGAGGAACCGCGTAGAGCTCTGAACTTCTGATAAACAAAATTTTTGTTCAGACTTCGTCTTCAAGAATGACTTCCCGAAAAATCCCTTGGAACAGGGTCGAGAAATGGCTGTCTAACTGAGTTGCCATCTTTTGATAGACGAGATATTCAGACTGGAGTCTGGATGAACCTCCGATTGACCCGAGAAGAGTAATTTCTCAATGTTTGAACTCTTGTATGCTTCGGGTACTTGGGATATGTTGAGGCCAAGAAGGAGTATCTTCTATATGAACTCCTATAATTGACCGTCTTGAGTTCGGATATACGGAAAGTCAGATATCCGTAGCGTAGATGAGCTGAAAATCTTGAGTTCGTAGGCCTATTGAGCGTAGAAAGCCACCGAGCGTGAGATCATCGATTTGGAGCTGCTAAGCGTGAAGTCGTAGGTTTGTAGCCTCTCGAGCGTAAAAGCTACCGAGCACAAAGACATCCGGGCATAAAACCATAGACTGATAGCTTGCGAGCATAGAACCGTAGATCTGTTGCTGTCGAGCGTAGAAAGCTCCTTAGCATAGAACTGTAGATTTGTAGCCTGTGAATGAAAAAAATCTTCCGAGCGTAGAGGTTGCGGATCTGTTGCCTCCGAGCGTAAACTAAGCGCCACCGAGCGTGAGATCATTGATTTGGTACCTGCTGAGCGTAAAAAGTCGTAGGTTTGTGGCCTCTCGAGCATAAAAGCTACCGAGCACAAAGGCATCCGGGCGTAAAACCATAGACTTGTAGCTTGCGAGCGTAAAACCGTAGATCTGTTGCTGTCGAGCGTAGAAAAGCCCCTTAGCATAGGAACCGCTGACCTGCTTTTGCGCGAAAAACTCTTCGAATCTGCTGACTGTCCGTCTTTCGAGAGTAGTGGGCTGACGTAGCACCCAATCATAACCAAATATTAATTTGTGAGATTTGGTTGGGGGTTTCGAGGAGCCGCCTGAGGATTTGAGGAGTCGATCCGAACTCTATATATATCCCGAGCTTTGGAGAGAGAAACTTTTTATCCGTCTTCTGAGAGAGAGAGCTTTTGATTTTAAGTTTTTTCCCCTCGTTTTTTCTCCGAGCACTCCAAGCTTCCAGAAATGGCGCCGAAACAAACCCTCTCCACCAAGGGAAAGAGCATAGGCTCTTCTTCTCGTCCTTCTGTCCCGACGAGGGAGTCTTCGGTTGGGCGAGGCGAACTTCCCTCTGAGCGAAGCATTCTGCCGACGAGTAGCGCACCCGGCCTTAGAGGTATGGCCATTTGGGAATGGCAAAGAACTATGAAAAATCCTTCGCACACGTTGAACGTGACCGCGCCAGGTCATCTTCTGTGTTGATAGCCTCTTTGAGGAAGATGACGCACGGAGACATTTTCATCTTTTACGCCCACATTTCTAATGTGTCAGCGTAAAAACTCCATGTCCTCGTAGTTATGAGCGTAAAAGCTCTGGCTGCCGAAGGCTTTGGTGTATACTATAAAATTTTAGTTTTATGCTTTGGATGGGACCTCCAGCGTAATAACTAGATTTTTGGCAGTCTGGCGTAAAGCACGGACGGTATACCGCCAATTACGCTTTCGGGATATGACTCCTGGCGTAGGAGGACCAAATTTTGTACAGTCTTGGCGTAAAGCACCGACTGTCGCTTCTTGGCCCTTATGTTGCAAGGTTCGTAATGACGTATTTTCCTTGCGTTTTTGCAGTCGACTTGTAGGAGTCTTCGCTGGCCGAGGTGATGGGATCCGCTGCTGGGATGCTGCACTCGAACTACTTGGAGGATCTGTCGCATGTGACATTTCCTATCTTCGGACCCCAGTATCCCGAAGGGAGGGAGATCTTGATATCGGCTCAGGGCGAGCGAATGCTGCTGAGCATGATCAACGGGGAGCCCCTAACGTACGTAGATGGGGAGCAGTACATCAAGCCGGCCTTCCTCTTTGGGGACATGATAGACAAGCAGTCCCAGACGAAGCCCAAGAGAGAACCCTGGGTTTTCCCTGCCGAGAGCGTGGTCTTGTATTTGCCCATGATGCCAAAAGATTATCCCATCTCGGCTTTCTTCCATGCCACACATCGCAGGAGGATGTCGTGGACGCTGACTCCTGATCTTCACGGGAAACCGGGGAAGATCTTTCATCTGAAAGGAGCCGACCGGGGGTCGTTTGTCAGCCGCCCCACTGGCGTTGTGACGTTGTTCAGGGGACTGTGCCCGGGCAGCGTCCCGAGTGAAGACAGTTCAACGATCCAGCCGGTGCAATTGTCGACTTTCTGTAATGACTTCATGGTGCGAGGGGGGGTATACCCCAAGGAGAATCCTTGGTGCAACGGGTGGATTACCCTAACAAATCTCCGATGGTCCTGCCTAGTTGACTGGGCTTTGAAGCATTTTCGGAGAGAGCTGGAAGTCATCGAATTGTATGCCGCCGTGAGCGTGACGAGTGTTGGGTTGCCTCCCAACCCTAACCTCTTTCTGGCATTGATGGAGCGATATATTTCGCTCACCGGGACCTTCGCCACTCCACTGGGGGAGTTAGGGTTGGCCCTCCACGAAATGGCAGCGTTCTCGAGACTGCCGATGGGGGATACCCCGTATGAAGAGTATGTTCCTACCAACCGGGAGTTGGAGGACTCGGATCCTCGGGTGGTGGAGGTGTATCAGGAGCTGATGTGCCACTACCTCGCGTGCACTATTTTTTATAATGAGCCCTCTGACTTGGCTCACACCACTAAGTGGATGTTCTACCTCTTCTTCCACCGGGCCAGGGCCGTCAAGTCGGTGAAGGTTTCGGGGGACAAGCACGAGCCCGTGAACTGCTTGGGCGTGCTCAGTGCTGAGGTCATTGTGGATCTTATGGAGGAGGCTAAAGCTCCAGATCATTTCCTCGCTGACGGGGTAGGAAAGTACCCTGAAGGCACTAAGGCCTATAGCTACCTGAGGCGCTGCCGCAGGCCTTTGTCTGAGGAAGCCAAGCTGGCTGGCTTTCTCTCCCTATGGCTGCGTTGAGTAGTGGTGCCTGGCACCGCGTCCGCGGACCGCATTCATCGGAACATCTTGTGGCCCGCCGTTCGTCTGGTGTTCGAGGCAAGGCTGGGCTTGCTTCCTGCCACGGTGTGCCGTATACAGGCTGGCCTGAGAGCCATGGCTGACGGACTGCTCGTCGACGAAGCTCGACGTAAGAGTTTTCCCCGGGTGGAACTACCATACCTGTATTTGATGGGATGGTTAATTCTCCATAACCCCCGGGTGATGTCTCCCGGTCCTGGTAGCAGTACGGGGGGTAGTTTCTTGCTGAACTACAAGGGCTCCCTCTGTAACGTGAACACAGCCATGGACTGTCGGCTGACGCTGGGCCTTGGCCATTGTTGGAAGCTCTTCTGCACTGTCCCTTCTGTACATCGTAATCAGTCGGGGATCAGGCTCGAGGATTTAGGCGAAAAAAAGACCAATCTTTCTCCGGAGGCCTTTAATTGGTTGGTCTGCATCAGACCCTCCCACTTGCTGTACAGAAGCGAAGATCATTGCTTCTTTGAGCCTTACTTGCCCAGTTGGTTCGCCAGGCAGTTTGGGTACGATCAGCTGCACGTGGGCAATGCCATTACCAGCTTCAGGTCCAGGGACGGACTCATTGATGGAGCCAGGGGATGGCGGTACTTCATCACGGGTTGCACGGGAGCAATCTTCATTGTGCCGGTCGCCACCCTTTCCACGGAGCTGCGCATCCTCCATTTGTATGCTCAGTTCTACGTGGCGATCAACACCCTCCATCGCGATTTTGACACGCGTGGAAGCTTCAGGGTGCCTTCTTCCAAGCCTGGGAGAAGAATCGAAGTCCCCTCGGTTTCATCTGACGAGGGTGAGGAGTCTGTCATTCCGGATGAGCCTCTGGTGTCGGTGCCGAGGTGCGAAGTGCCTCCGCCTGCGGGGGCACTGGCGATCTTAGGGAAGCGAAGGGCTTCTGTCTTGAAGCAAACTTCCCCTCGCAAGAGCAAGAAGAAGACGGCTAGCGGTGTCGGAGAACTCCTGCTTGAGGCTGCAATTGCTGCCACTGCTGCCACTGCCTCTGGTAGTGGAATAAAATCGCCCGCGTGGCCGAGGCAAATGGGAGAATCTTCCTCTAGGCCAGCAACGGAGGAAACTCCTGCTGCGCCCGTGAGCATGATCAGCGAGGTTCCAGCTGACGAACCTCGAACATGTCTCGGCGGAGGCTTGGTGGAGCTCCAGGCGATGTCGGTTGGCCCACCTCCTTCTCCAGGTATGACAGTTCGTATTGCGTTATTAAGGCGCGATATAGCTACATTGGTTGCTGACGCGGCATATATACCGTTGGCTACGGGTAAAGGTCATCTTTATGTCTCCTCTTAGAAAGATTACTATCATATTGATGTCAACTTTCTTGTCCTCTTCTCAGGGGATGGCGCCCACGGGGAGTATAGCGTTGAAGCGCATTCTGGCTCCGCTTGGGCTCTTGACGATGATACGAAGGCGTTCGACTTCGATGAGGAAGTGGCTTCAGGGGCCAGTACGCCCGGAGTAGTTTCGTCACCTCAAGAGGAGGACGAACCCGTCGTCGTGATCTCGCCTCTTGTGAGTATGGCGATGACTTCGACCGTCGTTGCCGCACCTTCTTCGGTCGCATCCCCTGTCGAGGCGGCGGCTGTGGCCACCTCGTCTGCAATCGTCCTTGTTGGGGAACTTGCCAATATCGCGGCCACTCCTGGCGTCCAACCAGATCTGGTTGCGCTGACTGAGCTGTATACCGGCACCTTCTACGCCAATTTGAACACGCTGATAACAATGGTGTTGGCGAAGAATCTGGATTTTGAGAGCCCGAAGAAGGCTTCCCAGTTTTCGATTGGGGCCGTCAGAGCGTTTGGCGATTCCGGGGTAGCTGACGCCCTGGAGGCGATGGTTAATGGGTTGGAGCAACCCATTAACGAATACTTGCAGCTGACTCGGGGCAGTTTTGAAGCTGAAGTCCAGGCCAGATACGACTCTATGACTGTGCGGCTTACCAAACAGCTGGAGAGCTTGGATAGTTCCATCAAGGCGCATGAGCTGGAGAAGGATAAAAGAAAAGCCGTCGTGGAGGAGGCTCTTGCTGTTGAGACGCGGTACCAATCCGAGCACGAAGGGAACGCAGCGAGGGTCAGCAAGTTGAAGGAGAAACTCGCTCGGGCAGAGGAGTGGGCTTCTCAGTTGCTGGCAGGTCTAGGCGTAGCGTCCGGTCGGCTGAGCACTGCTCGACGGGAATTGGATCGTGCAGAAGCTGCCCGAGCTGGCTCTCTCCGGGCAAGGGCCGAGCTGGCCTTTACGAACAATCCTGAGGCACGGCTGGAACGGGCTCGCGCTGATGCCTTGGTTTCCAGGGGCGAAAAGGTAGCTGCACTGGCGAAGTTGATTCGCGATCTGACTGCTCCCCCGCAATGATGTACCCTTCCTTGCTTTTAGCTTCCCCAATGTAATTCTGCTCTTCTTGGAAATAAAACACATCTTTTCTGACTTTGTGGACCCATCATTTCAGAATGTAAATGACAGGTTTAGGTGAGAGTGATATCAAAGGTAGTATGGATGTGATAAACTCTCGATAAACTTCTAGCAGGACATATCTATTCAGAGGTCGTACGGACATGATAGAATATGACCTAACTAGCTTCGTTGTGGAAGTAGTTTTGTCAGAATTGGGATTCCCGCCGTATTCTACCCTGGGGTAGAGGAGGTTAAGCATAGTACCTCTTCAGGAATTTACCGTTGATAGGAGCCATTAATAGGTCTCCATTAGGCTGGGCTAACCTATAAGCGCCATTCGAGAACGTTGTCTCGATCACATAAGGGCCTTCCCACTTGGGCTGAAATTTTCCTTTACTCCTGTGAGTGAGAATCATCGGCCTTCTTACGGCTAAGACTAGCTCGCCGATCTTGAACACTCTTTCCTTTACTTTATGATTGAAAGCTCTAGAAATGCATGCTTGGTAGAGCGCGATGTGCTGTTGAGCTTGGAGGCATTTCTCGTCTAATCCTTCCAGCTCTTGAAGCCTTAACAGGTCATTCTTTTCTTGGGTCAGCTCATTAGTTACGGCTATCCTGAGCGACGGGATCTGGATTTCGATGGAAAGAACTACTTCGCTCCCGTAGACCAGTAAAAAGGGGGTACAACCTGTCGGTGTCCGTACCGTTGTGCGGTATGCCCAGAGACATTCGCCCAACTTCTCGTTCCAGTCTCTTTTGTTCGAAGAGACAAACTTCTTCAGGAGTTTGATAATGGTTTTATTGAAAGCTTCCGCCAAACCATTAGCAGCTGGATAATATGCCGTAGAGGCAATATTACGTATTCGATTTTTATCGCAAAATCGATGAAACGCTTGGCTGATGAACTGAGGCCCATTGTCATGGATTATCCTTCGGGGAATCCCAAAGCGATAAATGACATGGTGTTTGATGAAGCTGATTACGTCAGATGCTTTCACTTCAGCAAGAGGGATCGCCTCCGCCCATTTGGAGAAATAATCCATGATGGCTAGTATGAACCTGTGACCTCTGGAAGAAGACGGGTGACTAGGACCAACGATGTCCATACCCCATGCTTCGAAAGGCCAGGATGCAACCGTAGGATGTAGATATTCAGACGGTTGATGTATGAAGTCTGCATGGACCTGACAGGCTCTGCATTTTCTTGCGTAGTTGATCGCGTCCGTGATCATAGTGGGCCAGTAATAGCCCATTCTCCTGATATAATCCTGTAGCTTAGGACCGGGCTGATGCGCTCCGCATACGCCGTCGTGAGCTTCCCGGATAATCTGCTGCGCTTCGTTGTCTGAGAGACATCTTAATAGCAGTCCGTCGTAGGTCCGACGATATAGGCATTGTGAAGATACATCAAAGTAGAAGCGTAATGATCGTCTCTTGATGGATACTGCTTCTTTGGGGTCCTCTGGCAAGATTTTGTATGCGACAAAATCTATGAAGGGACTTCTCCAGTCTCTTCCAGGGGGATCCGTGTTCACGGCGTAGCTGCGTTCTACATGAAAGTTGTTCTTTACGCAGAATAAATCTCTGTTAAGAAGGATTACTGAGTCCTGCCTTCTTATAGGAGTGGCTAAATCCGCGGCTAGACTGGCTAGGGCATCAGCTTCCAGATTCTGGGATCGAGGCACATGCTCCAGGAAGAATCCTTTGAATGTCATGGCTATCTCGACCGTTGCTTGGTGATAGGGGATGAGGTCTGGATTTCGGACTTCATATATTCCTCTGACTTGATTGACGATAAGCAAAGAATCGCCGAAAGCTTCCAGGGATTCGACCTCCAGCTCTTTAGCGACTTGGAGTCCAATTAACAGGGCGTTATATTCCACCACATTGTTGGAGCATGGTTCGTTAAGAGAATACATCCGGTAGATGATGAGTTTATCAGGAGTGACTAGGACGATTCCTACCCCTGAAACCACGTTTCCCCGGGGGCCAGTCCTGGAGGTGCCGTCGAAGAATAGTTGCCATGCGTCACCTTCCATTGCGGAATTATATTCTGCATCTTCGTCGGGAATGTCTTCGTATAACTTGGAGGCCTCCGGGATCGGATGAGCAGCTAGAAAGTCGGCCAGCGCTTGGCCTTTGATGGACTTCTGCAGTACGTATACCATGTCATATGGTGTTAACAACATCGTCCAAGTTGCGAGTCAGGAATTAAGAACACTCGGCTTGCTCATCAGTACTCGAAGAGGGTTTATCCTGGAGATGATGTGGATAGTCTGGCCGGTGACATAGTGCCGCATCTTTTGGATAGCGAACATCAGAGCCAAGGATTCTTTCTCTACTGGGTTGTACCGGTGTTCGACTCCGACCATCATCCTGCTGAGGTAGTAGATAGCCTGTTCATGCCCTTCATCGTTCTTCTGCGCGAGAAGAGCTCCTAGCGAATGATCCATTGCTCGGACGTACAGCAAGAATGGTCTTTCCATGATGGGAGGCACCAGAACTGGCGGACTGGTGAGGTAGCGTTTGATATCCCCGAATGCTTGCTGACAGGTTTTGTCCCATATGAAGGATACACCTTTCTTCATGAGATACGAAAAGGGCTGACATCTCCCCGAGAGGTTAGATATGAACCTCCGGATATAAGCCAGACGGCCTCGAAATCCCCGGAGTTCTCTCAGATTATGGGGCGGTCGCATTTTCACGATTGCCTGGACTTTGTCAGGGTCCACCTGGATGCCTTTAGCGGTAATGACAAACCCCAGAAATTTGCCACTAGATACACCCAGAAAGGACTTCGTAGGGTTCATCTTGAGTTGATGTTGGCGCATTAACTCGAATACCGTCCTCAGGTTTTGAATATGATCATCCTTGAGGCGGCTCTTGATGGCTATATCGTCCACGTAACATTCTACTGTTTTGCGTAAATGCTCATGGAATATGTTACTCATAGCCCGTTGGTATGTAGCCCCGACGTTCTTCAATCCGAAGGGCATGACCGTATAGCAATATACTCCCAACGGGGTACGGAAAGCAGTGTGTTTCTCGTCTTCAGGATGCATCTTGATCTAATTTTATCCCGAGAATCCGTCCATGAAAGACATGCGTTCAAAACCGCAGGTATTGTCGATCATGATGTCCGTGATGGGAAGAGGGAACTCATCCTTGGGGCAGGCTGCGTTCAGATCTCGATAATCAATGCAGATACGTACCTTCCTATTTTTCTTCATGACCGGGACAACATTGGCGACCCAGTCGGGATGTTGTTCTTTCCGGATGAAACCACAGGCTATCAGCTTCTAGACTTCAGCTTCAATGGCGTCCATCATGTCCGGGCAGAACCGGCGCTGGTGCTGCTTCATAGGCTTCGAGTCAGTCAATATATTGAGCTTATGAGTAGCCACCTTTGGGTTAAGGCCCGACATGTCCCCATAATCCCATGCAAAGACGTCGATGTATTCCTTTATCAGCTGTATGCTTTCTTCCCTTTCAGCTGGGGGAAGATTGTCACTGATAAATATCGGCTTTGGCGAAAGTTCACCCCCAACATCGATTTGGATAACTTCGTCTTTGGTGGGAGGTTCTCTTTGCTCGAAGCGAAATTCCCACTGCGTATCCATTTGCTGAGCCCAAGAGTCATTCTCAAACGGCTCCGAATCCTGCTCATCTGCTCCTGAGGGATCTGTCACCACCATATTTACTGATAGTGTTTGTTCGAGAGCATCAGGTGAGTCGGGGGGCGACGAGCCGTTCTGGGAGGAGAAAAAGATGTCCTTGTCTGACTTAGAAGTCGCAAGGGCGGTGGCATATCCTAACCCGAAACGGGTCTGCTGGTAGCGGGGGTTGCCGCACGGTGGTGTTCGTCTGCCTCTTCAGTAGTTGAGGCCTGGCTTCGACTTTAAGTCGTAGCCCATGTTTTGCATGATCTTCAATGCCTGCGGGCTATATCGATGAACTTGCATTTTCTCGGTATCGTCATCGAAAGGATCTTCTTGGTTAGCCGGTTGATTGCGCATGCGACCGAAGAATATTGGACGCTGACTACTGCAGGTAGGCGGGACAACGAAGATAGAATCCTCATGGGGTCCATACGTTGTGATAACGTTGGATGATGACGCTACTTCCCAGACATACGGGCGGTAGGAGTTTATAGCTTCCAAGAATTTTTGTGCTATGGGTTCTACCTCGTCACGGTACGGGGTACATACTTGCTCAGAGGTGAGAATGACGTAGCAAACTTTTGTGGACTTAACACCACTGGCTTACTTTAGAGTTAAGTACGGATGTTAAGTGTAGACGACAATCGATATCAGAGGTAATATGGACATGACAACCGACGGTCGAAAGTTTATTCAGAGGTAATATGAACATGACAAACTTTTGTGGACTTAACACCACTGGCGTACTTTAGAGTTAAGTACGGATGTTAAGTGTAGACGATAATCGATATCAAAGGTAATATAGACATGACAACCAACGGTCGAAAGTTTATTCAGAGGTAATATGAACATGACAAACTTTTATGGACTTAACACCACTGACGTACTTTAGAGTTAAGTACGGATGTTAAGTGTAGACGACAATCGATATCAGAGGTAATATGGATATGACAACCGACGGTCGAAAGTTTATTCAGAGGTAATATGAACATGACAAACTTTTGTGGACTTAACACCACTGGCGTACTTTAGAGTTAAGTACGGATGTTAAGTGTAGACGACAATCGATATCAGAGGTAATATGGACATGACAACTGACGGTCGAAAGTTTATTCAGAGGTAATATGAACATGACAAACTTTGTGATTGTGACTTCCATCGGGGATGGAGGCACACATCTGCTCAGAGGTGATATGGACATGGCAAACTTTTGAAAGGAGCAAATCGTTATATAGGAAAAGAATGGGAATCCAATCGGTACGGACCGTCCCTTTGTTCACAGATTCAAAGTGATGACCTTGGCATCGATCGTCTCCTGAATTTTCCTTTTTAGCACATAACACGCCTTTGTGGGGTGATGAGTGTATCGGTGGAAAAGACAATAATCTGGGTGATCCACGTCGCCAGCCCTCCCAGGATGTTTGATGTTGGGTAGCTGGAGTTTGTGCTCTTTCATCAATATATCAAAGATCTCAACGATGTCGTCTTCGTTGAAGGAAAAAGTCCTTTTTTGTCTTCGGGCTCTTGATGCCTAAATTTTACGGTCTTGCAGGGAGCTCGTTGTTGTCGCATCATTTTCGGGCCTTGAGGGGATTCTACCCCCGGCCCTAGACGTCACCTTGTTCTGTCGAGGTAAGTTACCTCTGGACAGGCCGTGGTCTCTGGCCACAGAAACTGATTTACTAAGAACTGCCTCTGGTTGTACATGACTGGATTTTGAAATTTTGGGTCTCTTGAGCGACGCAGTATATCCCAACCCAAAATGAGCTTCTCGATAGTGAGAATTACTACGCACCGGCGTTCGCCTACCTTTCCCATACTTGAGACCTTGTTTTAGTTTTAAGTCGTAACCCATGTTTTGCATAATATTTAATGCTTGTGGGCTGTATCTGTGGGTTTGTGTTCTGCCAGATTCAGACTCGCGTGATTCCTCTTGCACGATTGGGGCGTCCCGCCTGCTGCCGAAGATTATCGGGCGCTGATCATCATGGGTTGGTGGAATGATAAAGATGGAGTCTTCCTGTGGTCCACCTGTTATGACGATATCAGATGTTGACGTATCCTCCCATTTGATTTCCCCGCGTTTGACTGTCAGGGGAACCGAAGTCCGTTTATGACTCTCGTTCTTGCGTTTCTGGATTAGGTAATCCCGCAGGTCAGGAGGAGTAGAGGAAGAAGACGAAGGCTTGTTTCTTCCATCAGCGGGCGTGTGGATATTGGGCACCCCGGTTTTCCCTGTGCCACCTGTGTACAACAGATTGGCCATCTGGGTGGCGGATAATCCCCTGGAGGGATGCCTTTCCGCAATCTGAGCTTGTTTTACACCGAGGGACTGTGCCTGGCGTAAATTAGAGATTCGCTCAGTCTGGCGTAAGGCTAAAAAGGTCCTTAGTTGGCTGTCGGCTTCCTACGTAATCCGGAGGGTAAGCAGATTGCTCCTTCGCCGACGTAACGGTCGAGGAGTCGAGTATTCCGCTGCCTGCTTCCCTTCGCGGAAGTCACGACGCTCATCTGGTTCCTCGTAGAGGTCAGATGTTGTCTTGCGCCTGGAGCGTGATTTGTACTTCTGTCCTGGTGCTGAGGCATCACCAGAAGTTTGGTCTGTACCGCACGTAGCGGGAGATTGGTTTCTGCGCGTAGAGCGCAGTGGATACTTCTGGGTTAGCGCTAAGGCTTTGCCCGAAGTTTTGTCTGTACCGCGCGTAGCGGGAGACTGGTTCCTACGCGTAGAGCGCAGTGGATACTTCTGGGTTAGCGCTGAGGCTTTGCCCGAAGTTTCGTCTGTACCGCACGCAGCGGGAGACTGAATTTTACGTGCAGGGCACGGAGGGAGCGGTGCTACCACCTCATTGGTCGGAGAGATCGGAGAGCCTATAGGAACGGTAGAGGATGTCTTGGGCATCCACACTTTGTGCAGCTTCCTGTTGTCTTGGACGGAGAAAGAGTGAGAGCTACCCCCGGTTCGAAGCATGTCTTCGTAGGCAGACTGGTCGAATTGGACGACCAGTGTCTTCTTTATGGATCCCACAGATACCGTATCGTGTTGAGCAATTGCTTTCTCGTCAGAAGAGAAAGATGTCCCCAACAGAGTCGCCATCTTGTTTGTGGTATTAAACGAAAGAATGAAGATGTATTCAATATGGGGTTTACACAGAACCCGCCTTCTTTTGTTTACAAACAAAGTTGTACAATTTGATCCTATACGAGGATATGGGAGTACAATTTATTTAATCTGGGTAGATATTGCTATAGGTGTCTGATCTGCAGTTGATCACTTTAGCCCTTGGACCACACGATGTTGAAGAAGTGCCGTAGAAGACAGGAAGCAGCTTCGAAGGTTGTATGAGAGGGTGGATGCACGATGCCAAAGTCGTCGATCCCTACTCTTTGCCTGAGCTCTGGGTGCTCTCTTTCTCTCTCTCTCTCTCTCTTTTTCTCTCTCTCTCGGGTTCGATCTTCCGATTCTTGTTGACCTGATTCGATCTTCAAGTTTTCAGTTTCTCGACCTCGGATCTGATATTGGCTTTCTTGACCAATTTTTTGACATTTTTCCTCATTGATAGAGGTCTCTATTTATAGAGTTTTAGTGACAGTGACCACTCCGTCGGTGCAACAACCGAGGAGTAGAAAGTATAGCACCCTTTTACACAACGGTTAAAGTAACCAATGCCTGCGTATAGATGATCTTTTGAATGAGCGTGTGACGCGGGTCCAACTAAGGGACACAATGCGTACTATTGCTACAAAGATCATGGCATAAAAGCCACGTAGGTAGGTATCCATCGTGTAGAAGAGGTTGGCATATAAGCCAAATGTCTGTCACCATGGCATAGAAGCCAAATAGTTATCAAACCGGCATAGGAGCCGAACAGGCGTAGAAGCCGAACAGGCGTAGAAGCTGAGTGGTCGTAGAGGCCGAACAGGCATAGAAGCCGAGTGGTCGTAGAGGCCGAACAGACATAGAAGCCGAGTGGTCGTAGAGGCCGAACAAGCATAGAAGCCGAGGGGGCACAGGGGCCGAACAGACATAGAAGCCGAGGGGGCACAGGGGCCGAACAGGCGTAGAAGCCGAAGGGGCACAGGGGCCGAACAGGCGTAGAAGCCGAAGGGGCACAATCGCTGGATCTGCGTAGGAGCCGCTGCGTACCGTGCCACAGTGCTGACGTGGACGTCTTAGCCGAAATTACGGCTTTTGAAGATATAATCAAATCTCTCGCATTAAATACCAAGATTTGCCATCATCCTGTGCATTAAATGTGGAGGCGTGTTCTTTGACGGCCTGCAACCCTTTCTGCACATCAGTCGCAGAGACGTGCCTCGAGAAACTCTTACCGCACTATGCATTAGGCGAAGAGACGTGCCTCGAACCCCGTACGGAGTGCAGCTTTTGGCGTAGCAGGCGGTTTGTCTACTGCAGAACGTAAACAGCTCGCATTTTGCCTGTGTAAAATAAGGCAGCGTATCCCCTCGTGCTTTGAAAAAGCAGTTTACGCGAAGGGGATGGCGGTATTTGACAGCCTGGGTGGCAGTGCAGTGCCATCATTATAGCCGTCGCTTGGGTAGTCGAGCCGTATCCCTTTGCCAGAAGTCCAGACGTCAGGTTCTTTGCAGGCTCTGACAGGTTCATTGCAGGATCTGACAGGTTCACTTCGGAGAATACGAAGCATCTCTTGTACACCTCCATGCTGCGTATGAAAAAGGGGATGCGTTTAACGCCCTGGAGGCGAAGAAGCACCCTGTTTACGCTGAAGCGGCTTGGACGTACTGCCTTACGCGGATGGTCCTTTGAGCTTTTATGTTTCACGTTCTGTTCTAGCGGAAAAGGCTCTGTTGCACGCTTGATGGCTCTTAAGGCCTCTGCCTATGCTGCTCTGCACCGATATGCCGCGTGGTCATCCGGCGTATTTTTTATGCTTCTACAACAGCTGCTACACGAGTGTGAGTCTCATATAGGACACGGACTGCGTGATAGGTCTGGCCTCCTGTACGTATGGGTCGTGCGTTAGAAATAACTGATGTTAGAAACTTTGCATGCTAGTAGACTTGGCAGTTATTAGAGGTATTATCGTGTCATGGATATGACATGCTTAGAGCATGGGGTGGGGAGAACAACAAGTACGACATTTGGGCTCCTTTGCACTTTTCTTTTTATGTAACCCGCACATTCCGCCGGAGATGTGTGGTCGTGATGACCCATATACTACCTGGCGGCCTCTGCCGTTCAAAAGACGACATACTTTTTAGGCCCCTAAATCTCTAAGAGAATCATGCCAATCCTATTTTGGCCAGATAGCCCACTTGTTAGAAAGTTGTTCTTAACGTGCATTCACATAGATGGTTAGGCGACCCATTGGATATTTATTTCAGTACTTTATTGGCATGCTTCTATGTATCTTGTTACGTCCCTCTGAGGACCTGGTCCCTTTCCAGGTGTAGATGTTTATGAGTATTCATAGGAGCGCAGATCCGGACTGGTTACGTATATTTTGAGGAGGTCTTCCCTTCGAGTCTCAGTGATTGTTAGTTGTTGTACTTATATTGTGTTTGCTTTTATATTCTAGTTCGGCAGTAGATTTATTTCCATCCGACTGTCATCCTTAGATACTTCATATTGAGATCTAGTTATATAGATATTGGTTATTTATTTCTATTTGATTTTTTGTGGATGAGATTTAGATTATGCCCTGTGACTGTGATAAATTTATACCACTTGTGAATTGATATTCATATTACAGCGTACGTGTGTTATGGTTTTCATATATTGGAGTCTTCATATACATGCGGCTGGCATGCTTACGTGTCCTAGTTCTACGTATTTTGGGACTGGGGCGTGACATGTTTTTAGTGGTGGCCCATGCAGGTCGAGAGTATATTATCTTGGTTACGTTACAGTGCCGAGCAAGCCTGCACCTAGGAATAGAGTATAGGATCTCATCCATATTTGACTATGACTCATCTTTCTTCCAGTCTGTTCTATTTAAATAATTGTATCATATTTGATTCATGTGATTACCTAATAGTTTCTTGAGTATATCCTCTCCTAGAATATAGGAATCCTTGTTGTTAGGATGATAATTAGGGTAATATCCTAAGAAGAATACAACTAGAATATTGATACATCACTAAGTTTAGAATACCTAATGAACCCTAGCATTCCTTATCTATAGATTGGTTTACCATTACCCCTTGATGTATTTATGAAGACTTGAGAGTAGTATAGACACTATTAGAGTTAGTTAGAAATTTGACCATATTGTTTGACCCTAGCATTGAGGAACTAATAGAAATCCAAGTTTGAATATTAGGACTGAACCTAACTTTCATAGTGAGATAGTATTAGAGAACTATAAATTTAGATTCTTGTCTTGATATTAGCAGACAGTACCTTAGGAAGCCAAGAGGAATGAATATAATATTTACCTTGATCATACCTCGAACATAGAGATTAGCATACCATATTTCCTTAAGAAACCATGATATTATCTAGAGTCCCTCTATTTAATTTCCTATCTTGTTCCTCTGAAACCTTAGCGCTCGCTATTTGTGCGACGACTAATTTTATTTTTCTTTTCTTCATCTTTCAATTCGGGCCACCTGATCTTTCCGATTATAGGCAAGTGATTTCTTTTATGTTAGGATATATATTTTGCTAGGATTATAGTTGTAATTCTTGAATTTTGAATTTTTGTGCTTAGTAGTTAGAACTTGATAGTTGAGTATTCATTTAGATTATATTTTTATGGTTATACCTTAGTTTTAAATCATGTAATTTGTACCATATCTCCATATAGGTTATATCTTTTTTCACTGGAGAGCCAGTAACTTCTCCATTCTTAATATTAACACCTTGTTCTATAAACACTATGACTAAGACTTAAGATGACAATTACCTATATAATGTAATAGGATACCCTAACAGGTACCAAGATCTTTTTCTCGTGTACCCCAATAAGAGTTTCTACTTTATTTACAAGTGCAAGGCTATTTTGTAGAAACTCCTTAAGACTGTCACAGTATTAGTTAATTCTTTTAAGTTGGATAGTATGTCTCATAATATAGTATCACATAGTCCTCTTGACCCATTAATAAAGTGTAATTGAAAGACACCAACTACATGCTAGCATAAGACGATAGTGTTTATCCAGACTGTAAAACTTAGAGACCCATACCTCCATTTGATCGACTAGAAATTGGGACAAAGATTTAGTATGGCAACTGTAGAGGCACAACACCGGACGAGCCTCATCTTCTTGGTAAACTTGAATTATTTTGTAACTTCTCTCATCATAATCTAGCTTACTTATATTTTCGGAACTACCTCGACTTATGCTGCTATTATAGCCTAGTTTTACAAGCTTATTCTTTTATCGAGCTTGTTCATGATATATGTGTTATTGGGGCCTGATCAACCACATGAATACATTACCTAAATCAGAATCAGTGTATTATGGTCTAGCTAACAATAGTGCACTTGGTTCGCTCTTCGCATGACTACTTTACGTGGATTGAGATATATAGTCAACTAGTAGACGAATATACTTACCCCTAGACGTGTATGAGCATATCGTATCGATTATATAACTATACTGATACGAGCATGCGAATAAGAGTTTACCAAATAGGATTTTAATTCACACCTGCCTTGACAATTCCCTTTTGAATTCTCTAATCGCCTTGATCCCCATACTTGTAATCTATCACCTCCTACTTGAATTCCTTATTATTGTTTTCTGGCTTCCCCTATTCCGGAAAGACAAACGCTCTTGTCTGGTATAAGTTGATACACAGAGAGTACTATATATACCCCATAGGCTAATCACATGACTTGGTGACTCTCTTTTATAATTGATTAAGGGCATACCATAGGTAATATGTTGGTGTTGAAACTTCTGAGGATTGAATAACATGATTAAATAAATTGAGAAATATTTTTCTTAAGTGTATAGTCTTATGTGATAGATGGATAAATTCTAAGTTGGGTAGAAATCGCATTGTTAACTTGAGGAGAATTTCTTTTAGATTGTGATCAAGTAAGATTAGATTGTGAGATTAAGTCATTTTAAATGTGGAAAATTTTAGAAGGAGTTAGATGATGAGTATTTAATGAATTTTAAAAACCTTGATATGGCGAACAAAATATTTATACTTGAGCATATGATTTAAATTCTGAATATTGAAGGTTGAATCATCAATTTAGATTTTGAGGATAAATATAGAATCTCAGACTTGAACAATTGGTAAATTAGATTTGAAATATTATAATTTGATGATTTGAATTAAAAGGTAAATTTTGATTGTTGGATCACCCATTTGAAATATTGATGATGGAAATTAAATTTAAAATTTAAAAGAGTACGAAATTCATACGTTGAGAATAGAAATAAGATTTGATTAGAATTGTTATTATTTAAAATCTAGAGGAGATTATGATAGTTGGAGATCGTAATGTAAAAATTGATGTGCATTATTTAAATCTTAAAGATGTTGTATGGATTCAAATTAGATTTGAATGTTGATTATTTAAAAATTGAGAATAGATTACGATTGATTAAATTATGATTAAACAGAGGTTACCTTAATTTTGAAAGTGATTGCGATAAATTTGAATAGATTTAAATTTTTTTTGGAAGATATTACGATTGACTTGCCTTATATGTGAATGTGAAAAAATTAACAAATTATGTCTTATTTTAATTTTGAGGACAAAATTATTTTAAGTTGAGTAGATTGTAACCCCCCTCATCCAAAATTAGGCCTACTTGGCTTAGATAATGAAACTAGGGCTAGTTGAGTCCAATTAGAAATAGAACACGATATTTTATTTAAATTTGCAATATTTTTATCATTTAGCGCACCTTACCGTTGCTTCGATAATTGGAGCACTACACTACCCGTTGCCTTCCTACAAAATTCACACCCTTGTCCTAGACATGCCCGCCTTCCATTCTGACCTCGGTGTAACTTATAATTATGCTCTCTTGTGCTACATTTTAGTCGCATAATATTCATCGCGGACGTTTATATTTAATTCTAAATAATTTCAACTTTGTATCCTTGTACGTTCCAATCAAAAATTGAGGCACAATCTTGACCCATTTCGTGCAACCCAATTTATGATAATATTCTACTCTGAGCCCTCTTTGTCCATGACACTTGTGTCCCACCTAATTTTAGTTCCATGTACTTCTAATTAATTTAAGAACACCTTGTGCATTAATTTTAATTAATTTAACCCAATTTTTATCTTTGTGCGATTTTCTAATTATTTGGCGCTTTTATCAAAAGTGCATTGAGGTGTCCACACCATTGGACATGACACATGAAGAAACTTATTTTTCGTTCATATGAATTTTTCCATAATTTTTGGAATGTGCAACACACAACATCGTCCCCTCATTTAAACCTAGTCTTGCATTTTAGACAATGCAAATATAGCCCTCCAAATATTCCCATGTGAGGCCAAGGCCCAAACCCAAGAGGATGTTGACCAAGCCCACCTACCTAGGTCAACTCCAAACCTAAATTCTATATACATATAATACAAATTTTCCTTTACTTTTTCAACACAACACTCAAAACTCTAACCTAGTCGAATTCCCTCTCTTACTATTCATCATCTCCTCCATCTCCCCCTTCCTTCCAACTGACCAGAGTAGCCTGCGCCTCCTTCTCCGTCAACCTCCCTGACCTCCGCCTGGACTTCACCGCCACCACCAACGTCACCGTCCACCACCACAGCCAGTTCTCCTCCGCCTGAAATTGCCTGCACTTTGACCCATCCTTCCTCCGCCGATTTCTCCACCACCCGACCGCCGGGTCGACGATAACAGCATCCCCTTACCGGCCATCCCGACCTCCGCCTTCCTGCCTTCTTCCACGACTGCCCTCCTCCCTCCTCGCCGAAATCCCTGCCCTACACCGTTATCTCCTCCCAGTTCTCCTCCACCACGTTTACCCGACCTTCCTTGACACCACCATCCACCACCTCGTCGTCCCTGTCCTCCACAGCAGCCCCCTCCTTCATCCTCCTCGTCGGGGTTGACGACCCACAGCCCTTCATCCTCGACTCTCCTCGACGTCCATCCCCTTCGACCTTCGTTCTCCCTGCTCTGCCTTCTCCTCCTTGCCGGAGCACATGACCCCCGACCCGACTGCACAACCATCTCCATCCCTGAGATCCTCCTCCCTACTCCCTGTCCTTCCCCTTCCTGAGCTCCTCCTCCTCGACCACAACCTCCTCCTCCTTGGCCGGACCTCCCCCTGGCCGGAGCAACAACCACCTCATCATCACCATTGTATATCATTATCATCCCCTTCATTATCAATACCATCATTATCATCACCCATATTATCTCACCATCATCATCATCCACATCATCACCATTATCCCTATCATCATCCACATCATCACCATCATCCCTATCATCATCCACATCATCACCATCATCATCTCATCATCACCATCTCATTAACCTAATCATCTATGTGAATCATCATCATCACCACCAATCACCATCCTCATCATCATCGACATTAACCTCAATCATTATCACCCTCGTCATCATCATCATCATCGTCGTCAACCTCATCGTCGTCATCGTCGTCCCCGTGCGCGCACCCTGAGGTTCGAACCTGTCCTTTTTATGTGTGCTTGTGTATATGCTATTTGGACATGAGTATTGCTTTATGACTGTTAGTTGACTTCAGACCCTGAGTCGGTGAACCCAACTCGTATACGTATACGTACGCGTATGCGTATATTATTCAATTTGGTATATATATATATATATATATATATATATATATATATATATATATATATATATATATATTTAGTATATGTATTCAAATGGGTACGTATATAAATTATTGGTTATATTGTTATATAAATATATGGATATATATAAGTAGGTAATTAAATGCTAAATAATAATTATGACTATATATGTGTACGACCCTAGGACACCGTGGATTTTGCCCGCATATTTATCTTGACTTTATGACATGAATACTAGGGAATTGTCTGCCTTGTGTACACCGACGTACTGGCTAGACAAGTGTTAGTTGACTGTCTGATTATGCCCATTATTTGAAGATATGACACCCGCGTAATTAGACGCGCAATTTACCGTGTTAGTTGACCAGTGTCACCTCTAGCGTAATCTTTGAGTCCAGTATAATATGGTTGTGTAAGTGCTAGTTTAATGACTAATGATTGTATTGTATTATATTATATGTATATAGGATCTATCGGATTATTCTGCACGACTTCAGGAGCAGGTTATTGGTACTACGCAGCTTTCTCGGCAGGCAAGTATACCTTACCATTGTATTTTTATTCATATTCCATATGTTGCATGCATCTTTATTTTCTGTCATTAGTTCATATATTTTAACTGCTATATAAAATGTACGTCCAAGGAAACTTGGGTGCAACGACGGTGTCGTCGTGATTTATTTTTATTATGTATATGCATTGACCTTGTTTATGAGACAGCCCCATTATCATGAAACATCATTAGGTTTCATTGGTCGTGACACATCTTCTACACGAGTGTGAGTCTCATATAGGACATAGACTGCGTGACAGGTCTGGCCTCCTGTACATATGGGTCGTGCGTTAGGAATAACTGATGTTAGAAACTTTGTATGCTAGTAGACTTGGCAGTTATTAGAGGTATTATCGTGTCATGGATATGACATGCTTAGATCATGGGGTGGAGAGAACAACAGGTACGACATTTAGGCTCCTTTGCACTTTTATTTTTATGTAACCCGTACGCTCCGTCGGAGATGCGTGGTCGTGATGACCCCTATACTACCTGGCGGCCTCTGCCGTTCAAAAGACGACATACTTTTTAGGCCCCTGAATCTCCAAGAGAATCATGCCAATCCAATTTTGGCCAGATAGTCCACTTGTTAGAAAGTTGTCCTTAACGTGCATTCACATAGATGGTTAGGCGACCCATTGGATATTTATTTCAGTACTTTATTGGCATGCTTTTATGTATCTTGTTATGTCCCTCTGAGAACCTGGTCCCTTTCAAGGTGTAGATGTTCATGAGTATTCGCAGGAGCGCAGATCCGGACTGGTTACGTATATTTCGAGGAGGTCTTCCCTTCGAGTCTCAGTGATTGTTAGTTGTTGTACTTATATTGTGTTTGCTTTTATATTCTAGTTCGACAGTGGATTTGTTTTCATCCGACTGTCATCCTTAGATACTTTATATTGAGATATAGTTATATATATATTGGTTATTTATTTCTATTTGATTTTCTGCGGATGAGATTTAGATTATGCCCTATGACTGTGATAAATTTATACCACTTGTGAATTAATATTCATATTACAACGTACATGTGTTATGATTTCCATATATTGGAGTCTCCATATACATGCAGCTGACATGCTTACGTGTCCTAGTCCTACGTATTTTGGGACTGAGGCATGACAATATCTGCTATCAATTATATTCTTTGTTTTTAACTATCTTACCAGATGACACCCATGATCCGAGCACGTGCACGTCGCTTGAGAGAGACACCTCCTACTGTTAAGGAGGAAGTTATGCCTCTTACTGTTAAGGTGGAAGTGAATGTTAAGGAGGAAGAGATACCACCTGCTATTAAATTGGAAGATGTTGTTAAGGAGAAACTTGTGCCTCCTACTGTTGGACAGGCACCAGCTCAGAGGGGGAGTTCCAGTCATCCAGTACCTATAGCTGAGATTGATCACATAGACGCTATTTATGCTAAGTATCTGAGGGACTGGTATGTGCCCCAGCGTATTGGATATCCTCGAGATTGATACTGTAATATTTTATATACTTTTATTGTGTGATTGTGATACTTTTATATTATGCATTTTATGACTGTGATACTTTTATTTTGTGTGTATTGTGTGACTGTGATATTTTATATACTTTTGTGTTATTTCGTACGCAGAAAATTCAATTGAGGGTTGCTACAGTCTGTCTATAATATTTGTGTGTATTGTGTGACTGTGATACTTTTTATTCATATTAAATGTATGTTAATTTACTGGTGTTGAGTGTTCCACCGAAGGGGTCGACGAACCCAGAGAATTCAATAGAGGGTTGCTCCGGGTCTATTTATAATTAGAAATTCATAAATTGCAGGAAGATTGGTAATTTTTAATATTTTTTTTATTTTTCACTAAAAATTTAGCGACGTTATTATACGTCGTTGAATACGTCGCTAAATACGTCGCTGAATACATCACTAATTTAGCGACGTTTAGCGACACCAAATACGTCGCTAAATTATTGATGTTGAGTCGCTAAACGTCGCTAATGAGAAAAACATTAGCGACGCAAGTACGTCGGTAGTAAACGTCGCTATAGCGATGTTTTGCGACGTATTTTCTGTCAGCGACTAGCTTAACTGTGACTTCCTTAAAACGTCGCTATATACGTCGCTAATTTATTTTAGCGACGTTTTTAGTCCCTTTAGCGACGTTTTCAGGCGTTGCTAATTTCAATTATTCTGGTAGTGGATTACTTATTGAATTCCTTTACTATTTCCTTATGCTATTTTCTATTTGATTTGTCTGCATACTGGTTTTTAGTTCCTAAGTTTGCTCCATTGTGGTACTTGCTGTTTTGGGTCCGATCCCACTGGTTTTGTATGGCCAAATTTTGGAGCAACATCACAGGATCTCTCGTACTTTTCGCCTCCAGATGGTGAACACGAGGAGCACCCGAGGACACGAGTGGATTTTTTCTTTCTCACCCACCTGATCTTATACATTATACTTTTGAGGCATTTAGCCACCGAGCACGTGTTTAGCTCGTATTTTCTAACTTGATATCCTGCCCGAGGGCCTACATGTAAATAATATTCTAGACTATAGCTAGAGCTGATCATGTAATATTGTACTATTGCTAGTTTTTTATTTTGTAACTAGCTTCATGATCATTTGTGTATGTATAGTTTGGGACGCCTTACTATTATATGTTTGGTGATCATATATTTTGTAACTTGATTGTTTGCTTGAGATTGAGACATCTAGGATTTTGATCCAGGATTGACTGATGGATTGTAGAGTAAACTCTCACATGTCTAGATAGTCGTGACCGTATCTCGGGGTATAGAGTACTCTGGTGTACGTAACTGACTTTGTCTGCCCCTGCTCTCCAGTATTCTGGTTCTGGGACGTGATGTATTTCTTGATTGTGATTTTTTTTAAGATTACTGCTATTTATTACGTTGTGTTTGGATGGACATTTTTGATCTTAAAGTGCAATTTGTGCAAACTTTGTGCTTTCTGAAAAATTTCAGCATACTTTTATGCTGTGGATGCAAATTTCTAAAAATATTTTATTCTTGTACTATTTTACGCTCTCTATCTCTCTGTGTGTGTGTGAGCGCACACATATTATGCATAAAGCATATTTTATGGACATTTTATGCATACCTAAAATTAGATGTCTAAGCACCTGAAACATTTTAGTCTTTTCTTTATTTAGTTTTTAAGTAATGTTATTCATCCCTTCAAAGTGTCATTTTCAATCATTCATTCTTATGTGGCAACTGACATGATAAATTTTAACATGATAAATTTGAAGGGATGCCTCTAATTTTTGGGTTAAAATTTTTGTGATAAAATTTATGTATTATTATGTGGGCATCTAACATGATAAATTTTAACCCAAAAATTAAATACCCATTTTTTCAATTTTAATTTTAATTTAAAATTTGTCATATCAGTTGCCACATTAACCGTCATATCAACTGCCACATAAGAATATATGATTTAAAAAGACACTTTGGAGGGATGAATATTATTATTATTATTATTTAAACCAAAATTTGTCAATCCTACTTTGATCGCCTACACCATCGCCATTGTTCGAAGCGGTGTGGAGAGATGATGCCTCTTACCTATGCAGTTGCGGCCGCCTCGAATGACATTAAAAACACAAAATGCAGCTAAGAGAGTAAATTGAAAATTATTTTTCTTATTTTATTTGGTTGTTTTTCCCATTTATATTTGATACTAGACCTCCTCTCTCATTACTATTTTAAAAGGGCTAATTATCATTTAGACTCTAGAATTTATGCTAGTTTAGAGTTTAAGCTCTGACATGTCCAACTAAAAAGTTTGGATCTTGGATCTTGAATTTTTATTTTTATTTTTTATTTTTTTATTATATTCCGAACATAAGTACAAAAACAACAACCAACACATGTTAAAAATGAAAGTATAATAAAAAAAAAACCAAAAAAAAAAAAAATTAAAATTTAAAACTTTAACCTTTTTTTATCGCAACATTTCAGGACTTAAACTCTAAGTTAATATAAAATCCAGGATATATGCCCTCGTTGGTCCATTTTAGAATATGGAACATTCCACAATGGTAGAAGAAAAGTTAGTTCGGTATCTCTAACAACACATGACTTGATCATACAAATAGGTTAATTCTAAAGGCACATCATCCTTTACTAAGGACAGCCCATTAGAACTGTCAAAAAATTTAGCAGTCCTATCTATTGGAAGGATTGTCAATCATTTTGACAGTTCTGAAATTATAGGATTGTCAAAAATTTAAACAATCCTACGTATCGGAAGGACCGTCAAAATTTTCGACAATCCTGAACTTTTAAAATTTTTGACATTACTAAAGATTTGTAACTGTCAAAAATTAACTATGGGAAGGGCTGGACAGTTGTAAAAGTTGGATTGTCTTGAGCAGTACTAGTGCCTGTAGAAATTGGAGCATCTCATGTAGACACGAGTTTGGTCAGTGCCAGAGCTGTATCGCACAGCTTCAACAATTCCTCGCTCTTCTCCGCCATCGACGTCGCCGCGAGGGCCGCGGCGCTCTTGCACCCACTGTTGCAGCACGCCACGTCTGCCGCTGCGGCCTCGACCAGCCTGCGGACGGTGACGTAGTCCTTCTCGTCTAGCGCCGCGGTGCAGTCCTCGAGCTGGCTGGCGGCGTCGGCGAGCTTCTGCTCGCAGTTGCGGAGGCACTGGTCGCGCCCCCCGCTGGCGCTGCTCGGGCCTTCCATTAGGAGAGCGGAGGCGTGGACGCTGGCGCCCTCTGCGTTGTTGGCCGCGAGACGGATGGCTATGCCTGGAAGCCTGTATGGCTCCGCGGTGGGGGCGACGGGGTCGGAGAGGAGGGAGCTGACGCAGAAGTCGGGGTGAGAGGTGTGGCTGCACGCCTCTTGGATGCGAGTGGCGTTGGTTGTGCCGGTGGTGGTGGAGGCCATTGCAACGATTACGCAGAGGAAGAGGAGGGAGATGCCGATGGAGAAAGCCATGGTGGTTGTTAGTTAGATTGGGAACTAAATTGATATGAAATGAAATAAAATAAAATAAAATTGGAGATGGGGGTTTAAGAGGATGAAATTAAAATGGCTATTGCTCCTGAATTTAAAGGTCCTTCCTTCGTAAGAGCTTTCTGGGAATGTTGGGTACTATTTTTAGTTGGTCAAGGATTAACAGGACAGGAGGAACTAGCGGACATGCAAAACCCAAATTTGGGCGTGATTTTCTTGGGGACCAGATTTAAATTACATTATTAATCAATTTAATTAGAGGAAAAGAAAAGGTAAATTGACCAAACAAAATATATTTGGATATTTATCCTCGAATAAATAACAAACAGTGAAGTTGACTTAGGATGAAATAGTTAATTTCTACACACGTACATAGTTGTATATGTTCATTTTGGACTACCACGCTTGTGACAATATTTGCAGACTCACAACTCAGCAACAGATTCGAAAGAAGACCAGTCGATTGAGAGTTATGGCACGAAATATATATGTTCATGTTGGACTACGACACATCGAGAGGCATCGGTCGCTGTTACCGTGGTGACAACAAGAGGATCAACTTTTACAACCATTTGAACAATGAATCGAAGCAGCAACAGACGACGACGATTACCAGATGGTCCTAAGAACGGCCTCTAAAGACATCTACAATAAATAATAGATTATGGGTTGAAACACAATTTTTTTTTTTTTTTTCATTCATTCTCAAAACTGTATTAAGATCGTTACAGAGCTCCAATTAACTTATTATTCTACAAAATAAACTTAAAAAGTCTTTGGCTCAGACTAATAAATCATGTGACTCCAATTTAGCTTTAGAATTCTACAAAATGAACTTCTATATTCAGAATCTAAAATCTATAAATTTGTGATGAGCCTTATGGAGACTATTAAAATCGGAACCGGAAATGTGTGAACCCGGAGAATTTGGGGAACCGGAAATGTGCATTTGGACATTTTTCAGCGTGTCACTGAACTTTATTTTCTGTCAAGAAAATAACTTAAAAAGTACGTTAGTTTTTTTTTTTTTCAAATTAATCTCCCGTTAACATTCATGTACGTTGTATATGAACCATAAATTATTGTACCCGTGGATCACAAAAGAGCTTAATGGATTTATTTATTTAGTTTTAATGTGTCCTCCGTTGCAAGCACGGCCAACTTAAGAGAAGAAAAGGCGTCTTGTTATAACGTGGCTTACTAAATGGTTGAATTTTTTTACTTTGTATTTTATTTTCACATTGATTAGAGATTAGTATTACATCTTCATTGAGTTGTATAAATAAGGTCTTTGTCTTCCACTATGTGATTATACTAATAAGAGATCTTCTCTTCTATTTTTTTCTTCCTTCTTCTACGTTTATTCTAACATGTTATCAGCACGAAACTCTAATGGGAGGAAATAAGCGAGAGCATCTCAGTGAAGCCGTCATTTGTGGATCCTCCATTTCGGCAATATGTATGGTTATTTATGTTCATTTTTTTCTGCATATGCATACCCTAGACGCAGCATGATGTTGATATTTATACATCTTTTGGCATACCGCTAAGACAAAAAGAATAATTTTTATCCATTCAACTCACTTCTTTTAGTTAACTCTGATACCACTACGATATTCATCGCATATAGATCTCTCGGAGATTACGCTGGAGTTATTCTTTATTTATTTCTTTTATATATGTTAACACATTCAGTTCAAAACCATCAGAGATCTAATGACCATGAACATAAATTGTTTGGTCTATATATATAAGACTTCTGAAACATCATTGTTCGAAGCATACCATAAGTTGTATTTTTGAAAGACTTCTTGAATATAATCATTGTTCGAAGCATACCATGAACACGATTTGTTTGGTATAAATGGACTTCTGAAACATCATTGTTTGAAGTATACACCATGAACATGAATTGTTTGGTGATTTACCAAGTTCTTATGTTAACTTGTTATTATTGATCTTATACAGCAATATGCCGAGCCTCACAAAGCATGATTTTAAGCCTCTAAACTTAGAAGGCCAGAACTTTCTCAACTGAAAATTGGATGCTGAATTGCACCTTCAAGCCAAAAACTTAGGTGACGCAATTGTGGCTGATAAGCCAATATCTGTCCAAGATAGAACGAATGATTTAATTTTCCTAAGATATCATATCCATGATGATCTCAAGGCTGAGTACTTAACAGTCAATGACCCCTTGGTGCTACGGAATTCTCTAGTTGAGAGATATGATCACCAGAAAATGGTCATACTACCAGGTGCACTCCATGAATGGCTCAATATACGTTTCTAAGATTATAGGACAGTTGCAGCCTATAATTCAGCTATGTTCAGGATTACTTCACAATTGAAGTTATGTGGTGAAGAAGTGACAGAGCATTCCATGCTAGAGAAAACATTCATCATATTTCATGCGACTAATATGACCCTACAACAGACGTATAGGGAGATAAAATTTAAGAAGTATTCCGAACTCATTGCTATCTTACTCATGGCCGAGAAAAATAATGCGTTATTAATCAAAAACCATACTAGTAGACCAACTGGGTCTGCACCAATTCCAACTGAAGTGAATGCGACTAGTCCTCAAAAAAATGTGACCAATACTGAGGGTCGAGAAAATCACAGAGGTAGAGGGCATGGACCCCGTAGAAGCCAAAGAATGGCTACAATTCGGGTCCAAGGAACGATACACAGTTCAAAAATAAGGGATTTAATCCTCGAAGAAACAATGCCCAAATTTTCAATCCAGCTGCTCCAACTGATATTTGCAAACGTTGTGGAAGAGCTGGTCATTGGATGCGAAACTGTCGCACCTCACAAAAGAAAGTGGACGAGTATGAAGTCTCAAAGGGTGTGGAGACTAATCTCATGGAGGGTACAACACACATAGATTTTAATGATTTTTTCTAAGATAAGGATAGAAACACAATTTTGGAAGACCAATTCAACGCCATGATAGGCGAAGTCAATGAATAGTTATTATATGCTTATCTAAGTTTATTTACTTTCCACTTTGAATAAATTGATCATTATATGATCAATAGTCTAGGTAGTTTACTTTCTTTGAAGCAGTTTTATTTAGATTTAGATCAAGTTATAATAATTGACAATATGTCAAGTTTAACCATTTAGTAGCATATTAATATATTATTAATTTTTTGCTTTTGAAAGGTATGGACAATGATGATGGCATATGCTTGATAGATAGTGCAACAACTCACATTATATTGAAAACTAGGAAGTTTTTTTACAACATATGCCTCAAACACTGCCAAGCTGACCACCATTGCTGGACCCATGCAGATTATAGAAGGTTATCATAAGGCCGATATTGTGTTACCAAATAGAACACACTTAGTCAATCAAAATACATTATTCTCTAGTAGATCTAATAGAAATCTACTCAACTTTAGAGATATTCGAATGAACGAATTTTATGTTGAAACCATGAACGATGATAGCAAAGAGTATCTTTGTATCACCTCTAATATTGGAAGCAATAGACTCACATTAGAAAAGTACAAGTTAATCTCCTCGGGCCCATATCAAACTACTCTGAAGGTAGTAGAATCTCACCCTATCACTAGCAAAAGTATAAAGGATCCCAGGAATCTAATCCTTTGGCATGACATATTGCACTACTAAAAATTGCAGGATTAGCGACATTTTTAGCGACGTCCAAATAAGACGTCGCTGAATTATAGGTATTTAGCGATGTCCATATAAAATGTCGCAATACGTCGGTGATAGCGACGTGGAGCAACATTTAGCGACTATAATTATTATAAATATATAATATGTCGCTAGGTAGTCACTAAACGTAGCTAACTTTTTAATTTTAGCGACGTTTAGCGACGTTTATGTATTTAAGTCACAGTATATTATTATATCTGCGACGTTTAGCGATGTATAGACCGACGTCGCTAATTTATTTTATATAGGGTTTGACGAGTTTCTCTTCCCCCATTTTCTTCGAAATCTCAAAAATTTTAAACCACCCCCATCCCGGCGACCCCCCCTCCGGGCGCGTCCTCCCCCCTCCGGGGTGCTCCTCCCTCCGTCAGCTCCTCCTTCCTCTGGCTCCCCTCCTCCCTCCGGCGTTCTCCTCTCTCTGGCTCCCCTCCTCCTCACTCGGGGAGCTCCTCTCTCTGTCTCCTTTCTCTGTCTCCCTCTCTCTAACACGACACAACACAATATGACACGATACGACATGACACACACTAACCCTAACCCTAACTCGGACACACACACACACACGGACACACTAACACATGCAGACACTAACCCTAATACTGACACGGACACACGGACACACACAAACATAGACAAGACATGACATACCACGGACACACGGACACAAACAAGACACAGACATAGACATGACACAGGCTAATGAAGGTCAGCAACAACCAAATAAGTATTTATTTCTATTTTTCTCTATTTGTTTTTCGTGTACTAGAATTGTGTCATCGTCAAACTTGACATAATTAAAATTTTAACCAACTCAAAGAGATAAAATTCTCCTTATTTAGTTTAACCCTAACAAATAAAAATGTAAACTAAAAAATCAAAGAAAATAATATAAAACCGATCTAAGAATTGGACCCGGGTTCGGATCCATGAATGGTCTCATATCTCTAATCAAGCAAGAAATCACTCCCGTTGCTTAATAGTTAATACTAATTGTGAGAGTGTGGACAGTTTAGTTAAAGTATAATATGAAGTTAAAATAGACAACACTAGTAATGTGATACCAAGAAAAGATTTTGTGCTCAGAACAAGGTTCACAGTTTCGGTTTTGGAATCGATATCAGACTATTCCTATGAGTATCGGGATCGGCGGTATCGACAGTTTCGGATCGGAGTATTAGAATTTTTGATATCAAAATAAAATAACTATTACCATTGTCGATTGGTTTACATGTGATAGACAAGGTTTCTTCTTTTACATGCTTTTACAACCTTACCATTCTTTTATATCCTTGCTGATTGGTCTTTTTCGTTATTTTGAATTGACCAGAAAAGAGACCTACATTGTCGGTATCGGTAAGTATGAGTCAGTATCGGGTATCGGTCAGTATTGAATCGGGAAATTCCAAACCGTATCGGTATCGACCGTATCAAATTAGTATTGGCTGATACTGTAAACTATGGTTCAAAATTAGAATGTTAACCCATTTTACTGGAGCTCCTCTTTTGATATATTGTAGTATTGTGGTAGTACATTATTAGCTCATTTTTTTCTTCCATTTAAGTCCCTTAATTCTATCGTATTTTAAATAAGTCCACTAGATTTTATTAATTGCTTAACCCCCTCTCCCAAATCACTAGAAAATGTAGTTACGAGTCCCCTTAGTCTACATTAGTCAAAAGGTTATGTTGAGGGCTCATAATGGCATAATGGCATGATTTATATTGGTTTTCTTGAATAACTCATAATGTCATAATGGCATAATTTCTTTGACATCATAACATGGTGCTTACATAATTTTGTAAGCAACTTACTATATATAACTTGAGATTTTTTTTATTCATTAAAATAGTAAAACCAAATAAAATATGCATTGAAATTAAAACAAAACAAAATATGTTATTTGTTACTTTCGGGGAAGTAACATGGTGCATGTACTGTATTTAACGATGAGTATATACTTGAAGGTAATTGTACATTCATTTTTGCTGCAGAAGTATCTAGAAATCGATATGAATTACTATCTGCGTCATCGTTCATGGATGTACAACCGTCATCCTGATGACATGTGAGGTGTGCGGGATGAATTCATTGAGGGTGTACAGCAGTTTCTGCAGTTCGCCAAGGCGTTCCCTCAGTACATGGACGGTACCAAAATTAAGTGTCCGTGTGTGAGATGTCGCAACTTGAAATATCATCCATAAGTGGAAGTCACGTATCATCCAGGATCGACTATGTTGAGAACGGTCATCAACAATACCAATGGGCATAATTTATCATACCAAAGTCTTTTTTTTCTACTGAATATTTGTGTGTAGCTTGTTCACAGGGTAAACTCATTACAAGACATTCACTTCTCAAAATACCTTCTGAATCACCATAATTCCTTCAGAGAATACAAGTGATATTTGATCATAACGCGATACCGTGTCAAAGTACCTCGTTTGGAACCTCTCGCTGAAGACGACCCAAGGGACGGGTACTGTCAGAGAAATCATCTGTGCTGTCCACCAGTCTCGGGCCAAGTCTAGCAACTACAGTCGAACTACTGATACTTTCTCTCTGTCAAGCACTCCTACTTCCTCTAGGATAGCTTCAGTATCCTGAAGTCACGCATTTGATACAATCGCATCTTCAGTACCATAAAAATACGAGGATTAGAGGCGCTTGAAGTTGCTTGCTGAGTTTGGGGCACGATGCCCGCCTTTCTTTAAGGCCTCCTATACTGACTGGGTGAGAGCGTCACCCTGTCGCTCTTGAGATGCTAGTAATTTCCTGAAGATCCCCATCAGGGCCTGTGTATCACTTTCTGCATTGGGTGGTATTGGCGGGACTACCACTGTGGGTACAACTGGTGGTTCTGGCTGGACCTGATATTCTACATCTTGAGCCATCCTGGACTCTGCTTCAGAATATTGTGGCTGAACTGCAAAGAGATGATGACTGGCCGGTGGTTGTCCTACTACTGGCAAAAATCTAGTTGGCTGATCGGAAGGACCAGGAACAGTGTTCCTGAAAGATAGAGAATACTATGATCAAATCGGAAGGACATGATAGATCGAGGATTAAAGCAGATGTCGAATCATGATTTCTGGGATACAAATTCGATGCTGGAGGAGATCACGAAGTATCATGATTGAGACATATAAACAATGATAAACCCCTACACTTCTAAATTTTCAGACCTACATAGGCCACTACTTAAGCTGTGTCACGTCCCAGAACCAGAATACTGGAAAGCGAAGGCGGACAAAGCCAGCTACATACATCAGAGTACTCCATACCCCGAGATACGGTCACGACTGTCTACACATGTGAGGGTTTACTCTATAATCCAATAGTCATTCCTGGGTCAAGAGTCCTAGTTGTCTCAATCTCAAGCAAGCAACAAGTTACAAGAAGAATAATCATCAAATATACAATAGTAAGGCGTCCCAAACTATACATACTTAGATGATTATGAGGCTAGTTACCCAAAATAAAGAACTAGCAGAGTGTAATATTACATGATCAACTCTAGCTATAGTATAGAATATGCATTACAAGTAGGCCCGCATGCTAGAATGTCAAGTATCAAAACATGAGCTAAACACGTGCTCGATGGCTAAACGTCTCAAAAGTACAAGTATAAGATCATGTGGGTAATGAAGAAGAAACCCACTCAAGTCCTCGGGTGTTCCTGGTGTTCACCTTCTGGAGACGGGAAGTACGGAAGATCTTGCTGTGTTGCTCCAAAATCTGGCCATACAAAACCAGTGGAGCCAGACCCAAAAAATAGCAAGTACCACAAGGGAGCTAACTTAGGAACTAAAACCAACATGCAAACATTTAATAGCATAAGAAAATATAAATAAGAGCAATATGTAAATAAGCAGTTTAAGTAGTTTCGGGAATCAGTAACGGATACAGTTCAGGAGTATTAGCTGGATGATCCAAGACAAGACTAGAAAATGTACGATCACGGCCAATTATGACCTACGACTTACTACCATTAACTAACTAGGGTTATCATAATCCTGGTTACTAACAAATGCAGTTGAGATTCTATATAGCTACATGCCCTGCAAACTATCCGGGTTATCCAGACGTAAGAATATATAACATAGATTAATTAAGTATATAGTATTTTACTGATAGATTGTAACACTTGACGGTGTGCTGAAAGTGTGTCCCTCTCGACGGAGAGCTCCAAATATATTAGGTGTCGCTGGGATATCGGGATTGCATGTAGCCAAAAAATCTCTCTAGATGCTTCTAGATAATTATTCTATTTATTAACTTAGGCAGGTTATCAAGGATTCCTGACCGTGGTGCTAAGGAATCTGCCTTAGACATGATGCAAGACTGGAAAATAGCTTGATAAGTACAATCAAGATATGGACAAACAGGCAACCATGAAAATTTATCTTATCAGTACAAGCATTTTAGTTCTAGAGATTCTAGCATGTCCGGAGTGAGCTACGTCGAGCCACCATCAGGTTTATCCGTACATATCAGGTATCTGGAGTCAGGGATCAGGTTCATTAAGTACAAGTCAGATACCGGGAGTTCTTAGATTAACAGTGCCATTACATTCCATATTCTGGTAAGTATAGCATCCAGGTTATAAAAAATTTAGAAATAACATGCATCATATGAATTTAACTAATTGGGCCATAAGGGTTGAGTGACAGGGAATAAACACAATGTCAGAAAGTGACTGGCCAATAAAGTGTGTCAGAGAAGTGACCAATGTGTCTGCCCAATAAAGCGTGTCAGAGAAGGAAAAGACAAAATAGAGGAAACTGTGCCAAGGCAGCGCTGAATCATGTATTGGAAAAGGGACGCATTACTCGGGGCCGCATGCTCCTCTAGGCCGCATGAAATCAGGAACTTAGAGAAATATCTTTCGTTTAAGTTTCATGCATTTGGCCAAGGGACGCATGTGCAGATTCAGTCATGCGTCCAACAAGATAGCCGCATGCTGAGTTTGGAGCGAGGAGTCCAGGCCGCATGCCAAGCAGGCCATATGGAACTCCTTCGTCCCAGAATAACAAGTTTTAGCCATGGAAAAGCTCCAAGTCTGAAATCTAGTTCCTCCATGAAATCCTCGTTTTCAACCAAAATCTAGAGAAGTAAAGTTCTAAACCACTTGAAATCAGATGCTCTCTCACATAGAACAACTAGTTTTAGAAAACAACAAGTTTCAAGAGATCAAAACCATAAAAACTCAAGAATGTAGATCTAATCCAACCATGCTATCAAAATAAAAAATACAAAGAAGTAAACATGTGGAGGAGTTCATAGAGCACAATAAAGTCAAATAAAATGCAAGAGATTCACAATAATATAAAAGTGCAAGTTCTTCCTCACTGGCAAGCTGTACTTGCCTAAAACCACCACTAACTACTACTACTACTACTACTACCAAGGAAAAGGGGACGGACCTGGGCTGCTCTCGGCTAGGGAGGAGGGAAGAGGAAAGGAAAAGAAAAATAAAAAGAGGAAAAAGGTAAAAAAATGGAGAAGAGAGAGAAATAGAGGGGTTATATATCAAGGGTAGTTAACACTATTCACAATCTAGAAATTACATAAGAGCAGCAAAAGAAATCCAAAAAAATATACGGGAAGCAATATACAATAATATCACACATATACAAGATATGAATATAAAAAATATGCGATAGTGAGATGAGTCTCATAAACGATTAACGATTCTACGAAATTGGGGTGTGACATATTGGTATCAGAGCACGACTTCAGATCCTTTTGTCTCGTGTCAGAAAAGTTTTCTTGAAATGACCATGTCCCTCCCAGTTGAACTCTTGAAATCGTTTGGCCAAAATAAGATGCGTTCCATACAGTGAGTCCGTAATACTCTATGAGACTGATGCAAGTTCTTTGTTTTTGAAGGAATGGCCCAAACACAAGGAGTAGCACAAGTAGAAGCGCAAGTGCAAGCAAGTACCTCAGGCACTTTGGTAAGCTCCGAGAGCCAACGACCAGCGCCCCTCGTCGACCCAATTGAGCGAATTATACGCATGTTTGAGATACAACAACAAAAGGATGATGCTCGACATGACAAATTCGAAAAGAATCTAGAAGCCCGATTGGCGGTCTAACAGAAGCATGTGGATGCCCTGCAACAGATTATTCATACCATTGCCTCCAACCATTTCTCAACGGCAGCGACACAGGTGGAAGAACTAGCAAATGAAGTCGAGATGCCTCAAACCCCAAAGAAGAAAGATGTGACTACCTTCAACTTTGTCGACTTCAAGAAGGTCTGCAACATGTCTTTTTGCTGGATCGAGGACCCCGTCGTGGCTCTAGATTGGCTAGCTGAAATCGAAGACCATTTTAAGCTCCTTGAAGTCCCGGAAGGCAAGAGAGTCGCTTGTGCCCAACTCCAACTCCGAATGAATGCACACGATTGGTGGAACGTGCATCGAAGATCTCTTCCCGGAGACGGTGAAGACCTGATGATCGTGTGGACTACCTTTCACAGTGTATTTGAGGAGGAGTTTATACCTCCACCCGTTCGTCGACAAAAGGAGAACGAGTTCGTGCTTCTGCAACAAGGAAGCATGTTAGTGAAGCAGTATGGCACAGAATTTAATCAGCTCGCCAAGTTTGCCAGCTCTTACCTACCCGATGCGATGATTCGAGCTAGATGATTCGAGGGTGGCCAGCAACCTTTCATTCACGCGCACATAATCGCTCTACAGTACGAGATAATGAGGGAAGTCCTTAACGATGCCCTCGTCCTAGAACCGTAATATCCTTCTACTACTACCGGCACAATGCAGCATTCTCATCACAAGCGCCCTAGTAACACGGGAGGACACAACGCTTAAAAGTGCCCAAACAATGGCGGTTCTTAGGGCCATAATTCGGGACATGGTCAAGGGCTATATTGTACCTTCTACAATAAAATGGGGCACACGGTCACCGACTGTCACCGTAAGAATGGGGTATGCTTTATCTGTGGTCATTCGAGTCATCTTGCTAGTAGCTTTCATGAGAATAACCACCGGTTTCCTCATCGCCATCCTCAAGTAAATTGGCCTGCGCAACAAAAAAAGCGTCGTCTGAATGCGGTGGGCCAGGTTTTTGCACTAACGTGGGACGAGGCATTCGCTTCTGACACCATAGTGACATGTATATTATTATTCAATAATGTTCCTGCACGAGTACTATTTGATTCTGGTGCCACACATAGTTTTTTATCAGCAAACTTCGCTAGGGAGCACGAATTTCTTCAAACACCGTTAGGCCTAAGGCTTAGCGTCAGTACCCCGTCGGGCATTGACTTGCCTACTAACTCAGTTTGTCGCGACGACTGTATTTGTATCGGAGGAAGAAAATTATCACTTGATGTGATAGTTTTAGATACCAGGGAGTACGATATCATTTTGGGGATATATTGGCTCGGTGCTTACTCAGCCACCATTGATTGTGAGAAAAAAAAATTCGTGTTTCGTCTACCTAGCGAGACCGAATTTTGCTACGCGTGCAGTCCAGTGTTGAGGGCATCGAATGCCTGCATGGTGATTTCTATAATATCTGCCCGGCAGATGATACATTCCGGCTGTGAAGGGTACTTGGCATCCGTACGAGACACTCAGCGAGATTACGCAAATGTAGAGTCTACTTCCGTTGTGTCAGATTATTTTTGATGTGTTTCCAGAAGAGTTGCCCGGCATTCCGCCCGACCGAGAGATAGAGTTCATATCGATACATTTCCAGATACTCGACCGATTTTTAAATCTCTGTATCGAATGGACCCTACAAAAATTAAAGGAGCTAAAGGTCCAACTACAAGAATTTCTCGATCGTGGGTACATCCGTCTGAGGGTATCTCCGTGGGGCGTGTAGCACCCCGTTCCCCCGGTGCGGGGAGCGCGGCTAAGAAACACAAGACGGTATCGTTCGATCGGGATAGATTGAAACAAGAACCCGTCCTCATTATGGATTTGTTTTTTCGGAATCGATTCCCATATTCAGTGGACCGTGCCCCCGGGATCGACTTAGCGGCAGAGTCAGGAGGGACCTCTCTGCTGCTATCTTTTATTGTCTCAGATTTGATGTCGCTTGTTGCTTTCTTGCTTTGAGTTGGTTTTGGGATTTGCTTGTTTTCCTTGAACGGTTTCGATGAGTTTCATTATTTTCGTTCATTGAACTGTACTTCAATTTCGAGATTGGAAAGAGTGAAAGAAGTATTGATCGAGCTATTCGTGATGCAGGTGAACGAGCAGTAGGCGGCTTGCGAGCGGAGTCGTAAAGCGCCTCTTTCCTTCTCCCTTTCAACCATCTAAGTGAGTGGCTACCAACCCGATTAGCTAGCCCTGCTTCCAAGCTTTACACCCTAATAAATCTTGCATTCTTTTTTGCCCCGATCAAACGATACCAAGTAATAATAAAAGATACCAAGATAAAAGAGAATAGGCTTGGATTATATTTCTTGTCAATCAAACTTGTGAACTGTTATCTTATCGTATGCTAGCTCGTTGCAAGTGTTCTATAAACCGTGCTAAGTATGGATCATGTCTTGTATATGCATAATTGTTTAGGAAGGCTATGTAACTTGTCGTGTACTCGTGTTCTTGTACTCGTGTTGCCTCAACTGCATAAATTGTTAACTTGTTAATCGTGTTCGATCATGGACAACTTGTGCACAAGGTATTGGTTCTGCAGACGGTCGCTGGGGCACTGGCACCGATCCGATCCGGGCGAAACTCATGTGTAGTCGTCGTGTTCGGGACAGGATAGCTTGCAGCGCAATCGTGTACTCTCGTAGCATGCTATCCTTGTCCTCGGCTACGTCCATTGTGGCAGCCATGCCAGTGATCATCGTGTATATTTAAACCTGTTGCAAACTAACTTGCGTCTTCGTGGCAGGGAAGGCATGGTAAGTATTGTGCAGGTGGTTCAGAGGGCAGGTAAAATCTACCGAACGGTGGCAAGTTTATTTTAGTATCATACATATATACTATTGCTTGTAAATGAACTAAGGCAAGAATAGAAACCCACAAAATATGCATGCTTCATTAAAACAACGTGTTGATTGGTATAGTTGGGTTTAGCTCGCCTTCACCAGTATGTTTTGACATACTGACCCTCGTTGAAACAGGTTCTCCGCACTAAGGCGAACCGAGCGAGGAGCTGAAGTCGTCGATCCAGTCCAGCTGTTGGCGCATCCTTTGATCGCGCCGCTTTTGAAGTACTTGAAGAGAAGGAGCTTGCAACTTTCCATACACAATGCAGCTTCGTGGCAAAGCAGTCCTCCAGCCCGGAGGTCTTTATAATTTTGAAGTTTATAAAGGGATGTAATGTACATGACTGCTATCTCATTTTGTGTCAACACTTTTGTAAGCCCGTGCGGCAAAATAGCTGACTCATTCAGGAGTTTGTAATAGATGTTCATTACCAATAAAGAGAACTTTTTCATGTTTCAAATCTGTGTTTCAATTTATCTGCGTACTCTGAATATGTGCTTGCTATGCAAATCATTAAAGCCTTGTGCGGGCGCAACCACAGGCCCGTACGGTGGTCACGATTCGGGGGACGCCTCAACGATTCTACGGAATCGGGTCGTGACATAGTGGTATCAGAGTACAGATTCAAGTTCCTTAGACTCTCGCACTGGAAAAGTTCCTTTAACGATCAAATTCCTGTGCGAACTCTTGAACTCGCTAGGCCAAAATGAGATACGTTCATGCAATAAGTCCATAATACATTATGATCCTAATGTAATTTACCTTCTTTTGAAAGAATAGCACTAGCGCAATCCACAGCGCAAGCACCGGACGAAATGTAAGGCCAAGGAAGTAGTTCGGGCAATTCGGGAAGTTCAGAGAGCCAGCGAGCCATGCCAAGCATCGATCCCATCCAGCAAATGTTGCGGATGTTGGAGGCAAACCAACAAAGGGACGAGGCTCGCTACGAACGGGCCGAGAAGCGGGCGGAGGAGAGTCAGCTCAAGTTTCAAGACAATATAGAAGCTCGATTCTCAGTCCAACAGAAGCAGGTAGATGCCCTGCAACAGATCGTTCAAACTTTGTCTTCCAACCATTCCATGGCAAGAGCGCCGACTCCGGTGAAACAGCCCGTGCTTGAAGTTGAGATACTGCAAATTCCAAGGGCGAGGGACGTGACTGCCTTCGACTTTGGCCACTTCAAGAAAGTCTGCAACACCCCATTCAACGGGACTGAGGACCCAGTTGTAGCTCTAGATTGGTTGGCCGAACTTGAAGACCACTTCGCTCTGCTAGAGGTCCCCGAAGATAAGCGCGTCGCTTGCGCGCAACTACAGCTCTGCCTCAACGCACACGATTGGTGGGACGTGCATCGACGATCTCTCCAATTTGATCACGGAGAGGAGGCGATCTCGTGGACGACTTTTTGTGCCGCATTCGCAGAGGAGTTTGTACCCCCTCCAGTACAACGTCAAATGGAGAACGAGTTCGTGCAACTGAGGCAAGGCAGCATGACAGTTAAAGAGTACTCCGCCGAATTTAACCGACTCTCCAAATTCGCTAGGGCCTATTTACCTGATGTAATGAGTCGAGCTAGAAGGTTTGAAGGTGGACTACGCCCTGCTATTCATGCGCACGTAGTCGTTCATCAGTATCGGATAATGCGTGAAGTCATGAATCACGCCCTATCGCTTGAATCGCACTATCCCCACGTTCCTGCCGGCGCTGTGCATACCTACAATCACAAACGCCAAAGCAACGAGAGAGGAAACAACGCTGCAAAGCGACGAAACGAAGGTGGTCAGCAAATAAAGCATTGGAGCAATACGTGTCAATTCTGCAAAAAGCTTAGACACGATAAGAAAGACTGCCGCTTGAGACTTAGGTTATGCCTCGCTTGTGGACGATCAGGCCATGCCATTAATTTCTGTCCGAACCTTCCTGATTGTCGTCACCAACGAAATGCTCCCTAACGGTAGGTCCTATTCCTAAGTTTCGTGGACGAAACTTCCAATTAGTTGGGTAGGATGTAGCGCCCCTTTCCCCCGGTGCGGGGGAGCGCGGCTAAAAAACACAAGACGGTATCGTTCGATCGGGATAGATTGAAATAAGAACTCGTCCTCGTTATGGATTTGTTTCTTCGGAATTGATTTCCATATTCAGTGGACAGTGCCCCCGGGATCGACTTAGCGGCAGAGTCAGGAGGGACCTCTCCGCTGCTATCTTTTATTGCCTCGGATTTCGATGTCGCTTGTTGCTTTCGTGCTTTGAGTTAATTTTGGGATTTTCTTGTTTTTTGATGAGTTTTATTGTTTTCGTTCATTGAACTGCACTTCAATTTCGAGATTGGAAAGAGTGAAAGAAGTATTGATCGAGCTGTTCGTGATGCAGGTGAACGAGCAGTAGGCGGCTTACGAGCGGAGTCATGAAGCACCTCTTTCCTTTTCCCTTCCAACCATCTAAGTGAGTGGCTACTAACCCGATTAGCTAGCCCTGCTTCCAAGCTTCATACCCTAATAAATCTTGCATTCTTTTTTGCCCCGATCAAACGATACCAAGTAATAATAAAAGATACCAAGATAAAAGAGAATAGGCTTGGATTATATTGCTTGTCAATCAAACTTGTGAACTGTTATCTTATCGTATGCTAGCTCGTTGCAAGTGTTCTATAAACCGTGCTAAGTATGGATCATGTCTTGTATATGCATAATTGTTCAGGGAGGCTATACAACTTGTCGTGTACTCGTGTTCTTGTACTCGTGTTGCCTCAACTGCATGAATTGTTAACTTGTTAATCGTGTTCGATCATGGACAACTTATGCACAAGGTATTGGTTCTGCGGACGGTCGGTGGGGCTCTGACACCGATCCGATCCGAGTGGAACTCGTGTGTAGTCGTCGTGTTCGGGACAAGATAGCTTGCAGCGCAATCGTGTACTCTCGTAGCATGTTATCCTTGTCCTCGGCTACGTCCATTATGGCAACCATGCCAGTGGTCATCGTGTATATTTAAACCTGTTGCAAACTAACTTATGTCTTCATGGCAGGGAAGGCATGGTAAAATTCAGACGGGCAGGTAAAATCTATCGAACGGTGGCAAGTTCATTTCAGTATCATACATATATACTGTTGCTTGTAAATGAACTAAGGCAAGAATAGAAACCCACAAAATATGCATGCTTCATTAAAACAACGTGTTGATTGGTATAGTTGGGTTTAGCTCGCCTTCACCAGTATGTTTCGACATACTGACCCTCGTTGAAACAGGTTCTCCGCACTAAGGCGAACCGAGCGAGGAGCCGAAGTCGTCGATCCAGTCCAGCTGTTGGCGCATCCTTTGATCGCGCCGCTTTTGAAGTACTTGAAGAGAAGGAGCTTGCAACTTTCCATACACAATGCAGCTTCGTGGCAAAGCCGTCCTCCAGCCCGGAGGTCTTTATAATTTTGAAGTTTATAAAGGGATGTAATGTACATGACTGCTATCTCATTTTGTGTCAACACTTTTGTAAGCCCGTGCGGCAAAATAGCTGACTCGTTCAGGAGTTTGTAATAGATGTTCATTACCAATAAAGAGAACTTTTCTATGTTTCAAATATGTGTTTCAATTTATCTGCGTACTCTGAATATGTGCTTGCTATGCAAATCATTAAAGCCTAGTACGGGCGCAACCCCAGGCCCGCACGGCAGTCATGATTCGGGGGATTCCTCAACGATTCTACGGAATCGGGTCATGACTGGGCGCACCAGTGCTATTTGTGAAGAAAAATGATGGTTTGATGAGGCTCTGTATAGACTACCGAGAGTTGAATAAATCTACCATCCGAAACAAGTATCCCCTTCCCAGAATTGATGACCTCTTCGATCAGCTACAAGGTGCATCGATATTCTCAAAACTTGATCTTCGTTCGGGCTACCACCAATTGAAGATCAAGCAGATGACGTGCCAAAGTCAGCCTTTCGTACTCGTTATGGCCACTATGAATTTTTAGTTATGCCGTTTAGATTGACCAATGCCCCTGCCGCCTTCATAGATTTGATGAATCGAGTGTTTCAGTCGTGCCTTGATAAGTTTGTAGTAGTATTCATTGATGATATCTTGGTGTATTCAAAGAACAAGGATGAACATGAGGAGTACTTGCGGACCGTGCTTCAGAATCTTCGGTACAACAAGCTATATATAAAACTTAGTAAGCGCAAAATTGGCTAAGTAATATATCTTTTATTAGGCATATCATTTCTGCGGGAGGCATATCAGTTGATCCGAGGAAAGTTGAAGCCATTGTCGAGTGGAAGCAACCTGCCTCAGTTAGTGAAATTCGAAGTTTCCTCGGGTTAGCGGGCTACTACAGACTGTTCGTGAAAGACTTTTCTAAATTGCTTCGCCCTTGACTCGCCTCACGTAGAAAGGAGTCGCATTCGAGTGGTTTGCCAACTGTGAAGCTTCGTTTCAGAAATTAAAGCAGCGCCTCGTCTCTGCTCCGATACTTGCACTGCCGAACGAGAATATAAAATTCCAAATCTTTAGCGACGCCTCAATCCAGGGCTTAGGAGCTGTGCTCATGCAACAAAATAAGGTGATATCTTTTCTTAAAGATAATTGAAGTCGCATAAGTGCAACTATCCGACACATGATCTAGAACTCGCGATAATTGTGTTCGCACTGAAGTTGTGGCGACACTAACTTTATGGTGTGGCTTGCCAAATTTTTACTGATCACCAGAGCCTCAAGTATCTTTTCACCCAGTCGGACCTAAACCTAAGGCAAAGACGTTGGCTAGAAATGATCAAAGACTACGACTTGTCGATCAACTACACTCCAGGCAAAGGGAATATTGTAGCGGATGTGTTGAGTCGAATATTTATGGGATCTCTATCCGTCAACTGCAGGCTATAAAAGAAATTGGAGAGTGTCATGCCCCAGTCCTAATATATCGAGGAACTAGCCACGTGGCAATGGCCAGCAACATAACTCCAATGGACAAATCCAATTTAATGGACCCATTAGAGTGCACTTAAGCTGTAACAAATAAAATACAAGTCTACATCATCTATCAAAGTATAAATCTAGTCACATCCATAAAAAGTAAACATAATTCAATATGATAGACCAGTCAAGATAATAGATAAAAAAGAAATAGTCCATCATCAAGTCCACATAAGTAGTGTCTCGGGTAACAACCCGACACAATAGAAAAAGAGAATAACCATAATACATATATCCATAAATTCAAGTCCAAATAACACTAAGCATAAATAACTGAGTACTCAGGAGAAATCCTCTGGCACAACCTCGTCTTCTGGTGCCAATACTGCTCCAGCGTCAGCTCCTGTCCTATATACCTCAGGGTAATCCTCCTCTGCTGTACCTGGGGACATAATCTGGATCCAGGTCCTCAGGGGATATAGCATGGTACAAGAAACACTCAAGCCAAATAAAATATAATAAATAAAAATAGATCGTTAGGGCAAGCTATATAACCAACTAAGTAAAATACAAATGAGAGCATCACTAGTACTCAGGATGAGACCACTACAGGCTCTGTATCGGGGAGCCCATAGCAGCAAGTAGTCTCCAGTTGTATAGTATATATATATAATCATCCTGTAGCATGTGTGTCTCTCCCCACCCAATGCAACCTCATGTCTCATGTCCATAACACGTAAGACTAACGAGTCATAATAATATCTCTATATATGCAAGTGTCATATCACGAATCCTGTAAACCAATACAGAATTATAATGAATAACTCAAGAAAGATTCTGTCACATAAAACAATGTCAAGTTTCCTATGGTATGACGTACTTAGTAAAGCAAGCACGTAAAAATAGGATCGTAAAATCAACTCTCTAAATGACGTTACACTACTCCGCGTACAGCGTCGACACCCGAATCTTGTTCGAACGCTAAGCAACGTCTCACGGTCCTAGGTTGAACAGGTACATCACATAAGTATATATATAGAAAGAACACAAGAAAATAATATAACAGGATCTCTGCAGGTTTGGCAAGGTACACTTGCCTGTGCTCTAAACTCCGTCAACTACTCCTGTAAAAGTAGAATATGCAAGTACGCCTTCGGATGTTGAAACAAACATTATCATTATTTTCAGAATACATAAAATATCTAGGATTAACTACCCATAAGTTCAATTTGGACACAAGGGCATAATTGACATTTTTCGGTCAAAGCGGGGTCTACATGTGGCCCACTTCGCACCGAAAAATGTGCCAAAGATAAAGTTTTTCAAATTTAGCAAACTTAGTGTATAAGAGTCCAGAACGATGATACGAAACCAATGGAACATCAAGAACTGGATTTTGATGAGCCGGTCTCGAAATCACCTGTCAAGTGGAACCATGGAGCCCACAAAACGGCATTTCGTCATCGTTCTCACAATCGAACCAAACTTGGATCACAGGATCAACGTAACACTGCGAATCCGATGTCGTAAGTTTTGTTATGAAATGACAAGTACATACAAAATTATGACAAGTGTTAGAATATGTTGATACGGTACTTTTTGACGGATACACGTTGATTCCGGTGTGCACGCACATCCAAATCAAGTTCTGCAAAATTTTACACATCCGCATTGACGATACGCGCCTTTCGGTAAAATTCTCATACGATAAAGTCGCCTTGTTTGGCGGGACGCACCCCGTATCGAGAAAATTTGGGTTTATGAAATCAAGTTTTTGACAGATTTCAGTAGTAAATAAATCACAAAATAGGTCGAATTAAAAGAAAGTGTTTAAAGTGATTAAAACTAGGTTATGCAATCCAGAAGTCTGTTCAGGTAGAATTTTAGCATTGCTTGCCGTTATGGAGATAACGGGACTCAAACATGCGTACTTGGAACAATTTTTGTTCTAAAAACTAATTCAGTTTTTTTCTGTTTTGTGTCACGATTTGCGATCGACACAGGACACGATAAGCTAAACTATTTAAACAGGATTCAGGGGGGTCATGTGGTCTTTACATAGGATTTGACGGTTCATTATTTGGTTTTGACGGTTCATTATTTGGTTTACTGTGCAGAGAGAAACGGAGGTGGGAAGAAGGGTACCTCGTTTAGTCTCTACTGCTCGTGATGTCGGAGCGGGTCTGCTCTGCGGCGGCACGCGACGGCGGTCGACGATGGTCGTCGGTGGTCGTCTGGAGGTAGGAAAATGCTGGTGGTGCTGACATATATATATATATATATATATATATATATATATATATATATATATATATATATATATATATATATATATATATATATATATATATGTGGTGAAGGAGGGGGTTACTTAATGGGAAAGGAAGAGGTCGAGGGGTTTCGGAATGGGAACTGTTGGGTCGAGGGGGGGGGGAGTTAATGTAGCTGGGGTTTCGAGTGTGAGTTGATTTCGGGTTTAGGGTTTGGGTGCGGGTTGGTTTGGGTTTCTGGTTTAGTTTTATTAATATAATTATTATTCTTATTATATATATATATATATATATATATATATATATATATATATATATATATATATATGTTTAAACCCCAAATAATTTTTAGGAAAAAATTATAATACTTTAATAATAGTTGTACACCCAAAAATATATATTTTTGTATAATATTTGTAATTAATAAAATATACATAATTATTTGTCCATGAATTTATATTATTCTAATTATCTAAAATTAATAAAAATTCTCCTTTAATCTCAATAAATTCATAATACCAATAATAAAAATAATAAAATCTAAAAATTAGGGGGTTTATAATTTACCCAACTTAAAAGAATTGTGTTTTCGCAATTATGAAAATGAAACATAACCGGTCAGGAAAGGTTTGCTCCAGAAGAGATGACACAGTTGTATGACATTTTTTGAAGCTCGACATAAAGGATAAGGGACCATGAAAAAGAAAAAAAATCGAGTGAAAGGATGAGGGTTTTGTTCAAGCAGAACACGTTGGAGTAATAAAACTTTTTTCTAGGAAATGGGAGATAAGTAACTCAAGAGTAAAAGAGTCTAATTAGAGCGAGGATCAACTACAGCTTCTGAAAACTTGGGTACCACTTACATACTACTACACTAGACCAACAAGTTTATGCTAACATAATACTAGGTATAGGCTAGGGAATAGAACTAACATGCACATGCTAAAGTATTAGTAGAAATATTCGTTACTATAGCTAGCTATGATAAAACTAAATCTTACCCATATTCGCTACTCCTCGGGTCCGTGCCTCCACTGTCATCGCAAAAGCCTGTCCACGTCCATGTGGTGGTATCATCTGCTGGTGTAGAAGCATAAAAAATACTGGGAATTGTCCGCGTAAAGCAGAGCTTCAAAGCTGTTGGCGTAAAGCAGAGCTTTAGAGCTGTACGCGTAAAAGTTTATGCTTCAAGACTGTTTGGCGTAAAGAGTTTTACGCGTAAAACAGAGCTTCAAGGCTGTTTGGCGTAAATGGTTGCTATACCTTCCTGCGTAAAGTTTAATACAGCGTAAAGTTTTACGAAGAACTCTTCGTACTCCTCGGATGAATTTGTCAGTCAAATTAGTGAACCTGACATCTGACAAAAGTACTGCGGCTGTGATGATGATTTTGCACAGAGACCCAGGTTGTCATTTTGTGACATACTTTTGATACAAGTCATTTTTACGCATTCAAAGGAAGATGGAGTCTTCTGAATACGCTGCTTATTCTACATGGACAGAAATGAGTTTTTACGCTCAAGATAAGACAAAATCAGACGCCACGTCAAAAGCTGCTTCTTGTACAGAGCTCGAGGCATATCTCTGCATTTAATGCACGAGATTTTATTCTATTTGTCATGACTGGGAGAGCTAAAACTGTGACTAATATGCTCACATCACCATCCTTGTATTTTACGCCAACCAGGCTATTTTTAACTATAGGAGTACGCCGTATGCTATCTCCTCGAAATACGCCAACTCGGCTATATTTGCAAAGGTACGTGATAAGGCTATTTAGCCCAAAATACGCTCAAGACCTCAGTCGTGATGGATAATTGGCTATTTTACGCTCACATCACCATCCTTGCATTTTACGCCAACCAGGCTATTTTCAACTATAGGAGTATGCCGTATGCTATCTGCTCGAAATACGCCAACTCGGCTATATTTGCAAAGGTACGTGATAAGGCTATTTAGCCCAGAATACGCTCAGGATCTCAGTCGTAAAGGATCATTTGGTTTTTACGCCAACAAGACGGTCATCTGGCTTTTACGCCAACAAGTCACAGTTTGATTTTTACGCCAACAAGTCTTTTACGCCAACAAGACGGTCATCTGGATTTTACGCCAACAAGATGGTTACTTGGCTTTTACGCCAACCATCTTTATGCAGGGGCAGTTACCTACGTGGCTTGCATGTCATAATCTTAAAGAAGCAGTTATACGTGTTACCTTATTAAAGGATACGATTCACACGCAAATTCAAAAGATTATTTGAACGTGGGTAGAAGTTATCATAACCGCAGCGTAAAGGAGGCAGTCTTCTTCACAATTTGGCCTTTTACGCCAACAAAATAGTTATTTGGCTTCTACGCCAACCTAACATTTGGCTTTTTCGCCAACCAGGCAGTTACTTGATTGATCTCTATAAATAGAGACCCCTAGTCACAAGGGAGAGGACAGACAAGAGGAGGAGAGTTAGTTGAATCATATTCTATCATGTTCATATTACCTCTGAATAGATATATTTAACTAATTTGAAGAGAGAAGAGGAGAGAAATCATATTCTATCATGTTCATATTACCTCTGAATAGATATGTTTTCAATCCTACTTGCAACTTTCCTTTGACTAGCTTTTGTCTTCAGTTCAGAGAAAGTTTGAAGCTTCTTCTACAACAATTCTTCATTATCGTGTGGTCCAAGGAACAAAGTGATCGACCGCAGATCAGACTTCTATAGCAATATTTCCCCAGAATTATTTTTATTGTACTTAATATCCTCGTATAGGATTAATTGTACTCTTTTCTCGTTTGTAAGCAAAAGTTTCGTATAAACATTTGTTTATCCAAACAAAATGGCGACTCTGCTGGGGAAGACTTTCTCCTCTGACGAGAAAGCAATTGCTCAACACGATACTGTATCCATCGGATCGATGAAGAAGACTTTGGTCGTCCAGTTCGACCAATCTGCTTATGAAGACATGCTTCATGCAGGGGGTAGCTCTCATTCCTCCTCTGTCCAGAACAACAGGAAGCTGCGTAAAGTGTGGATACCTAAGACGTCCTCTACCTTTCCTGCAAGTTCCCACTCTCTGATTAACAAGGTTGTGACAACACAGCCAACACACCCTGCGCGTAAACCTTCGTCTCCCGTCTGTGACATGGTAGACAAAACTTCTGGCAATGCCTCAGTGCCAATCCAGAAATTTCAAACACGCCCTGCGCGTAAACCTTTCAGAAGTCTCAGACACGCCCTGTGCGTAAAAATTTGTCTCCCGTCTGTGACGTGGTAAACAAAACTTCTGGCAATGCCTCAGTGCCAATCCAAAAATTTCAAACACACCCTGCACGTAAACTTTCGTCTCTCGTCTATGACGTGGTAGACAAAACTTCTGGCAATGCCTCAGTGCCAATCCAGAAGTCTCCAACATGCCCTGTGCGTAAACCTTCCAGAAGTCTCAGACACGCCCTGTGCGTAAAATTTTGTCTCCCGTCTGTGACGTGGTAGACAAAACTTCTGATAATGCCTCAGTGCCAATCCAAAAATATTAAACACGCCCTGCGCGTAAACCTTTGTCTCCCGTCTATGACGTGGTAGACAAAACTTCTGGTAATGCCTCAGCACAAAAGTTTGCCATGTCCATATTACCTCTGAGCAAACCTTCCGGGTTCAGCTATCGATTATCATGTCCATATTACCTCTGATATCGGTTGTCATCTCAACTTAGCACCCGTACTTAATTCTAAGTACGCCAGTGGTGTTAAGTTCACAAAACTTTGCCATGTCCATATTACCTCTGAGCAAACTTTCCGGGTTCGGCTATCGATTATCATGTCCATATTACCTCTGATATTGGTTGTCATCTCAACTTAGCATCCGTACTTAATTCTAAGTACGCTAGTGGTGTTAAGTTCACAAAAGTTTGCCATGTCCATATTACCTCTGAGCAAACCTTTCGGGTTCGGCTATCGATTATCATATCCATATTACCTCTGATATCGGTTGTCATCTCAACTTAGCACCCATACTTAATTCTAAGTACGCCAGTGGTGTTAAGTTCAAAAAAGTTTGTCATGTCCATATTACCTCTGAGCAAACCTTCCGGGTTCGGCTATCGATTATCATGTCCATATTACCTCTTATATCGGTTGTTATCTCAACTTAGCACCCGTACTTAATATTAAGTACGCCAGTGGTGTTAAGTTCACAAAAGTTTGCCATGTCCATATTACCTCTGAGCAAACCTTCCAGGTTTGGCTATCGATTATCATGTCCATATTACCTCTGATATCGATTGTCATCTCAACTTAGCACCCGTACTTAATTCTAAGTACGCCAGTGGTGTTAAAACTCCCTAGTAGGGTTTGCCATGTCCTTCGTACCTCTGAGCAAACCTTCTGGGTTTGGCTGTCGATCATTACGTCCACAGTATCTCTAATATTGATTATCGTCTAAACTTATCACCTGTACTTAAATTTAAGTGCACCAATGGTGTTAAGTCCACCAAACTTGCCACCTCTGTCAAGACCAGTTTCAAACTTATTACTTGCACTCTCGTGTACAAGAAGTAATAAGTCCACAAAAAATCCTCCAGCAGGATGTCCTCAATCCAAGGGATATTACTTCTTTTCACTTTTCCCAGCAGAGTGAATCTATCACCACAAAAAAATGGTCACTTCCATATTACCTCTGTCCTATTTTTCTTTATCCCCATAGAGTCATATCTTTCCATGTCCATACTACCTCTGAGTAAGATATTTCTAGAACTTTTCTATGTCCATATTACCTCTGAGTAAAGTTCTGCTGTTCATCTTTCTACTATCACGTTCGCATAAACCCTGATAGTGCTAGTCGTTTCAGCTTATTATCCGTACTTAAGGTACACCATGGGTAATAAGTCCATAACTCAAGAGTTTGCCATGTCCATATTTGTCACGCCCCAGTCCCAAAATATCGAAGGACTAGACACGTGGCAATGGCCAGCAGCACACACTGATGGACAAACCCAATTTAATGGATCCACCAGGGCATACTTAAGCTGTAATACAACAATAAGGGTCTAGATATACTAATCTCATCCACAGAAATGAATACAATAATATCAGAATCATCAAGCAAGATCAATCTCAATAAAATATAAACTCGGGAAAATAGCCAGATAATGAGTCTGATACATCTGTCAAGATACAAGAATGAAGATAACCACAGCAAATACTGAGTATGGAACAGTATATACTCAGAAGATACCCTCAGGGATCACTAGTCTACTGGATCTGGTACTGCTCCAGTGTCTGCTCCTGCTCCTACTAATGCTCCTGTCCCGTATACCTCGGGGTAGATCTCGTCTACTAATCCTGGGGACATAATCCGGATCCAGGTCCTCAGGGGACATAACAAGGTACAGATAATACAAGCCAAAATAAATGCAGTGCAAAAATAAATGAATCAATAGGATAACTATATAACCAGCTAAGTGATATGCAAGTGAGAGTTTTAGTCATACTCGGGCTGAGACTACTACAGGATCAGTGTCGAAGAAACCCATAGCAGTATTCTCTCGAAGGGCCAGAACTGGTGCCAAAGCTCTATATCAGAAACTCAGACACATCCAGATGACAATATATATAATATAATCAGCCTTTTGTATGGTAAATCTCTCTCCACCCAATGTAATCTCACGTCTCATGTCCATGATACGCATGATCAAAACTAATGCAGCAAGTCATATAATGTCTATGAATAAAATGTCTATGTCATCAAACCTTTATCCTACACATAATCACCATGAATATCTCAGGAAGATTCTTTCTCATGAATAGTGTCAAGTGTCCTAGGTCTACGTACTTAATAAGACAAGTACGAGAATGTAAAGGGTCACGATGTCCATGTCTAGATGACGTTACACAACTCCGGGTACGGTGTTGGCACCCGACTATTAATAAGACGCTAAGTAAGTCATACGGTCCTAGGTCAAGCATGCACAACAATATTAATATAGTCAAAGGAATAATAATAAGAACTACAAGTTTTGGCAAGGTACACTTGTCTGGGGTTTGAATACCAACAGCTGTCCCTGTATCAGTGGATCCTGCAGGTACTCCTCCAAAAGCTGTAATAAACATCACCAATAGTCTCAGAAAATATCAAATAGCTAGAAATGCCTGTCTTTAAGTCTAATTTGGACACAGGGGCCAAAATAACAGTTTCTGGTCAAAACGGGGTCCACATGTGGGCAGCTTTGCACCGAAAAATGTGTCAGGGTCAAAGGTCTCCAAATTCGTCAAACTCAGTGTCAACAAGTCAAGAACGATGATACGAACCCAACGGAACTTCCAGAATTGGATTCCGATGAGCCGATCACAAAATCGCCCGTCAAGTGGAGCCTTTGGGGCCCACGATATGCAATTTTGTCAACGTTCTCAGAATCAAACCAAACTTGGGTCACAGGACCAGTGTATTGCTACGAGTCCGATGGCTCAAGTTTTGTTTCAATCTGACGTATGTACACGAAGTTACGACGTGTTCCAGAATAGGTGGATATGGGACGTTGTCGGCGGATACGCGTTGATTCCGGTGTGCACGCACATCCAAATCAACTTCTGCGAAATCCTGCACATCCGTATCAACGGCACACACGTTTCGGTGAAGACCGTGTGTGACCAAGTCGTCCCGTTTGGCGGGGCGCACTCAGTTCTGGGGTAAAACAGGGCGTTGGTTTTCCTGTTTTTGGATCGCGGTTTGCGATTACCACAGGACGCGACGCACCGAGCGAGTTGCACGGACATCGAGGGGGTCATGCGGTCTACGCGTTACAACTGATAGAACAGAAAATGGGGCAACGAGGAGAGAGGAAACGTTACCTGAACAGGGCTCCGTGAAGACTGATTTCTCGTGTCCGTGAAGAGATGCGACACAACTCTGATCGTGTCCGGGCTGTGTCCAGGTCCTGTGTCTGTGTCTGCCGTGGTTAGGGTTTCTGCTCGATGTCGGGGTCGTCGGTCAGCGGGGCGGCCGGAGATCGGCGAGGCTGCGCGGGGCTCGAGTCGGCAGGTCGAGGGGAGGAGACGGCGGGGACTCGGGACGGGGGAGCAGCGTCGGGGTTCGAGGTGATAGGTGGTGGTGCTGGTGGAGATGGCTTAGTCGGGGACGGCGGCTAGGGGAGTAGGCTAGGGCGTCGGCTGTGGGTTGATGAGAGAGGGAGTGTGCGGCGGCTATGGGTGATCGACGGTGGAGGAACGTCGGCTGTGGGTTGGGGACGGGACGAGCGGGGGAAGGTGGAGTCGGGCTCTGGCGGCGAGGAGAGAGGGCGGCTAGGCGGAGGAACTAGGGTTCCGGTATTGCTGCCGGAGGAAGGCGGAGGAGAGGGGATTATTTATAGGGTAGCTGCCGATCGGAACAGGGTTTTCGATTAGATTTAGGATTAGGGTTCAGGCATGGGTAACGGGTCCGGGTTCGGGTCCGCGGGTCGGGTTCGACGTGAATCCGGCCTGACCCGCTTAGTATTTAAGTGCGGGTTCGGGTCTGCGAGTTTCCGGTCAGGTTTAGATTCGACCCGGCCCGCTAAGATTGGGTTCGGTTTATTGAACCGGGTCTGGGTTGGTTTGGGTTGGTTTGGTTCAATTGAACCGGATTTATTTTAGGGGTTTAATTCGGTTTAATTATACAATAGTTTTTAGCGCTTTAAAAATGCTTTCGGGGTCCAATAAATTCACAGAAAATTATCCTATATCTAGTTTTCTATTTCACACCCAAAAATATTATTTTCATAATATTTTAATATAATTTAACAATAATTAAAAATTATTTAAATTCAAAATACCTAGGTTTTAAAAACAGAAAAATCCCAAAAAATTACAGAAAATCCAAATAAAAATTTCTGAAAAATCAGGGGATTTACAATCTACCCAACTTATAAAAATTTCGTCCTCGAAATTAAACTAGGGCAGGGTCTCTCTATAAATCTCACTTGATCACAGCCTAAAGAATTCCTCTCAAGTGAACATGGCGGTCTCTACCCAACTTAGAATTTACCCATTTATCATCTAAGGCTATACATCTAAGAAATCTATGTCCCAAATTATTTAATCATGTTATTGAATCCTAAAGTCTTTGACACCAAACATATCACCTATGGTATTCCCTTAATCATTTATAAAAGGGTCATCAAACAATGCGACCGGCCTGTGGGGTATATCTAGTATTATCTATATATCAAACTTATACCAAGCACGAGGTTTCGTCTTTCCGAAATAAGGGAAGAAGGAGATCAATAATAAAGAGTTCAAGGGTGAGATAATAGAATAGAAGTATCGGGATCAAGGAGTTTAAAGAATTTAAATGGGAATTGTTAAGCAGTTGTGGATTGAAATCATATTCTGGTAATTCTTTGTTCACATGCTCATATTAGTACAGTTATGTAACCGATACGATACGCTCAGACATGTCCAGGGCAAGTATATTCGTCTACTGATCACTACATATCTCAATCCACGTAAAGTAGTATTACGAGGGCGAATCGAGCACACTAAGGTTAGCTAGACCTTAATACACTGATTCTGAAATGTATTAGTGTACATGTCCACTAATACATATATCATGAACAAGCTCGATAAAGAAATAAGCTTGCAAAACTAGGCTACAGAATAGCAGCATAAGTTAAGTACATCAAATTTAAGTACGCTAGATGATGATGAAAGGAGGTACAAATTAATCAAGTTCACAAAACAAAAACAAACAAGCAACCATAATAATAACAGACTCTACAATCTTTACAGTTATCATACAACCTCCTTGTCTAAGTCGCTAATCGACCAAATAGGGGCAAGGACCTCTAAATTCTATTATCTGAATAACCACTATCTTCTTATACAAGTCTAAAGTTGTGTCATCCTAGTTTACTTCATCAATGGGTCAATAGGGCTAGGTGGTATTATGTTGTGAGGCTTACTACCCAACTTAAAATAATAAACTAATACTGAAATCGTCTTAAGGATACCGTGGAAACTCTTGTTAAGGTCTACGAGAAGGGTCTTGGTACCTATTAGGGTATCCTCCTATATTACATAGGTCATGGTCGTCTTAAGCCTTAGTCTTAGTGCTTATAGAACAAGTGTTGATAGTGAGGATAGAAGAGTTACTGGCCGTCAAGGGTAAGGGATCTAACTTGTATCGAGGTGGGGGTATTAATTACGCGACTTAAAGCTAAGGGATAATCATTAGGTCATAATCTATAATAATAGCTTAAACTGTCAAGTTCTAATTACCAATCACCTAGAAAAATAAAAATATTAGAGTAATAACCAAAATAAACAATAAGAGGCGCACTGGAATCAAGGCAGGATGCAAGTCTAGAAATTAATTCGAATCCGATATAGATGTCAAGAACGATTCAAGCAAGTGGATGAGATCAAAAACTTTTCCTATTATTATTGCAGGCTTCTCGGTCCCTAAGTTGAAACCGAACAATTTAGTCGTTGACCTGCATGGGCCACCACAAAAACTATGTCACGTCCCAGTCCCAAAATATCAAAGGACTGGACACGTGGCAATGCCCAGCAGCACACACTGATGGACAAACCCAATTTAATGGATCCACCAGGGCATACTTAAGCTGTAATACAACAATAAGGGTTTAGATATACTAATCTCATCCACAGAAATGAATACAACAATATCAGAATCATCAAGCAAGATCAATCTCAATAAAATATAAACTCGGAAAAATAGCCCGATAATGAGTCTGATACATTTGTCAAGATACAAGAATGAAGATAACCACAACAAATACTGAGTATGGAACAGTATATACTCAGAAGATACCCTCAGGGATCATTCGTCTACTGGATCTGGTACTGCTCCAGTGTCTGCTCCTGCTCCTGCTAATGCTCCTGTCCCGTATACCTCGGGGTAGATCTCGTTTGCTAATCCTGGGGACATAATCCGGATCCAGGTCCTCAGGGGACATAACAAGGTGCAGATAATACAAGCCAAAATAAATGCAGTACAAAAATAAATGAATCAATAGGGTAACTATATAACCAGCTAAGTGATATGCAAGTGAGAGTTTTAGTCATACTCGGACTGAGACTACTACAGGATCAGTGTCGAAGAAACCCATAGCAGTATTCTCTCGAAGGGCCAGAACTGGTGCCAAAGCTCTATATCAAAAACTCAGACACATCCAGATGACAATATATATAATATAATCAACCTTTTGTATGGTAAATCTCTTCCCACACAATGTAATCTCACGTCTCATGTCCATGATATGCATGATCAAAACTAATGCAGCAAGTCATATAATGTCTATGAATAAAATGTCTATGTCATCAAACCTGTATCCTACACAGAATCACCATGAATATCTCAGGAAAATTCTGTCTTATAAATAGTGTCAAGTATCCTGGGTCTACGTACTTGATAAGACAAGTACAAGAATGTAAAGGGTCACGATGTCCATGTCTAGATGACGTTACACAACTCCGCGTACGACGTTGGCACCCGACTATTAATCGGGCGCTAAGTAAGTCACATGGTCCTAGGTCAAGCATGCACAACAATATAAATATAGTCAAAGGAATAATAACAAGAACTGCAAGTTTTGGCAAGGTACACTTGCCTGGAGTTTGAATACCAACAGCTGTCCCTGTATCAGTGGATCCTGCAGGTACTCCTCCAAAAGCTGTAATAAACATCACCAACAGTCTCAAAAAATATCAAATAGCTAGAAATGCCTGTCCTTAAGTCCAATTTTGGACACAGGGGCCAAAATGACAGTTTCTGGTCAAAGCGGGGTCCACATGTGGGCCGCTTCGCACCAAAAAATGTGTCATGGTCAAAGGTCTCCAAATTCGTCAAACTCAGTGTCAACAAGTCAGGAACGATGATACAAAACCAACAGAACTTACATAATTGGATTTCGATGAGCTGATCACAAAATCGCCCGTCAAGTAGAGCCTGTGGGGCCTACGATACGTGATTTTATCAACGTTCTCAGAATCGAACCAAACTTGGGTCACAGGACCAGCGTATTGCTACGAGTCCGATGGAGCAAGTTTTGTTTTGATCCGACGTGTGTACACGAAGTTACGACGTGTTCTAGAATAGGCGGATACGGGACGTTGTCGGCGGATACGCGTTGATTCCGGTGTGCACGCACATCCAAATCAACTTCTGGAAATTCCGTACGTACGTATCAACGGCGCGCATGTTTCGGTGAAGACCGCGCGAGACCAAGTCATCCCGTTTGGCGGGGCGCACTCAGTTCTGAGGTGAAACAGGGCGTTGGTTTTCCTGTTTTTGGATCGCGGTTTGCGATCACCACAGGACGCGACGCACCGAGCGAGTTGCACGGGCATCGAGGGGGTCATGCGGTCTACGCATCACAACTGACGGAACAGAAAATGGGGCAACAAGGAGAGAGAAAACATTACCTGAACAGGGCTCCATGAAGACTGATTTCTCTTGTCCGTGAAGAGATGCGACATAACTCTGATCGTGTCCGGGCTGTGTCCAAGTCCTGTGTCTGTGTCTGCCGTGGTTAGGGTTTCTGCTTGATGTCAGGGTCGTCGGTCAGCGGGGCGGCCGGAGATCGGCGAGGCTGCGCGGGGCTCGAGTCGGCAGGTCGAGGGGAGGAGATGGCGGGGACTCAGGGCGGAGGAGCAGCGTCGGGGTTCGAGGTGATAGGTGCTGGTGCTGGTAGAGATGGGTTAGTCGGGGATGGCGGCGAGGGGAGTAGGCTAGGGCGTCGGCTGTGGGTTGATGAGAGAGAGAGGGTGCGACGGCTATGGGTGATCGACGGTGGAGGAACGTCGGCTGTGGGTTGGGGACGGGACGAGCGGGGGAAGGTGGAGTCGGGCTCTGGCGGCGAGGAGAGAGGGAGGCTAGGCAGAGGAACTAGGGTTCTTGTGTTGCTACCGGAGGAAGGCGGAGAGGAGAGGGGATTATTTATAGGGCAGCTGCCGATCGGAACAGGGTTTCCGATTAGATTTAGGATTAGGGTTCAGGCATGGGTAAAGGGTCCGGGTTCGGGTCCGCGGGTCGGGTTCGACGTGAATCCGGCCCGACCCGCTTAGTACTTAAGTGCGGGTTCGGGTCTGCGGGTTTCGGGTCGGGTTTAGATCCGATCCGGCCCGCTAAGATTGTGTTCGGTTTAGTGAACCGGGTCTGGGTTGGTTTGGGTTGGTTTGGTTCAATTGAACTGGGTTTATTTTAGGGGTTTAATTCGGTTTAATTATACAATAGTTTTTAGGGCTTTAAAAATGCTTCCGGGGTCCAATAAATTCACAGAAAATTATCCTATGTCTAGTTTTCTATTTCACACCCAAAAATATTATTTCCATAATATTTTAATATAAATTAACAGTAAATAAAAATCATTTAATTCAAAATACCTAGGTTTTAAAAACCGAAAAATCCCAAAAAATTATAAAAAATCCAAATAAAAATTTCTGAAAAATCAGGGCATTTACAATATTACCTCTTAGCAAACATTCGTGTCCATCGACTTTCTACCACCACATCCATAATACCTCTGATGGTGTCAGTCGTTCCAACTTATTATCCGTACCCAGTCTTAGGTACGTCATGGGTAATAAGTCTACCAAAATCTCCCCAGCAAAATATTTCTCAGGTCCACTTGCACACTCTCGCAGTGGCCACTCAAAAACCAATCTCGTTAGACGTTAGCCATGTTCACATTACCTCTGAGCTATTGTCCTACCAATTTCCCCAGCGGATCAATCCTCAGGTCCATCTTCATTCTCGGATAGACCACACTCAGCAAACAACTCCCCAGTGAGTGTTCCAGATATTAGTTCATGTCCATATTACCTCGGAACTACCGTCCTAATATTTTCCCCCGAGAGTTTGCCATGTCCATGTGACCTCTGAGCAAACTTCTCCCTACGACTATCATTAGTCGTCGTCTAAACTTATCACCCGTACTTAATTCTAAGTACGCTAGCGGTGATTAAGTCCACAAAACCCACCACGTCCATATTACCTCTGGTTGGGCTTGCTTTAAACTTATTACTTGCACTCCAGTGCGCAAAAGGTAATAGGTCCACCAAAGATCCCCTAGCGGGATATCCTAAAAAATATCCTGATATCTTACCACATCCACATTACCTCAGAGCAAGATATTTTTAGAACTTTTCCATGTCCATATTATCTCTGAGTAAAGTTCTTCTCTTCGACTTTCTACTATCACGTTCGTATAACCCCTGATAGTGTCAGTAATTTCAACTTGTTATCTGTACCTAGTCTTAGGTACGCCTTGGATAATAAGTCTACTAAAATTCTCCAAGTGAATGGAATGTACTTCCCCGTACATATCACCTCTAGCAGGATATTCATTCCCATGTCAAAACTCTCTTTCATGCTTCTTTTTCAAAGTATTTCAAAACTTGTTCAAGTTTTAAAAAATTTGAAGGGGGTCTTGTAGAAGCATAAAAAATGCTTAGAATTGTCCGTGTAAAGCAGAGCTTCAAAGCTGTTGGCGTAAAGCAGAACTTCAGAGCTGTACGCATAAAAGTTTACGCTTCAAGACTGTTTGGCGTAAAGAGATGTACGCGTAAAACAGAGCTTCAAGGCTGTTTGGCATAAATGGTTGTTATATCTTCCTGCGTAAAGTTTAATGCAGCGTAAAGTTGTACGAGAAACTCTTCGTACTCCTCGGATGAATTTGTCAGTCAAATCAGTGAACCTGACATCTGACAAAAGTACTGCGGCTGTGATGATGATTTTGCACAGAGATCCAGGTTGTCATTTTGTGACATACTTTTAATACAAGTCATTTTTACGCATTCAAAGGAAGATTGAGTCTTCTGAATACGCTGCCTATTCTACATGGGCAGAAATGAGTTTTTACGCTCAAGATGAGACAAAATCAGATGCCACATCAAAAGTTGCTTCTTGTACAGAGCTTAAGGCATATCTCTGTATTTAATGCACGAGATTTTGTTCTATTTGTCATGACTGGGAGAGCTAAAACTATGACTAATACGCTCACATCACCATCCTTGCATTTTACGCCAACCAGGCTATTTTCAACTATAGGAGTACGCCGTATGCTATCTCCTCAAAATACGCCAACTCGGTTATATTTGCAAAGGTACGTGATAAGACTATTTAGCCCAAAATATGCTCAAGACCTCAGTCGTGATGGATAATTGGCTATTTTACGCTCATATCACCATCCTTGCATTTTACGCCAACCAGGCTATTTTCAACTATAGGAGTATGTTGTATGCTATCTCCTCGAAATACGCCAACTCGGCTATATTTACAAAGGTACGTGATAAGGCTATTTAGCCCAGAATACGCTCAAGACCTCAGTCGTGAAGGATCATTTAATTTTTACGCTAACAAGACGGTCATCTAGATTTTACGCCAACAAGTCATAGTTTGATTTTTACGCCAACAAGACGGTCATCTGGCTTTTACGCCAATAAGACGGTCATCTGGCTTTTATGCCAACAAGATGGTTACTTGGCTTTTACGCCAACCATCTTTACGCAGGGGCAGTTAACTACGTGGTTTGCATGCCATGATCTTCGAGAAGCAGTTATACACGTTACCTTATTAAGGGATACGTGTCACACGCAGATTCAGAAGATTATTTGAACGTGGGTAGCAGTTATCATAATCGTAGCGTAAATGAGGCAGTCTTCTTCACAGTTTGGTCTTTTACGCCAATAAAACAGCTATTTGGCTTCTACGCCAACCTGACGTTTGGCTTTTACGCCAACCAGGCAGTTACTTGATTGATCTCTATAAATAGAGACCCCTTGTCACAGGGGAGAGGACGGACAAGAGGAGGAGAGTTAGTTAAATCATATTCTATCATGTTCATATTACCTCTGAATAGATATGTTTAACTAATTTGAAGAGAGAAGAGGAGAAAAATCATATTCTATCATGTTCATATTACCTCTGAATAGATATGTTTTCAATCCTACTTGCAACTTTCCTTTGACTGGCTTTTGTCTTCAGTTCAAAGAAAGTTTGAAGCTTCTTATACATCACTTCTTCATCATCGTGTGGTCCAAGGAACAAAGTGATCGACCGCAGATCAGACTTCTATAGCAATATTTCCCCAGAATTATTTTTATTGTACTTAATATCCTCGTATAGGATTAATTATACTCTTTTCTCATTTGTAAGCAAAAGTTTCGTATAAACATTTGTTTATCCAAACAGCTGGAAGAGTGCTATCTGTGATGCCAAGGGTGGCCTCGGCTGATATCCTTTCGGTGCTGGTGGTCTGAATCCTCCATCTTTCGCCTGTGATGCTCCTGGTGCTGGATAAGCTATTCGATGTGGCTGTTGGACTGGTCTCGGTACTGGTAAAGCTTGTCGGTTTACCACCAGTGCTCCCTCTCGACGCTCAGGGCAATCCTTGGCTGAATGTTGGCTGGATCCACAAACCAATCATATTCCCAACTTATGTCTGCACTCGCTCGCGTAATGACCTCGCTTGCTACAATATTGACATGTAGGCAGTGTCTGCAGAGTTGCTCTGGGTGATTGGTGCATGTGAGGTCTCTTTGCAGCTTCTTTCTGTGGTGCTCTGGCTGGTGCTGATATGAACGGCTATTTTTGGCTGGACTCTCTCCTGGTGACGCGCTCCATGCGTCGGGCTACAGCAAGGACGTCCGTGAATGAAGTAGGTGCATCATGGCCGATTAATCTCTTTAGCTCAAAGCTAAGTCCGTCAAAGAACTTCTCCACATTCTTCTCTTCTGTCGGAATCAGAGTAGGGGCAAAGCGACTCAAATGGATGAGCTCTGCATTATACTCTTCTACTGTCATGTTGTCTTGAGTGAGGCAGTTAAACTTATCCCTAAGTTCTGCTCTGGCAATGGCTGGAATATACATCTCCTAGAAGAGTCTAGAGAACTCCTTCCAAGTGACTCGGTCTGGTCTGAGTCGTCTCTCCTCAGATAGCTACCAGTAATGCGCATTGCCTATCAACTTCATCTTGACATCAATTATCCAACGTTCTCTAGGAAGCTCATCTGCTTCCAATTGAAGTTGAGTGTTTGTGAGCCACTCATGAACTTTAGTGGGCACCTCCTGGCCTGGAAATGTATGGAGCTTCAGCTGACAAAAAACAGTGATAGATCACATTGATGGTCGTCTAGCTGGTGGGTTTGCCTGCTCCAGTGCGGTCACGTTCCTCAGGTTCTCTGCTTGGTGACGCTGAGCCTCTTGATGAACCTGCTGTTGTGCTTGTATCATTGCATAGAATATTTAGAACATCTTTTGTCCATCCATAGGCTGTCCTGGTAAAAAAACTGGCATTGGTGGAGTAAACTGCGGCAGTGGTGGAATGTCGTCTCGCCGGAACCTCGAGACGTGCTGATATGCTTGATTGCTTTGTTGAGTGGAGGGATCTCCACTTAGTGGCATCACCCCATCGTCGTAGGTGACCATAACACCTTGTGGCGTATCCGCGGGAGTCTCATCGCTGGCTCGTGGATCCATTACTCTGCATATAAAGTAAACTATGAGAGTCGCACAGAGGAATCAAGGCCGGATGCAAGTCAAAAAATTATTTTGAAGTCAATATAGAGGTCATGAATAGGTCAACAAGTGGATGAGATCCTATAATTTATTTTATCATAATTTGCAGGCTTGCTTGGTTCCTTAGTTGAAACCAAAGCAATATATTGTCTGACCTGCATGGGCCACCACAAAAACTATGTCACGCTTCAGTCCCAAAATACCGAGGGACTAGCCACGTGGCAATGGCCAGCAACACAACTCTAATGGGCAAACCCAATTTAATGGACCCGTTAGAGTGCACTTAAGCTGTAACAAATAAAATACAAGTCTACACTATCTATCACAGTATAAATCTAGTCTCATACGCAGAAAGTAAATACAATTCAATATGATAGATCAGTCAAGATAATAGATAAAAAAGAAATAATCCATCATCAAGTCCACATAAGTAGTGTCTCGGGAAATAATCTGACACAATAGGAAAAGAGAATAACCCCAATACATATGTCCATAAGTCCAAGTCCAAATAACACAAAGCATAAATAACTGAGTGAGTAACTGAGTACTCAGGAGAAATCCTCTAGCACAACCTCGTCCTTTGGTGCCAATACTGCTTCAGCGTCAGCTCATGTCTCGTATACCTTAAGGTAATCCTCCTCTGCTGTACCTGGGAACATAATCCAGATCCAGGTCCTCAGGAGACATAACAAGGTACAAGAAACAATCAATCCAAATAAAATATAGTAAATAAAAATGTATCCTCAGGGCAAGCTATTTAACCAGCTAAGTGACATACAAATGAGAGCATCACTAGTACTCAGGCTGAGACCACTACATGCTCTATGTCGGGGAGCCAGTAGCAGCAAGTAGTCTCCAGTAGTATACTATATATATATGATCAGCCTATAGCATGTGTGTCTCTCCCCACCCAATGTAATTTCACGTCTCATGTCCATAACACGCAAGATCATGACCTCTAGCTAGTACAACGAGTCATAATGATATCTCTATATATGCAAGTCTCATATCACGAATCATGTAAACCTACACAAAATTACCATGAATAACTCAAGAAAGATTCTATCACATAAAATAGTGTCAAGTGTCCTATAATATGACGTACCTAGTAAAGCAAGCACGTAAAAATAGGATCGTGGAATCAACTCTCTAAATGACGTTACACGACTCCGCGTACGGCGTCGACACCCGAATCTTGTTCGGTCGCTAAGCAACGTCTCACGGTCCTAGGTTGAACAGGTACATCACAGAAGTATATATATATATATATATATATATATATATATATATATATATATATATATATATATATATAAAGAACACAAGCAAATAATATAACATGATCTCTGCAGGTTTGGCAAGGTACACATGCCTGTGCTCTGAACTCCGTCAACTAATCCTGTAAAATTAGAATCTGCAAGTACGCCTCCAGATACTGAAACAAATTGTTTTTAGAATACATAAAATATCTAGGATTGACTACTCATAAGTTCAATTTGGACACAGGGGCAAAATTGACTTTTTTGGGTCAAAGCGGGGTCCACATGTCGTCCACTTTGCACCAAAAAATGTGCCAAAGATAAAGTTCTCAAAATTTAGAAAACTTAGTGTCTACGAGTCCAGAACGATGATACGAACCCAAAAAAAATCCAAAAATGGATTCCGATGAGCCGGTCTCGAAATCACCCGTCAAGTGAAACCGTGGGGCCCGCGAAACGGTGTTTCATCAACGTTCTCAGAATCGAACCAAGCTTAGGTCACAGGACCAGCGTAACACTGAGAATCTGATGGCGCATATTTCATTGTGAAACGACAAGCACACACGAAATTATGACAAGTGTCAGAATAGGTCGATACAATACTTTTCGACGGATACACGATTTCGGTGTACACGTACATCCAAATCAAGTTTCGCAAAATTCTACACGTTCGCGTTGACGATACGCACCTTTCGGTAAAATCCTCAAACGATGAAGTCGCATCGTTTAGCGGAACGCACCCTGTATCGAAAAAATTTGGGTTTACGAAATCAAGTTTTTGACAGATTTCAGCAGCAAATAAATCACAGAATAGGTCGAATTAAAAGAAAGTGTTTAAAGTGATTAAAAATTGGTTATGCTGTCCAGAAGTCTAGGTAGAATTTTAGCATCGCATGCCGTTTTGGAGATAACGGGACCCAAACACGCGTACTTGGAACATTTTTTGTTCTAAAAACCAAGTCAATTTTTTTCCTATTTTGTGTCACGATTTTCGATAGACACATGACACGATAAGCTAAACTATTTAAACAAGATTCAGGGGGGTCATGTGGTCTTCACATAGGATTCGACGGTTCATTATTTGGTTTACTGTGCAGGAAGAAGCATAGGTGGGAAGAAGGGTACCTCATTTAGTCTCTACTGCTCGTGATGTCGGAGCGGGTCTGCTCTACGGCGGGGCGCGGCGGCGGTTGGCGATGGTCGTCGGTGGTCGTCTGAAGGTAGGGAAAGGCTGCTGGTGGTGATATATATATATATATAGGGTGAAGGAGGGGGTTACTGAATGCGAAAGGAAGGGGTCGGGGGGTTTCGGAATGGGAACTGTTGGGTCGGGGGGGGGGAGATAATGTAGCGGGGATTTCGGGTGTTAGTTGATTTCAAGTTTAGGGTTTGGGTGCGGGTTGGTTTAGGTTTCGGGTTTAGGGTTTGGGTTTCAGATTTAGTTTTATTAATATAATAATAATTATTATTATTATCATTATTATATATATATATATATATATATATATATATATATATATATATATATATATATATATATATATATATGTTTGAACCCCAAATAATTTTTAGAAAAAATCTACAATACTTTAATAATAGTTGTACACTCAAAAATATATTTTCTGTATAATATTTGTAATTAATTAAATATACATAATTATCTGTCCATGAGTTTATATTATTCTAATTAGCTAAAATTAATGAAAATTCTCCCTTAATCTCAATAAATTCATATTACCAATAATAAAAATAATAAAATCTAAAATCTAAAAATCAGGGGTTACAAAAAGTATGGGCATCGAGCTACGAATTCGATATCGAGGCAGACCGATTTAAGGATCACTAGCTTAATTACTCTTTGAACCGAGCCTGATAGAAAAGGTCAAGTCCGCTCAGATGAACGACCTATTCTTGTTGAAGACGCGCGAGCAGATTTCAACAGAAAAGGCGACCGACTTTGCAGTGGATGAAAGCGGAACGTTGCGGGTAAGAGGAAGACTATGCGTGTCCAACGATACATAACTCAGAAAGGAGATCCTCGTGGAAGCTCACTATGTGGCCTATATATCACATCCAGGAAGTACGAAGATGTATCAGGACCTCCGCACGACCTTCTGGTAGCACGACATGAAGAAATATGTGGTACTATTTTGTCAGAGAGTAAAGGCCGAGCACCAGAGGCCGGGTGGGGAGATGCAGAACCTTGCTGTCCCGGAGTGGAAATGGTACCATACCACGATGGACTTTATTGTTTGCTTGCCAATGATGCAACGGGAAAATGACGCCGTCTGAGTTATCGTCGACCGATTAACCAAGTCAGCGTACTTCATTGCCATCAGAGTTACTTGGAGCATCGATCGCCTGGCTCACATATACCTTGATGAGATAGTTCGACTACACGGCATGCCAGTGTCTATTATTTTGGATCGGGACAGACGGTTCTTATTACATTTATGGAAAAGCCTTCAGTCAGCTATGGGGACCAAGTTGAAGTTCAGTTCAGCGTATCATCCTTAGACTGATGGCCAAACAGAGCGGGTGAACCAGATCCTTGAAGATATGCTACGCCTTTGTTTGATCTACTCGAAGTCAAGTTAGGACGTCCATCTTCCGTTGGCAGAATTTGCATACAACAATAGTTATCAGTCCAGCATTCAGATGGCTCCATACGAGGCTTTGTATGGGAAAAAGTGTAGATCTCCTATCTGTTGGGATGAAGTTGGCGAGTGACAGATCCTCGGTCCGGAGCTAGTAAAGCAGACCGTTCAGAAGGTTCGGCTGATCCGAGAGCGACTAAAGGTGGCGCAAGGCAGACAAAAGAGTTAGCGGATATCCACAGATGACCCATTTAATTTACAACTGGTGATCATGTGTTTCTCAAGGTCATGCCGATACGTGGAGTTATGAGATTTGGAGTAAAGGGGAAGCAAAGTCCTCAATTTGTTGGTCCATTTGAGATTCTTGGGCGAGTCGCCCCGGTTGCATATCAAATTGCCCTGCCACCGAGCCTATCAGACGTGCATGATGTCTTTCATGTGTCACAGCTATGAAAGTACGTACATAATTCGAGTCACGTGGTAGATTTTGGTCAGTTAGGTTTGCAAGAAGACTTGTCCTATGTAGTAGAACCTGTACAGATCATCGATCGTAAGTATAAGCAGCTCCGAAATCGTTCAGCCCCGCTCGTACGCGTACTCTGGCGGAACCATGCGGTCGAAGAATCGACCTGGGAACTTGAAATTAGACATGAAAGAAAAATTTGTCTTATTGTTTTCTTAGGGGTAGGTTCTATTCCTAAGTTTCGAGGATGAAACTTTTTATTAGTTGGTTAAGATGTAGTGTCTCATTTTTCCTCTTCGGGGAGCATGACTAAGAAATACTTGGTATCGTTCGATCGGGACAAACTGAATCAAGATCCTTTCCTCGCATAAAACTTGTGCATAAACGAGCGCACGAGCACAACAACAGCGCACAAGCGCCTTGCAACGATGCTGACGTGTTAAGTACAAAGTGCGCCAACAAAGCGTCACTTTGTGCCCTTTAGTCCGAGTCTGAGTCGCTAAGCCCCTTTGGGGCTTAGCTTCTATGGAAATAATTTCAAGAGCATGACAAAAAGCATAAATACTTTCATGAGGAGTTAATCATTTTTTTCTCTTAGGAAAATATCCCTACATGGCACCCATGTGCCCCACCATACCCCATGTGCACACCTCAACTCATACAAATTATTATATTGAGATACCCACTTGGTGGTGTAGCCAATGTGGGACTATCTTTACTAGTCCAAAGAAAAAAATACCAATAATCTTCCATATATGTAAATATATATGGGTTGAGCGTTCCCTACAGTGACTGCCCATCATGCATTAGGATAGATGTCACTTTGACTTGAATCTTCCTGCATGGGTCAAACAACAGTATGATACAAGAATGGACTAAGATTTGAATTCTATACCATAGCTGCAATTCTTTCCACTCACACAATGACTTCAGCTGTGCTTCCGGTTGCACATTAAAGGCCTTGTGCATGCCTGGTTTTGGTGTATGTATTTTGGGTGTCAACAAGTTTTCCCTCACACAATGACATCAGCTGTGCTTCCTATAGGTGAGTTCTTTTAAAGAGTCTTTGGCATGAAATATCGAGCTTCCTTACGGTACTACTCCGCTATGACATGGCCCAAAGCCTAGGCTATACCTCATCGTGGTGTCATGCCACTGTAGTATGAGGTTCCAGCCTTTTTATAGTGCCAAACTACCCAGCATGAAGCCTTGCGCTTCCTTGCGGTGTTACGCCGCTGTGACATGGCTTTCTGTCGAGAATTTATATCTTTTACCTCTATGGTGTCACACCACTGTAACATGAGGACATCGGCCTCTTTATAGTGCTTCCTACACTCTCTATTCTACAGTATTAGGCTACCTGCCTATGTGCAGTGCTATGTCGCTGTGACATGGCTCGCGAAGCCTAGGCATTACCCTTACCGACGAACCTCTTGGTGGTGTCACCGACTGTAGCATGGAGACCTTACACTCTTTTGTAGTTCTGCGCTACCGTGCTTCCTGTTAAGCACACCAGACATTCAAAATGCCTGAGAACTCATTAAGGCATCTAAGCCATCCTACTACATGACTTGTTCAATACAAAAGAATAATTAATAGACAACAGTAGTTCTGGGTCCGTAACCCCTCAATGTCTCAAAGGACTACCCATTGTTCATGATATTCTCCTAGTCAATGATCTTCCCTTGAACCAATAGCTAGATGCCTAGCAGATTTCTCTATGAACTAATAGTATAAAACTAAATGGTAGGATTACAAAGACACAATATCAGAATATCTTCAAGCCTATCTTAATTGCTATATCCTCGACCAGCTGGCGCTTAAGACCTTTTGTGAACGGATCAGCCAGATTTTTCTGGCTCCGAACATTAATCACGACAATAACTTCGGTCTTGATAAGATCATTCGCTGCCCTTTCCTGGCTCCGAACATCAATCACCGCTGCAGTCGCTTGGTTGTCACAATAAATCGGTACTGCCAAAATCTGTACCCACCACTAAAAGATCATACATGAGCTTTCAAAGCCACTATGCTTCATTTGCTGCAGCCGCTAGTGCATAGAACTCAGATTCCATCGAGGAATGAGAGAGCATTGTCTGTTTCTTTGACTTCCATGATATAGCTGCTCCACCTATGGAGAAGACCTATCCTTTTGTGGACCTTTCGCTCTCTACTTCTGAACACCAGCTTGCATCACTGAAACCTTCCACCACTGTTGGATAATTGCTGTAGTGCAGTGCATACTTCTGAGATCTCTTGAGATATCTCATTTCTCTCTTCACAGCTTTCAGTGCTCCACTCCTGGATTGCTCGTGAACTGACTCAGCATCCCCATGGCGAAAGCTATGTCAGGTCTTGTGGCAGTTATTGCATACATCAGACTCCTGATGACGCTTGAGTACTCCAGCTGCCTGATACTTTTCCTTGGATTTGGCTTTAGCTTCTTGTCACACCTGTACTGAGTATCGATCCCTGAAAGATTCTGATATCCATAGTATGTGAGCATCTTCTTAATATAATGAGATTGTGACAGTGCCACTCCAGTATCTGTCCGGATGATCTTTATCCCCATGATAACATCAGCTTCCCCTAAGTCCTTCATACTAAACTTAGATGAGAGAAACTTATTTGTCTCATTGACATGTGCTAGATTCGTACCCAGGATTAGCATGTCGTCCACGTATAGACAAAAGATGACTCCTCTCCCGTCAGCGAACTTAGTGTAAACGCACTTGTCCGTTTCACTGACCCTGTAGCCATTTGATCTTATGACTTTATCAAACTTCTTGTTCCACATCTTGGGAGATTATTTCAGACCATATAATGATTTTACCAACTTGCAGACTTTATCTTCAAGCCCTTTGATGACAATTCCTTCTGGCTATTGCATGTATATATTTTTGGTCAATTCTCTATTCAGGAATGTTGTCTTAACATTCATCTGATGAATGGCTAGCTTATGAATTGCACTTAGAGCAATCAACATCCTGATGGTCATTATCCGTGCTACTAGAGCATATGTGTCTAAGTAGTCGATCCTCTGCTTCTGAGAAAATCCCTTGGCTACCAGTCTTGCCTTGATCTTGTCAACAGTTCCATCGGCCTTCATCTTCTTCTTGAAGATCCACTTGCATCCGATCGATTTTGCTCCTTCAGGTAGATCGACCAACACCCAAGTATTGTTGGAGGTTATTGAATCATACTCATCATTGATAGCCTCCTTCCAGAAGACAACATCTCTGGTCTTTATCACCTTATCATAGGTAAGCGGATCTGCTTCCACATGATAGGTAACAAAATTATCTTCGAAGTCCTTGTGTCTCCTTACTCGCTTAGACACCGGCTTTGCGAGTTCTGGTTCGAGCGTTCTCTGGAATGACAACTTCTTCTTGGACTACATCTTTATTGGAAGTGTTGTCCTCCTGTGCACTCACACTATTCTCCGGAATATTTACGATAACAATGTTCTTGTGCTTTGCAAATTTATCTTCAAAGAATTCTGCATCGCAAGATTCGATGATATGATTTGACTCAATATCAAAAAACCTCTGAGCATCACTCTTTTCAGAATATCCCAGGAAGATGGTCTTGGTAGTCCTCGTACCCAGCTTCTGAATCTTCAAGTCCAGATGCTTCACATATGCCAGGCACCCCCACACTCGAATGATATTCAAGTTAGGTCTGACTTTGAACCAGAGTTCATGAGGAGTGACATCGAAAGTTGCGTACAACACTCTGTTCAGAATGAACGTAGCCATAAGCGCAGCTTCTCCCCAAAAGCAGTTTGGAAGACATACAGTTAACAGCATTGAGTTCATCATCTCTGTCAACGTGCTATTCTTCCTTTCAGTACTCCATTTGATTGAGGAGAATACGGAGTAGTTGTCTCATTGACAATTCCATGTTCCTTGCAGAACGATACGAATTCAATATACCTATACTCTCTGCCTCGATCACTTCTGAGTCTCTTGAGTTGTTGTCCCGTTTGACGTTCAGCCTTAGCCCTAAACTCCTTGAACTTCTCGAACGCTTTGTCTTTTGACTTGAGCAGATAGACGAACGCATACTTCAAGTAGTTGTCGATGAATGTAATAAAATACTTTATCCTGGCCTTTGTGGAGAACTGTTTGAAGTCACAGAGTTCTGAGTGCACCAACTCCAGAAGATCTGTGCTTCTGTTAACCCGTTTGAACAATTTTTTTGTAATCTTTGTCTGCGCACAAACCTCACACTTCTCCATCTCCTTACCCCCATATTTGGAGATAAGCCCTAGACTAGACATCTTGTTTATATTTTTACAGTGAACATGTCTCAGTCTATTATGCCATAACTCAAGAGAGTAACCAGAAGAAGAGATTGCATAGTTATTGTTTGTAGGAGTTACAAGCTGAAGTTTGAACATCCCTTCGGTACAAAATTCTTTTTTGAAGTATGTTCATTTGTACGACATCACCATATGTCCAGCATTGATGTCCATCCTCAAGCCTACGTTGCAGAGCAGACTTCCTAAGACCAGATTTTTGGCTATTACCGGTACGTGCTTCACATCCTGAAGCGTCAGTGACTTCCCCGAAGTCATACTTTGTACCACTGTTCCGGTCTCAAGTACTTCAACTTGTGCCTGGTTTGCCACCATAACCTTCTCAGATGTAGGCTTGTAGATGGTGAACAACTCCTTCTTCGAGCAAATATGGGAGGATGCGACAATGTCCACCCACCAGTTAGTATCAACACTACCCGTCATAACCTGCACAATCATAGTAACTTTGTTAGGCTCACCTTGCTCTGTCTGTTTGGGCTTAGATCTGCAATATCTCCGATAGTGGCCCTTCTTGCCACAGTTAAAGCAAGTCACATCTGACTGAGCTTTGGCTTCGACTTGAACGAAGCCGACTTCACCTTGAGATGGTTGAAGTCCTTCTTCTTTTAGTGAGAAGCCTTCTACTTCCCCTTGGAGTCGCCCGCATTCACCAAGTTAGCATTTTTCAACTGCTTGGACAATGTGTCCACTTTGTTTTGAGCCCTCAACTCATCTTTAACATGGATGTTGTACAGTAGTTGATCAAGGCTAACTTGCATCTTCTTCTGGTGCATGTCCGAGATAAAATTGCTCCATCCTGGCGGAAGCTTGGCCACAATACCCCCCACGACAAAGGCGTTGATTAAGGGCATGTCACCATCCTCAAGTTTTTGACGTAACTTGAGAAACTCCTTGACTTAAAGCAACATAGTCTTGTCGTCCTCAAATCGCATGATCCAGACCTTTTCAGTTACATGAATCTTGTTGCGGTTCTCATCCGCCTTGTAATGCTTGTCTAGAGACTCCCAGACGACCTTAGCATGGTCCGTCTTGCTGTATGACTCCGCCAGAGTATCCTCCATGGAGTTCAGAATCAGCAGCTGGCAAATATTGTTGTCTCTTCTCCACTTGTTTTGCTTAGTAGTTGCAGTAGCAACTGTCTAAACAGTAGCATCATCACCGTCTGGAACAACCGGCTCCGATTCTGTCAGCCACCTCTACGAGTTGAAGATTAAGACAGACCTTTCTCTTCTAAGCGTTGTAATGATCCCCGTCAAACTTCTCAAGTTTATTAAAACTATTGTCGAGAAGTTTCGCATGATTGTTCTCCATCTTTCTCGGATCTTGTTTTGAGATTGTTAGTCCCGAGGCTTAACCAAAGATGAAAGAACGCATGGTCGAGATCAGAGGTTCACACAAAAGTTTTTACTCTGACTATTCTCGATTTCTACGAAGAACTATAAAAGGATTCTGATTACAACTTACTCTCAAGATTACAAAAGAATCAGAATTAACCAAACTTATCGTTCTTCCTTGCAATCGTAGTTGCAGACGGACAGAACAAAGTTACAATAAAACAAAAACTATCTTCGTTCTTTCCTGCAAAACGCGGTTGCAATCAGATAGAACGAACCCAAAAAAAGAGGAGAAGAAGACATAATAAAAAATTATTCTTGCATGGACGGTGAAAACCACCGTTGCTCAAAACAAGATTCGTCCTCTATCGACGATCTGCTTCCAGAAGCCAGCAAGCTCATAAGAGAACTTATGGAACGCTCGTAGTCACCTCTTTGTGTGACTCGAACGGATTCCTTTGGACTCATCTTTCTCAACTTTTGGTGTGTCTCAAAAGGGGGCTAGAGGGCTCTTTATATAGGGAAGGATGGAAGCCCATCCTCCTCTCTTTTTTCGATATGGAACTAAAAAGCCAATATACAAAATTGATATCCCACAATCGCAGTCCAATGCATAGTCCGCTCAGCGTCCGTTCAGCACCCGTTCAACGTCCGTCCAGCACCCGCTAATACAACACGCGCATGCAACCCGAGCGCACGAGCTCAACAACAACGCACAAACGCAAGGCGCACGAGCACAACAACAGCGCACAAGCGCCTTGCGACGATGCTGACGTACAAAGTGCGCCAACAAAGCGCCACTTTGCGTCCGAGTCCGAGCCGCTTTAGGGCTTAGCTCCTATGAAAATAATTCCAAGAGCATGACAAAAATCATAAATGCTTTCAAGAGGAGTTAATCATTTTTTCTCCTAGAAAAATACTCACACATGGCATCCATGTGCCCCCACCACACCCCATGTGCACACCTCAACTCATACAAAGTATTATATTGAGATACATGGTGTGGCCAAGTTAGAACTATCTTTACTAGTTCAAAGACAAAAATATCAACAACAACACAAAAATTGTCCTATGCGAGAGAGTTTTTTAAGAGATCAAAGCTGAAGATCTGTTTTCACAACTTATTCCCATATAACTACCGAATGGAAGGATGATAAGAGCCGTCAAGTCGTATTAAATGTAAATGCTTTGGGCATGTGGCTTCTCAATGTAAAGGGAGGACAGGGAGAAGGATGGAGAAATTGAGACGAACCAGAGTGAAGACCAAGGGACGTGCTGTGACGACGTCCAATGATGGAGGGGGTGAGACACGCGGTCGAACACGAACAACACTGTCAAGCTCTATGCTAGGCAAGGGAGCAGGTCCTAAAAGATTCAATGAACAAGTGGTTGCTCCATTATAGACGGACAAGAGATGGAAGTCGAGGGAGTGGGAAGGCATGCTTTAACCCCATATAATAATTCAAGTATCCCACTGGAAGTGGATGGTATAGGTAGACAACAAAATTACTTTTGAGTAGTGAAAGAGAGAACTCTGGAATGAGAATGAATGGTAGGGAGGTGGAGGAAGAACAACCTAAGGGAGGTGCACAACGCACCTCCTCCCCCGAAGTGTTGTCAGGTTTAGGAGTTCAATGATAGTTTGCCTTCTGTGCTTTAGTGTTTCATTTCCACTGTTAGTGGCAACAATGTCTTCATTTATGATTTGAATAAGAATGTGTTCTAGTGGCCCTAAGTAGTAGACCAAAACTAATTTCTTAAATTGGACACCTTTTTTTTCTTATTCTCTCAAAAAGAACTCTAAACATTAAACTCTATCCAAATTTTCGAAAATTATCATCATCATGCTCTTCAAATTAATACCAGTATCTATCAAAATTCTGGGTATAGTTTCAGTACAGGTTTCAACATGCATCTGCGTTCAATGATGTTCCATTCAAACCTGAATGGATGTGTACACCCTTACACACAAAGGAGAAGTCCAGAACAATGGAAACTGAACAAAAGAATATATTACGTTGTAATTACGAAGAATATACAAATTTTCACTATTATCGTGCTAAATTATTCTACTACGTTGTAGATTTGCAAAACTTTTAAAGTTGAATAATCGATAATTGACTAAGGTGGATACGGAGTTGTTGATATGTATGTCTTGTCTTCATCCAAAATATGCATGCGTCCGAAATGTTGAAGAATGTCTTTACTATATATGTGTGTTGGTTTTTAATGACATTTTTATTTTTGAGCTTTCTTTATCTTTGAAATTGATCATTTTTTTTAATTTCTGCGTCCACTTCTGTTCATACACAAAAATAGCAAAAAAGCACATTACTGGTAGATCAAAACTTAACTTCGAGATTAGAAAATTGGTATTTATTAAAGCTTTTTGAAGATTCTAATAAATTTGTCTAAACCCTAGACTATGAATTGGAGCTGCCAAAGCCAAGCGTGTAAGCGTCATGTAGTGTCGTGACAGACACGACGCGGACACGTTTTTAACAAACGAACTTACCTAACAGTGAACGTCTCCAAGCCGGAAAATGGCAGCGGCGGCTTACTGAAGTTTCAAAGGAAAAATGAGGCTTTCATAAGCAGTGCGGGCAGGTCGGGATTTACGATCCAAACAAACCCTAGCTACTTTGTCCAAACATACCCTTAAAATCAATATATTGCAGTTCACACTCGGACCACTTTAAAATTAGCGCACTAAGAATCCTGAACTTTTAGAACTTCCGAGTGTATGTAAATTTTTTTTGAATTTTTTTGACTTATCCTCCACATTTTTTTATCCATATTCAAGACGTATCTTACTGTTGTACATTAATATACAAGACCTTCCATTTTTGGACAAAAATTGTCTCTTCCTGACGGACAACTGCTTAGACCAATTTTTTTTGACTAAAATGTTCCTTCCACTCACCCCCCTCCCCTCCTCTCCCCCCGCCTGCAGGCAGCCGCCGCTCCATGCCACCCCCTCTCCTTCTCCCCCTCCCCCCCCCCTCTCAGCCACCGCCCCCTTCCCTAGCGCCTCCCCCCTTCCCTCCCATCCCCGCCACCGCGACGACAACGAGGAGCGGCTGCGCGACGGCGCACACGAGCAAGGACGAGGGGGCAGAGAAGGGGGCGGTGGCGGGAAGGGGGGGGGGGAGGGGGTGATGGGGAGGGGGGGAGGGGGCGGGAAGAGGCGGCAGCTTGCCGGAGGAGGGGTAGGAAGGGGGGTGAGTGGGAGGGACATTTTGGTCAAAATTTTTTGTTCAAAGCAGTTGACCGTTAGGAAGAGACGATTCCGTCAAAAGTAGAAGGTCTTGTACATTAATGTAAAACAGTAGGATACAACTTGAATATGAATAAAAAATGTGAAAGATAAGTCAACAATTTTCAAATATAAAATAACAAAAAGGACCACCATTAAAAATATGAGGTCTATCGAATGATTACAAATATGACACGCGCGCGCGCGCGCGCACACACACACACACACATATATATATATATATATATATATATATATATATATATATATATATATATATATATATAAACTAATAAAAAATATTAAATAATATAAATACAAATAATTTAAAAACTAAATTATCAAGATTACGGGAGGGACAAGGATAAATACAAATAAAGACAAAGGATTGTCGAACATCTAAGCATACATAATGGATTAGAACTCACACACACACACACTCTCTCTCTCTCTCTCTCTCTCTCTCTCTATATATATATATATATATATATATATATATATATATATATATATATATATATATATATATATATATATATATATATAAATTAACTATATCTTTCTTTCTTCCACCCTGTTTAATTATTTTGTCCAGGGCCTGCCCTGGCCCATGCAGCCAGGATAACCGTACACGATCTACGGACCATGAGAACCAAAAAATTTAATTTAAACATATATTTATTAATAATTTTGTATGTAAAATAGAACTAGTATGTACTATAGATATCTTTTAACACAAAATAATTGTGATGTAGTTGTTATATGTTAGACTTGTATGCTAGAGGTCCTAGATTCAAGTCTTGGTGTAGCATTTTTTTTATTTACATTTTTTCAATTTTTAATTATTTTTTACATAAATTGCTCAAAGGTAAATTATTTATGTACAAATGATCTCCAATATGCCTCATAATGCAGAAATATATCTTGTACAAATGTTAGAAACTTTCTTACCAGGTGAAGAGGAACAAGGAACCTGGAACATTATATTGCTTAAATATTAATTAAGAAAAAAGAAAGCTGACAACACAAATTTACCTCGACTATTAGTCAGAGAATACCACAGTTTGGAGTACCACATAATCGTATGTCAAAATTTTCTTCAGGAAACAACTTGTATAGTTCAAGTCTTTGTGGAGATTTTTTTTTAATTTACCTTTTTTTCAGTTTTTTTATTATTTTTTACATTATATATAGGGGATCCATTTTTGAAAGTTCATCTAGGACCCCCACGAACTCAGGACCGGTCCTGATTTTGTCAATAGTTAATTTCTACTTAATTATTTGAAATTTTTGACTTACCTCCCATTTTTTTACCCATATTCATGGTGCACCTAATAATCCATCCTAAGGCTAGAAGTCCTCATTTACGGGAGGGTGTGGCTATTAGGCAAGAGAATTGAGAGCTCTGGCTCTATTGCTTGATTTAATGCTTGCTTGTTCATAATCATGTGCATCATATAGTCTTTATCTGATAGAAGTGCATTCATGCATCGGTCTGACAACTTGTGCACAAGGTTTATCTCTCGAGCGGTTCCTGGGGCACTGGTGATCGTTCGGCCTGGGAGAGATCTGGAACACCCTGAGGCTTGAAGTCCTTATTTACGGGAGGGTGTGGCTTTTAGTGTAGTGTTGAACCATGAGTCCCGACTGCTATTTTGAGCGTATTTTAGTGCATAGCAACTATGCGTCTCAGTAGCTATTAGCCGCTCTGTCATTAGTGTGATGGGCTTGTATATCCCATCTGCTAATCATGGTTTCCATGGGCCATCATATAGTTAGGGTGCATGCTAGACTAGCCTTCTTGCATACCTAATTGTTTGATGCAAAGACGGACAGGAAATAGAACCTTGTTTATATATGCAAATTGTTGCTAACTTGTATGTCTGCTGCAGGAATAACCGTCCGATGAAGGGTAAGAATAACCGATGCGTGATGTACTCATTAGTGCATTGTGCTTGCTTTATTGTATTTCTCCTAGACTTGAATGTTAAACTTGATTACGCTGCTGCCTTGAATTAAAATGGATAGTCCACTAGAGATAGCTTACGTTCCTAAGAGAGATGAATATGGCTCACGATACATGATGCGCACCGCAAGATAGAACACTGACACTACTGTATGCTTGTATATATTGAATATGCAAACTGGTTTCAAAATATATTTTCGAAAGATGTAAACTGACTCTAATCATGTGCTGCATGAAATGAACCTAGGTAAAAGTAGCAAGATCACTAGTAAAGTAATATTTTGTCACATGCTTACTTAGTCTTTGTTTCAGGGAGTGTTGCTTCTGTTCGTTGATTTTATACTCACCAGTACTTTTCTCAAAGTGCTGACCCACCAACAGTTTGCTTGTTCGCAGGTGCTGGATCGTCCAAGGAAGCGATAGCCGAGCCTCATCCCCAGGATCCGAAAACCTAGAGTCGATGCCTTGAGCCGTATGGAGATTGCTTTGAGCTGCTTTTGTATAAAGGGATGTAATGTATGGAACGGTGTCATTGTAATCGAAGAAAGAGAACTTGAGCGAATTGTAATCTCGGCAAAGTGCCGCTTGTAACACATCTTGATTATCAATAAAGAGCTTATTTTTTATGCCATTGTGTTCTTTACTTTTCTGCAATATTGTGCCGCTGCTTTTGTCTTGGATAGCTTACTTGCCCTTTGTTCAAGCTTTGGCCTTATGCAAACGCAGCTTAGGCTTGCATGGCATCACGTCCAAGCGAGGATGATCGATTTTGCAAGGACCCAAGCGAGGACGAATGGCCCCTGCGGCATCGGGACGTGACACTCAGCGCTCGCTCATGCAACACACGCATGCAACCCGAGTATAAAATGAGCACACGAACTCCTTGTGACGATAATGGCGTGCTAAGTGCAAAGTGCGCCAACAAAGCACCACTTTACGCCGTTGAGTCTGACTCAGAGTCGCTAAGCCCCTTTGGGGCTTAGCTCCTATGGAATAATATCTAAGAGCATGATAAAAAGCTTAAAAGATTTCATTAAGGAGTTAATCATTTTTTATCCTAATAAAATACCCCTACATGGCACCCATGTGCCCCACCATACCCTATGTGCACACCTCAACACATATAAAGTATTATATTAAAATACCCACTTGGTGGTGTAGACAATGTGGGACTATCTTTACTAGTCCAAAAGCAAAAATACTAACAATCCTTCATATATCTCAATATATGGGTTGAGCGTTCCCTACAGTGACTGTCCATCATGCATTAGATAGATGTCGCTTCGACTTGAATCTTCCCGTATGGGTCGAATAACAGTATGATACAAGAATGGACTAAGCCTTGAATTCTGCACCATAGTTGCAATTCTTTCCACTTACACAATAACAGCAGCAGTTCTTCCGCTTCCACATTAAAGGTCATGTACATGCCTGATTTTGGTATATGTATCATAGGCGTCTACAAGTTTACCCTCAAGAGACGGCCTATATCTCTTTCCATACACTCTAGGTGAGTTTTTTAAAGAGTCATTGGCATGAAGTATTTATCTTCCTTGCGGTGCTACTCCGCTATGACATGGCCCAAAGCCGAGGTCCTACCTCATTGTGGTGCCATCCACTGTAGCATGAGGTTCCAGTCTCTTTCTAGTACCAAACTATCCAGCATGAAGCCTTGTGCTTCCTTGCGGTGTTACTCCGCTGTGACATGGCTCGCGTAGCCGAGGCTTTACCCTCTCTAGGTACCTCTTGGTGGTGTCACATCACTGTAACATGAGGACACCGGCCTCTTTGTAGTGCTGCCAACCACTCTTCATTTTACAACATTAGGCCACATGCCTATATGCGGTGCTATGCCGCTGTGAAATGGCTCGCGAAGCCGAGGCATTACCCTATCGAGGAACCTCATGGTGGTGTCACACACTGTAGCATGGAGTTCTATGCTCCTTTGTAGTGTTATGCTACCGTACTTCCTGTAAAGTACGTAACCCCTTAATATGTCCTAGAACTCAATAAGGCGTTTAAGCCATCCTCCCACGGAATCTTGTTCTACTCAAAGAATAGATAGTAGACAACAGTGGTTCTGGGTCCGTAACCCCTCAATATCTCAAAGGACTACCCACCGTTCCTGATATTCTCCCAGTCAATGATTCTTCTTTAAACCAAAAGTTAGATGCCTAGTAGATTTCTCTTTAAACTAATAGCATAAAAGTTTATGGTAGAATTACAAAAACAGAATATTCCAATCCTATGTATGATGTGTCCTTGACTATATGCGGTGTTACACCGCTATGACATGGCCTGAAGTCGAGGCTTTATCCTATCAAGGTACCTCATGTGGTGTCTCCATTGTAACATGGAGTACTACGCTCCTATATAGTTCTTATGATCAGCTATGAATGGATCCGCCAGACCCTCCTGACTCCGATCATCAACTACTGTAATAATGTCATCTTTGATGCGCTCATGTAGTATTTTGAACGGATCCGCTAGAATCACCTAGCTCCGAACATTAACCGCTACCATGAGGCCATACTTGATGCGCTCATACAACACCATATGCCTTAGCCGCACAGATCTCTTCTAACCTTTGAAGAAAAAAAATTGATGCCACCGCTGCAGTCGCAGTTAATTGGTACTGCCGAATATGCGCACCAACCACTGAAAGATCATACATGAGCTCCCAAAGCCACTCTGCTTAATCCGTTGTAGCCGCAAGTGCATAGAGGTTAGATTCTCTTAAGGAACGAGATATAGCAGCTCCACCCTTTGAGAAGACATATCCTCGTGCTGACCTTTCGCTCTCTACTTCTGAACACCAGCTTGCATCACTGAAGCCTTCCACTACTGTCTGATACCCGCTGTAGTGCAGTACACAATTCTGAGTCCTTTTGAGATATATTATTACTCTCTTCACAGCTTTTCAGTGCTCAACACATGGATTGCTAGTGAACCGACTCAGCATCCCCACGACGAAAGCTATGTCAGGCCATGTGGTAGTTGTTGCATACATCAAACTTTCGATGACGCTTGAATACTCCAGCTGCCTAACACTTTTTCTCGAATTTGGCTTCAGCTTCTTCACACACCTGTACGGAGTATCGATCCCTGTAAGATCCTGTATCCATAGCGTATGAGCATCTTCTCAATATAATGAGACTGTGACTCCAGTACCCGTCCAGATTGTAATGCCCTACTCCTAGCAGGTTACTTATGGAACACTTGTTACTTTGACTCGGATGAGAATCGAGTCTCGGGGAAACCTTACCGGCAAATCAACACGGACGAAATGTAATGAACCCTTCAAATTAATAGAACTGTTTCTATTGAAATAAGTCCAAAAAAATTGTTGGTTGTTTTGCTGCTTGGTTTTGTCTTGCTTTCGATGACTTGGTTTTCATGATTCGCTTTTCTCGCATGCACATTCTTTTCGAATCGTAAGAGAAAGAGATCGAAGGATGCTAACCAAGTGTTGTTGCAATTTCAGGACGTATAACCAAGGAGTGACCGTTGCATAAGGCTTCCCTATCCTCTCGTTCGATTCAATCGGTGAGTAGCTTTGGCCCTTCGATGAATCCTTTAGTCTGCACGCCTTAATAAAAGAATTTCTAGTCCACTCAAAATGCATGTCCCTATGCTCAATTTGACACCCAGTAACAAGATAAGTTAATGAATATGTTTCACTTGTTAACTTAGAATTTGCTACTGCTTATTGCATGATATTAAAATCGTGATATTTGAATAATAGAATACTATAAACTGTTCAAGTTATTGATGCACGTTACTTATCTTATGCTGCACATTGAACCTATTGAAAACCCATTATGGTTTTAATTGATCGATATTGAACTCTTTGAAGAGCCTCGGCTCTATCGAAAAGAAGATAGTCCACATAGAAGATTTTTGTTCAACTGTTGCAATAGAACTGATTAATTGATAGAACACATTCATTGCATCGATCTTTGGACAACTTGTGTACAAGGTCTGTCTTTCGAGCGATTACTGGGCACTGGGGATCGTTCGGCCTGGAAGAGATAATTGAAACACCCTGAGGCTTGTAGTTCTCGTGATTAGGGGGGTGTCATGTCTAATAGTTAGTTTGGGTTTGTAGTCCCAACTGCTATTTATGGGTTTTTCCGTAGACCATCATGTAGTTAGGGCGCATGTTAGGTTTACCTTCCTGCATACCTAATACTTGATGCCAAGATTGATTCATAAGTTTATTCATATATGCAAATTATGGCTAATTTGTGTGTCTGCTGTAGGGATAATCGTTCGACCGTGGGTAAGAATTATCATATGCATGGTTCAATTTATCGTTTATGTTTCTGTGCATGAATTGTTAAAAAAACTAGACAACCAGAAAGATCACCTAATAATGTATGCTTCACATGCTTACTTAGTGTAAATTTCTATGTGAGTTTGGCTACGATCGCTCACCAGTACATGTTGTAGTACTGATCCACGTTTGTGGGCAAATCTCCAGATTCTGGTAGCGAGAGCTTGGAGAGCATTTTGAACCAGTACTAGCGCATCCATCCAGCAAAATCGTGCTCATGCTGCTTCCTTAGCTTTCCTCTCATGTGTGCAAACTGCACTTCTGCTAGTCGTTTTGATTTTGGTCCTACCAAAAGGATACAATGTATTGGTATTGTGGCTAGTTTTAGGATTGTAAAAAGAGTTGTAAGCCATATATGGCATATTTTATAACTCAGCCAAGCTAGTACTTTATAATCCAATCTTCAAGTATTCAATAAAGAAAGTATTTTGTGTTCCTATCAAATGTGTTCAACTTCGGTTCTCTGCATTTTGAATCTTATGCCTATATATATATTTGTATATTTTTGTCTAACTTGTGTCGTGTGCAGGTACTATGCCTGGTGCAAGCGCAACTTAGGCTTGCACGGCATCGCGCTATCGTGTACAGGTACTATGCCTGGTGCAAGCGCAACTTAGGCTTGTATGGCATTGCACCCAAGCAAGGACGATCGGTTCGTAGGGACCAAGCGAGGACGATCGGTTTCGTAGGGATCAAGCGAGGACGATCGGTCCTTACGGGACCGGGGCGTGACAGGTGGTATCAGAACACGGCTTTACGTCCTTGGCCTCTTTAAATATTGTTTTCAAAAATGATATAAGTTTTCAAGTGATTTCAAAAATGGTATCATAACATGGCTTTACGTCGAAACTGACGCCCTCCTCGGCGTTGAATCATGGATGCGAACGCCAGGTGATGGTACTGACATCCGAGGTACTCCTCCACCTCCTCCTCCACTTTGAGCATGAGACCTCTTCTGGCCTGATGTCCTTGCCGATAACCTTTGTATGGTAAGCTCGACATCCGAGCTGCTATCAGTACCTCTTCATAAGTCTGGTAGTCGTGCCCCTCTACCAGTTGTAAAATCTCCAAATGAAGTCCTTGCTGGAACCTCATTGCTATATCCGACTTCGTAGCCACCATAGTTGGAGCGAATCTACTCAGTCTGTAAAACTCGGCTGCATATCCATCCATTATTTTACCGACCTGTTTGAGACCAATAAATCTCTGTTGGAGCTCATACTGTACTACGAATCCAAAATATTTAGCCCTGAATCGGGCCCTAAAACTATCCCAAGAGATGGGATGCCTCAATACAACCTCTACTGACATCCACCAGTCACGGGCAAGGTCTTGAAGCTGCAATCGAACTTGATCAACTTGTTCATTAGCCGGAACCCTTGTTGCTGCCATAATGACCTCAATATCCTGTAACCAGGCATCTGCTATGATGGCATCCTCCGTGCCATTGAAGTGCCTTGGGTTAAGTCAGCAAAAGCTAACTGATGCCCCCGAATTAGTCCTTCCTCCTCTTTCTAGGGCCGTCTGCAAATCTTGACTCAATAAGATATTATGTTCTTGCTGTTGAAACTTCTGATGCTGTTGTACCGCCATCTGGTATTGCTGCATAGCCATTATTCCTCGGAGGATCTCTAGCAATGCCGGGGTGTCAAGTACTACTGGTACTGCTAGTACTGCTGGGGGTACGAGTATTTTAGGGGCTGGTTGCTCGATATGTCCCACTTCTGGTTCCACTGTGCCAGCTTGTTTAATTTCTGGCTCTATTCGAATTTAACTCTGAACAAGTGCTTCCTCCCGTTGTTGCCCAGGGGAACCCTGTCCTGCCATGCATGCTGCTCCAGCGACTGAAAGAAGCCCTAAAGAAAAGGATAAGAACCATCAAGAATAGGAAGAGAAGAATCAAGTAGGCAAGTAGTTTAACAGTTCAAGCGGTGGTATCGAGGAAGATGAAGCAAGATATCAAGGGGGACAATTTTGATTGAGACTCCTACGATCATAACACCCCATAAGTCTGAAAACACAGACCTGGATGGGCTACCACTAAAACCTTATCACGCCCCAGTACTGAAATACGGAGACGGATATTGCTAGCTTCCCCTTACAGGGTATAGAATATCGTACGACGGTCACGGCTGTAACTATACAAGGGGGTGCATACTACAAGCAAGTCACTTAGGGTCACATATAACATCTAATGTCTCAGTCAGTCAAATAAGAACAGTAAACATAGAACGCATATGACAAGGAAGTGAGACATCCCAAACATCCTGCTACAACATTCAAGAAATCAGCTGTGCAAAAATAAGAAAGCTGGCAGAGTAACAAGAGTACATGACCATGATCAGCTGCAGTTAATTACAATCATGTAGGGAATAGATATCCAGATTCATGGCTAATAAGTGTCGGTGTCTAAACGCCCAAAATGAGTAAAATATAAAATAATGAGCAGAAAAGAAGAGAGCCACTCGTTTTTCTCAGTGGCCATCCGCCTGGTGCTCGCCATTATTCAGGAGGAAGTACGCTTGATCCTCAGGTGCTGGCTCTAAACCTGGCCATACAAAACCAGTGGGGTTAGATCCCAAATAGCAAGTACCACAAAGGAAGTACGGATGCAGAAATAAAACCAAGTTATGGAATAGATATATATGTATACATATAGTCATGTATCGTAGTTTCGGTTCATAGTCTATCGTGACACAACAATCTAACCCTACAACCAAAAAAGGACAAGGGTTAAACCATCGCACCATGATAGTCCATGTCCCTAGACTATTTGACAACAGATACAATGCATAAACACGCTCAGTTATTTAATCGGCCAATCACTTGTACGGCTTACTGGATGGAGTCTGGGTTATCCCAGAGATATTATGCATATAGGAATCCTCAGATCGAACCAGGTATTAGCAGGGTTAGCCGAGCCATAAATCATCGTATATCACATAGTAGTATACACCGGTCCCTCGTAAGTCCACCATGCTAAGATCGCATAGAATACATAGTATCATAAAGTATTCGGATATTGCCATCCACTAATGAGGATTTAAACAATATCCATGGGGACTAGCCTGCATACCCCAATTCAGATGACTGGAGGTGGCTAGTTAGGCACAATCTCGAGATTTTATTCCCTCCCAATGCTCTACAAGTTTAGTTGCCTAGTTAATCCTAATGTTAATGGGAATCTCATGGCGTGGTCACATGGTATTTCCCTTATATGATTTACCATAGTATAGCCACGCTAGATACGAATCTACTTTGTCACTTGATAGTTCAATTTGGATTCACCTTAGCGTGATGCAATAATCAACAGATCCTAGCCACGCTTGGTCATTGACTAACCCTTATGTCCATACTGGAGATTGAGTCATATCATATGTCACGTAGCGCATAGGTACATCGCAGTGCAAACATGTAATATAATCGCGTAGGAATACTTAGTACGTAGGAACATATAGCACGTAGTAAGTATATCAGCACAGATACAAGTGGTCGGGTCATGACACATAGATGGGTCTAATACTTTTGTGTTCATCAAAGTCACATATACCCCTCATAAAGTCCAAAGGAACATTCAATCAAAACTAGTCCAATAAAACGTGTACAAGGGGTCGCATGCGTGCAGAAGGATCAAGGCCGTATGAGAAGTCAGACTGCATGACAATCCTGGCCGCATAGAGTCATGCCGCATAGAGCCAGGGGTAGGTCTACTCCTCGAAATAAGTGATGAGACGACGGGGAATAATTAAAGTGTCGGTGATGTGACATAAAGTGTGATGTGATATAAAGTATAATGTGACACAAAGTGTGTCAGGAAGAAAAGACAAAATTATGAAAAGATGTTCCACGGTTTCAGAGTCATGCGTCCAAGGATGGTGGCCACATACTATGCTTGCCGCATAAGTGTCGGTGTCGCATGGGATTCGATGCCGCATGAAGTATTTTAGACTTAGCAAATTTTTCATTCGTTCAGCGACTAAACACAAGAAGTCCTTTCAGAACACATGTGTATTAGTCAGTCATGCGTCCAAAAGAGATGGACGCATGCTGATCGAAAATTAAAGGATTTCTCCATGTGGTGCAAGGTGTACTTTTCTAAAAATAAAAGAAATAGAAAAAAATAAAGAATGAGGGAAGAGAGAGAAACAAGTTAGCTTATATTGGTAGGGTTTGAGATTTAGACCATGGGTTCAAATTCCTGAATAAACCAACCCACAAATAAACCATGAACCATACTAAACCAAAGAATGGGTCTAGTCTCCATGCATGCAACCTATTGATCATGCGAGCAAGAAACACTCTAAGCAGAATTAGATACATGCAAGAAATAAAAATATCCTAAAATACGTATTTCGGGAATGGAGAGTAACATAGGTTATCTGAATATACAATGGCATCGTTCCATACATTATGTCCCTCTATACAATATCTCGATACAGCACAAGACATCGACACCAGATTTCTGGGTCCTGGGGATGATGCACGGCTATCGCTTCCTCGGACAATTCAGCACCTGCGAACAAGCAAATTGTTGGTGGGTCAGCACTTTGGAGAAACTACTAGTGAGTATAAAATCAACGAACAGAAGAAATATTCACTAAAACCAATAGTAAGTAATTATGTTATAAAATATTACATTACTAGTGATCTTTCTAGTTTTACCTAGGTTAATTTCATGCAGTACAGGAGCAGGGTCATATTACTTCTTTTGGAAACATCTTTGAAAAAAAGAGTTCATGTTCGATTGCATTCAAGCACACAAGATATGTCACGCCCCGATCTCCCGCAGGCTATTTCGGCCGTTCCTGCTAGGCGAGAATCACCCTCGTCAGCGCTCCCGCGGAACGATCGCTTAACCCATCCGGGCGTGATGCCACACGAGCGTGATCCACACCCGTGCAAGGCCATGGTTCATTGGCTGGCGGCAAGAGTTCTAAGCCACAGAGTCGCACAGATTGTCCGAGTGCAGCGGAGTTTAGGAACGCATAGCGACCGGTAACAGGTTCACTGAGTCGACAATATAGCGGAAGCATCGAAACAAGTAAAGTAATCTCTTTATTGATATGAAACATGTATTACAGGCGGCGTATAGCCGAGATTACAAGTCGCTCAAGCCTCTCTCTCTGAAACAGTAAAAGCGTGCCAAGTGGCTACAACTGTGGAATGATGTGTACAGGCGATGGTCAGGCGATGTTCATAACTCATGTCTTGTATATGTACTTCAGTCCCGGATGCACCGTTGCAAGGCTTCAGAGGGAACTCCTAGCCTTAGCACGCACGTTGGAGGCATCCGCACCGAACGAGGTTCTCCCGCACCCTGCATATCAAACTGGTGGATTATCAGTACATTGAATGCACTGGTGGGGAAGCTACTCGCCCGCTCGACAAATCCAAACACGTAATACAGGTTCCGTGCACAACTATTAAGTTGTCTTTCTAGTTGCCTTAGGATCAGTTTCATGCAAACGTTGAATAGCCTAACGTGTCGGGCAGTGCGCCGTGCGATGTTTGAGGGAACACGGCGAGACTTACCAACTTACCATTTATCCTTCCCTGTCCAAGGCAAACATTATTAATTTAAGCAGGGGCATGTATAAACATTCAGGAGGCATAGCATATGCAAACACGAGTACTTATTTCAAGATCGTTCATGTGTTCAGTTTATTTGTTTCATACGATACAGTATCTCGCACGCGGATAGCCGCTAAGCGAGGATGAATGGTTTATCTTTCATTTACAAGCAAGCATACAACAAGTTAGGTACAAGCTGATCACTGGCGTATGCCATAATGGACACTAGTCTGTGACGAAGATGGTTTGCTACGTGCAAGAACGTTAGGCGCCGCATACCATCCTGTCCTAGTACGTGAGACTAAACGTTAGTTCCGTCCGGAGCCGGAACGGTACCAGTGCCCCAGCAGCCGCCCGCAGGAACTATACCTTGTGCACAAGTTGTCCGTGATCGAACAATAACATTTATTCGCCCGAAGGCTACGTGATTATCACCCGTAGCCTACGTGCGCCCGTAGGCTACGTGATTATCGCCCGGAGGCTACGTGAGTACAAGACAAGCAGTAGCATGATTCATTTATATTGCATCTACGTTCCATTCATGCGTTCAGGATTGCTTAAACATTGCACAATATAATAACGTTAGACATTCATAAGCAGACAAGCATGCGTTTCTAAGGGACACAAGTAAACACGATTGCTCGGACCCGAAGGTAAGCTGAGAGATGAAACCGTTAAGGGACTTAGCATGCGAGGGTCTGTATATAAGCAGTATTTTATTTCCATGTTCTAGCAAGCAATACAAGTTGGGATTATTCCCTTAGCTAGGTGCGTTGGATTTATTAGCATGCAGGGGGTGATTCACCTAGCAACTAGCATAAACATTCCAGATTTTATGTGTGCTGGCTAAGCAAAGACAAGTTCACCGTAGCCACCCACCTTAGCGATGATTCGCCTCGGTAGAGCGATACGTCTGAGAGAGCCTCTGAAAGTCCAAGCCGGATTCCTTTAGGGACAAGTCTGGATATCCTTTGTTTCTCATTTGAGGCAAAGCAGGTCGGGACAGCTGCACGATTGCCGTTTGAGACGGCAGTCCGCTTGAGCGGAACGGGGTGTTACATCCTACCCAACTTAGAAAAAGTCTCGTCCTCGAGACTTACTAAGGACAAGCAGTAATCTAGGGTTGAGGCAATCCTAGACAAGTCGTTTGTACTTGTTCATTTGGATCTTCACTTGCACAAGCTTCGAAATCAGCATACCGCTTAGACTGGATCGTGCGCACTTTCGAAGGTACCCTCTAACGTGAACACGTCAACCAGCTCAGTGATAGCGAAGTCTTAGCACTCGAGTTTCACCTTTTCTTAAGTCTTGGATGGTGCACTAGTTCAAGGCATCCCTCGAATAGATGCATTCAACCAAACTTAGGGTTAGTGAAAATCGGACAAGCTACTAGCGATACTCTCAAGGGTTCGCACAGGTTGGCTCAAAGGCCACTCGCAGCATACAACCAGACAAGCAAGCATATCATTCAAAACGTATTTTGAAAGTATTTAGACTTATTGTTGGAACATCCCATCGAGGCATTGAGAGAGAGCGTGCACATAACCCACGAACGAGCTTTCGAAACAGAGATATCGAATCGAAGTCCAAAGGCGTAGAAGCCAGGCTCTGATACCAACCAGTCACGCCCCGATCTCCCGCAGGCTATTTCGGCCGTTCCCGCTAGGCAGGAATCACCCTCGCCAGCGCTCCCGCGGAACGATCGCTTAACCCATCCGGACGTGATGCCGCACGAGCGTGATCCACGCCCGTGCAAGGCCATGGTTCATTGGCTGGAGGCAAGAGTTCTAAGCCACAGAGTCACACAGATTGTCCGAGTGCAGCGGAGTTTAGGAACGCATAGCGACCGGTAACAGGTTCACTGAGTCGACAATATAGCGGAAGCATCGAAACAAGTAAAGTAATCTCTTTATTGATATGAAACATGTATTACAGGCGGCGTATAGCCGAGATTACAAGTCGCTCAAGCCTCTCTCTCTGAAACAGTAAAAGCGTGCCAAGTGGCTACAACTGTGGAATGATGTGTACAGGCGATGGTCAGGCGATGTTCATAACTCATGTCTTGTATATGTACTTCAGTCCCGGACGCACCGTTGCAAGGCTTCAGAGGGAACTTCTGGCCTTAGCACGCACGTTGGAGGCATCCGCACCGAACGAGGTTCTCCCGCACCCTGCATATCAAACTGGTGGATTATCAGTACATTGAATGCACTGGTGGGAAAGCTACTCGCCCGCTCGACAAATCCAAACATGTAATACAGGTTCCGTGCACAACTATTAAGTTGTCTTTCTAGTTGCCTTAGGATCAGTTTCATGCAAACGTTGAATAGCCTAACGTGTCGGGCAGTACGCCGTACGATGTTTGAGGGAACACGGCGAGACTTACCAACTTACCATTTATCCTTCCCTGTCCAAGGCAAACATTGTTAATTTAAGCAGGGGCATGTATAAACATTCAGGAGGCATAGCATATGCAAACACGAGTACTTATTTCAAGATCGTTCATGTGTTCAGTTTATTTGTTTCATACGATACAGTATCTCGCACGTGGATAGCCGCTAAGCGAGGATGAATGGTTTATCTTTCGTTTACAAGCAAGCATGCAACAAGTTAGGTACAAGCTGATCACTGGCGTATGCCATAATGGACACTAGTCTGTGACGAAGATGGTTTGCTACTTGCAAGAACGTTAGGCGCCGCATACCACCCTGTCCTAGTACGTGAGACTAAACGTTAGTTCCGTCCGGAGCCGGAACGGTGCCAGTGCCCCAGCAGCCGCCCGCAGGAACTATACCTTGTGCACAAGTTGTCCGTGATCGAACAATAACATTTATTCGCCCGAAGGCTACGTGATTATCACCCGTAGCCTACGTGCGCCCGTAGGCTACGTGACTATCGCCCGTAGGCTACGTGAATATCGCCCGTAGGCTACGTGCGCCCGTAGGCTACGTGATTATCGCCCGGAGGCTACGTGAGTACAAGACAAGCAGTAGCATGATTCATTTATATTGCATCTACGTTCCATTCATGCGTTCAGGATTGCTTAAACATTGCACAATATAATAACATTAGACATTTATAAGCAGACAAGCATGCGTTTCTAAGGGACACAAGTAAACACGATTGCTCGGACCCGAAGGTAAGCCGAGAGATGAAACCGTTAAGGGACTTAGCATGCGAGGGTCTGTATATAAGCAGTATTTTATTTCCATGTTCTAGCAAGCAATACAAGTTGGGATTATTCCCTTAGCTAGGTGCGTTGGATTTATTAGCATGCAGGGGGTGATTCACCTAGCGACTAGCATAAACATTCCAGATTTTATGTGTGCTGGCTAAGCAAAGACAAGTTCACCGTAGCCACCCACCTTAGCGATGATTCGCCTCGGTAGAGCGATACGTCTGAGCGAGCCTCTGAAAGTCCAAGCCGGATTCCTTTAGGGACAAGTCTGGATATCCTTTGTTTCTCATTTGAGGCAAAGCAGGTCGGGACAGCTGCACGATTGCCGTTTGAGACGGCAGTCCGCTTGAGCGGAACGGGGTGTTACAAGATAAGCCGATTCTTCTACTATAAGGGTTGTGCGCAGCGTGTCTCGTGAGCTATACTCAAAGACTCTAGGGACAATGCACCATATAGGAACTATCCTTCTATCAAGCAAACAGGATGAACTATCTATATAATTTTGGTCCCCGAGAAACTCAGGATCAGTAGCGGTAATCCATCTAACTAATGACTCTTTTATCTGATGTTATTAGCAAATGTGTCTCATGGTTGCTCTTCACTAAAATACGCTCAAAATAGTAGTCGGGGCCAAGGTTCAGCTCTTCAATAATAGCCATTGTCCGACTGATGCAAATGTATGAAACACTATCAGATAAATTTTATGATGCAGATGATCAAGATCATGCAGACTATCTATCCAACTTTTCTATCTTTGTGCGGACAAGCCGCCATCTCTCTGGTCAAGTTCAAGCACGAAACATGTTCAAGCTATCTCTTACTCTTTTTATTAGCATGGCAAGGTCCTTCTATTGAAAATCATTCAAGCTCTAGCTAAGCATTAGTTCTATTATTCATGCAATAAAATAATAATCTTCTTAGCAACATGCATTATAAAACTCAGAATTATTATTAAGGTGTGCAAGAATCAGAGAATAAAGTTCTGTCCACTCACCTAGATCAGTCAACTTCTGGTTCAACAAGGAGCTCTTCAAGAAGGTTTCCTTTTTGAGTCAGCAAATCGATATCTCTTGTACATAGTACTAATGCGGAGCGGGGCACTACAGTTGTGTCAAACCAATCATATTTAAATAGCATAATTTTTGTCTCATAAGAGTAATCCAGCTCCACGACATCTCTTAGTACACCGTAATAGTCGAATTCTGGATCAGCATCGTTGACTGAACCCCTCACACATACTCCAGAATTTTTTGTATAATTAGCATACTAATCAACAAATGATTGATTAATAGACTTATTAGCGGTTCTAAATTTGAAGCTATTGATGGTGTATCCATCCCAACACTTTGCCCTCTTGCTTGGTCCGATAGCTAATGCTCGAAGTCGTTTGTTTTGTAAGTCTGTACCAGGACAAAAAACCTGAAACATCACGTATCATATAGATATTAGACAAAGATTGGTCTGAATGCTAAATTTAGAATGCTTAATGTTTAGGATTCATACATAATTATGGAACCACGATAAAAAATTTCTATCAACCTCTCTAGCAAGATCATCTTCATTAATATTAGGTCTCTCTGATTTTACCTCAGCTCTAAAAGTACTGTTATAATAAGGAGAACGATTAGAGCAATTCTTTTTCAAGTATATACAAAATTAAAATATCTAGAAAAGATGTGTCGCTTACTTCTCAATATCTTGCATCTCTTTTATACCACTATTTAACAATATGTATACTGATGAGCGATTTCAAACTTATCATCTTCCAACCAACGTACTTTAGTAGCACTTCTAGGCTTCCCTTCCATATTGAAGATAGTGTGGATTACACTATTCAGGGCATTAACCCCACCGTCATCATTCCTTGGGGCTCTATTATGATTTGTTCTAACATGAGTATCAAAGTAAATGGAGCAGAAGTTTGAAACTTCCTCAATGATATATGATTCGCATATCGAAGCTTCTACATAAATCTTATTGCCAACCTTCTTCTTCAGGTGATGTAGATACCTATATATAATATATTGAATCTTAGAATTATTTGAATAGAGAAATTATTAGTATAAAGAATTTATACCTCTCAAATGGATACATCCATCGATAATCAAATGGATACATCCATCGATAATGGATGGGAGCACCGATGCGTGCTTCGTATGCAAGATGAATCGATAAATGCTCCACACTATCAAAAAACCCGGAGGGAAGCACCATTTCTAACTTACACAATGTCAATACAATCTTCTCCTCAAGTTCTATTATATGTTGCACCATCAACTTGCTTGAACACAAATCTCTAAAGAATATAGATAATTTGGCCAACCGAGTCCAAACTTGATGAGGCAACATCTCTCTCAGAGTAATAGGTAGTAACCTCTCCATAAATATATGGCAATCATGAATTTTTATCCCTGTCAGCTTGCGTTCGTTGAGATCAACACATCTTGCCAGATTTGACACCTAGCCGTCAGAAAATCTTAACTTTGAAATCCAGTTGCATATTATCAATTTATCCTCCCTACTTAATATAAACAGTGCTAGAGGCTTGACCCAATTGTCGTTTCCACTTTGTTTTAGGTGCAAATCTGAACGTCTGCAAATAATTTTCAAGTTATTTTTTGCTTTGACATTGTCTTTCATTTTTTCCTTGATATCCATCACCGTATTGAAGATGTTATCGAATACATTCTTATCGATATGCATGACATCAAGATTGTGCCTTATAAGATTGTTATTCCAATAAGGTAAGTCCCAAAAGATACTCCGCTTCATCCAATTATGCTTACGTCCAAACCCTTCAAAGTGATCGTCTGATATCGGATCTTCCATCACAGTCGGTAATCCATCTACCTCTTTCCAAACTTCGTCTCCTGTCAGTCACAACGGGGGAGGAGATAGTTCATATTTACCATATCTAAAGGCATCTATGTTCCTTCTTCATGGATGCGACGCAAGAAGGAACTGACGGTGATAATAAAAAAATATGCTTTTCCTCCATTCTGGAGACGGAATGCCTTACTCTTTTCTATACATATCGGACAAGACACAGTACCATGAGTATCCACCACGATAACATCCCATATGCTAAAAATTTATTGTTGGTCCACATGAGAGACGCTCTCATCTAAAAGTTCTGCTCCTTCGATATATATATGTCTGAACGCCAAATTGCCACAATTATTTCAACTCATCTACCAATGGCTGCAAGTAGATATCGATGTTCTTCTTTGGATTTTTTGGACCGGGTATGATAAGTATCAAGAACATGTAAGGAGTCTTCATGCACATCCACGGTGGTAGATTGTAAGGAGTCAAAATCATCGGCCAACAAGAGTACTGAGATCCCGACTGTTCGAATGAAGTGAATCTATCAAAACATAAACCCAACCGGACATTCCTGGGATACGCAGCAAATTTAGGATGACAAAAATCAAAATGCTTTCATGCCTCTCCATCGGAAGAATGAGATAATTTGCCTTCATCCATCTTTCGTTCCTTGCTATGTCATTTCATGTGTTGCGCTGTATTTGCGGACATATACATCCTCTGCAGCCTCTTTGTGATCGACAAAAATTGCGTGTACTTGTAGGGATGCAACCTTGCTCAGACAGTTGACTTTTCTTTGCCCTGAATTGGCATGTACCGGTCCTTATGACATCTTTATAATTTTTCTCCTTGTAGTACAACATGCAACAATTTCGACAATAATCTATCTTTTTGTAGCCTAATCCGAGTTTCAGTATCATCATCTTTGACTTGTAGAAGTTATCAGGCAACTCCTTCGATCCTTTTGGCAACAACTCTCTAACAAACTGAATTATCCAGTCGTAGCATTCCTACGGCAAGTTAAAATCAGACTTTAGGTTCAACAGCCGCATCACCACCGACAGGACAGAATGAGAATCATAATCCGAGTATAACGGATTATCGGCATTCTTGAACATATCATAGAATTCTTTCGTATCAGTATTAGGATCCTCCGGATCAAAACTTGGACCGGTCGTATTAAATACCAACTCACGCGCCAGGTTTCACGGTCGATATTCAAATTTATCTCCGAGAGTGGACTCTTCTACCTCCATATTGAAGGAGGAATGATGATATTACAAAAATAAAGGTTCTCTTGAGTTGTCCACTCCTTGTAGTTCGATACGAAACCCTTCTTGTAGAGATACTCCATCACGAGATCCACCTCTTTGAATAGTATATTATGACTTTTGACACAAGAAAACTTGATGAGCCTCCCATCCATGAAATAAAGTTGACTACTGGCGTATTTGATAAATTCCTCAACGCCCTCCATGAAATTATCTGTCAAATCAATCCTACTCTCATGTCGCCGATTGTACATCCACGATCGGTCAACTAAGTATCGACTAATTAATTATGTATGTATCTTATATTCAAACAATATCGATTAGATACAAGATGAATTAGGATATTTGCTAAAGGATTAGTTAGTTAGGATACTTGATGAAGAAGTCTCATAAAAAACTAAAGGAGCTATTGGAAAGACCATATTTGAGCATTTCTCCGTGTTTTACAAGTATCCAAAACCATAATTCCTCGACACTCATCCAAATATGGCTGATACATGTCGTAGCATAGTAAAGTTGTAACTACTAATTACTATTCATATTAGTACCCTGAAGTGATAATCGATACTCATAGTAATGGTCCGATACTGATTCCGATACAAAGACCAATACTCTAAAATGTTAATAATTTATTATAGGTTAAATTAGTGATAACCGTATCGATTTTAGGGCTGATGAATAAATCGATACCGATACGAATTTTTGAACGTCATATATTCTATTTTCGATATTGTAGGATACGCTCAAGCATATGTATTAAGAATTACGTACGTCCAAGGATACACATATAAATAAAAATAATTATATATGTAATATTCAATTTGTCAATCTTCTTCTAAGTTAATTATAGACACATACAATACATATTATCATTTTTGTGTCCTAATACTCGTGTCAATTTGTCTGCATTTTTTCGATACGTGTGTCAGTGCTATAAATCGGTACGAAACCCTTCTTCTAAGTTAACAATATTTTTGTAGTGATAGTTAGATTTCTATTGGAGTCATTTTCCACAATGCAAGTATTTAATAAAAATTTCAAGCGAGGTTATTCTTTTGGTATGCACGCCCATTATAAATTCCACCATGGTGCTAAATTTCTGATCTCATCCAATAATATTTTATTATTTTTCTGTAGTCTAGTGCCCACTAAAGTTGTGTGGGTTAAGGTCCTTGTACCCCTTGAGGTTGGGCACATATTGAGGCCCTTGTACCCCCTGAGGTTATGGTGCGACTTGTGGTTGTTGATGTTATGATTGCTATGGTGGTTGTTCATTTTTGATGGCATCAAAAATGTGTCCTCTTCATCGAATATCACTAGATTTCTTGTAAGTTTCAAAATTGTATAGCTTTGAGTAGTTATAGATCAAAAATGACTAAAGAACAAGTTTTAGTAAGATACCATGTCTTAGTAGGCATCCCATTATAGCTTTGAGTACTTTTTTACGCCAATAGGAACCCGAACAAGTATGTGAGACAAGAAAAAGATTATGTACGAGAAGGCTTGCTTCAGCACTCCTTCACTTTCTTCTTCCTCTGTTGGAGTGTATTTGGCTTTCTTCTCTACAAAAGCTTCAAAGTAGTTCTCATAACCAGTTTTCTTTAACGAGGATGAGGTAGTGAGTTTCATCATATCCATAACATGAATAATAATTATGTATAGTTAGCTTATGTAAGATTTTAAACTTCTTTTATATTTAACCATACTTCTCTTCCCAATTTCTATTTCACTCTAAGATTGAGGTGTCTATACATATATAGTACAAACCATAATTTGATAGTATATCTATATAGAATAGTGTCATTGTATTTCTATCATTGAGATCTTTTAGGTCTAAATTAGCATTATTGTTTGTAAGCAGGGGGGTGAGATGTCACGCCCCAGTCCCAGAATATGTAGGACTAGAAACACGTAAGCATGCCAGCTGTATGTATATGGCAACTCCAATATATGGATACCATAATACACACGTACGCTGTAATATGAATATAAACTCATATGTGGTAAATATAGTGTCACAAGTCACAGGTATACTAATCTCATCCATACAATAAGTCACAGAAAGTAAATAACTAAACTAGAATAAAGAGTCTGAATTATCCATAAACTAATAGTTGGGTGGAGACAAATCCACTACCAATGACTATGTCAATACTAAAATGAGGGAGAAGAGTAAATCTCCAATATAAATAAGATGATGATATAAAGGTATCAGCGAAGTGATCCGTCGCTAGAGATAATCAAGGATGCTCCGAAGGTAAGACCTCATCGGAAGAGATAAGTGGTAAGCCCTGATCCGTGCTCCTGCAAATAGTCATGAACATATACACCTGGAAAGGGACCAGGTCCTCAGAGGGACGTAACAAGATACATAGAAGCAAGCCAATTTGAATACAGTAAACATGCATAATGTTTGAAAATATATAAGTACGTTGTACAAGATAATCTATATGAATGCAAATAAGGACAACTTTTCGACGTATGGGAAAGGGTAGGCTACTCGATCTAAGCCTCACAACTCACACACACGTCAGGGGACATCATCAGCCGACATACCGCAGGGGTAGCGACCTTCGTGACTCCATCAATCGACATACCGCGGGGGTAGCGACCATCGGACATGACTACCATAGTGCGTGCTAGTTACTATGGTTCACCAGAGTGGTTATAGCCCATACACCTACTGATTATCCTCTATGATACTAAGTGTCAAGTGTGTGTCAACATATCTAATATATAGTAATGACTGAAAGAAACTACACATGCAATAAATATACAGAAATGCAATAAATATATAGAAATATAATAAGCATGCAAAGTACTGTAAACAATTTGGCAAGATATCTTGCCTGGTCTGAAAAGAAATGAAGTCCTAACTCAAGGCGTCGTCCGATCTACCCATCACATAAATTAAACAAGTTAGGTTACAAAAGTAGGTGAATATGTTCCTCCATTTTAATCTATTTTAATTTTTAATAAAATAATCTAAAATAGTATTTTAATCTTATTATAATCTGATTTTATTACTAAACACTAATTTTGGTCCCAAAAAAATTAACTTTACGGATTTGTGATCTGTGACACGTAAATCGAGGCAATCCGTTGACCAAAAAGTCAACCAACTCAAATCCTAGATTTGTGTATAAAATCCTATATATTTTAGCGCTAAATGAATGCCAGAATCGACGGTTTTATAAAATCACAAGTCGGTAAAGAGTTATGGCCACAAGGGCGAATAGATGATAGTTTTCGGTGGTTTTCTATTTACGTCTATGTTGCACAAATTTTACAGTAGATTAAACTTGCATATTAAATTCTGTAAAAATAATTTTATGAAAGTTTATCATGTCATATTTTCGAAACTTCAAACGGCTCATAATTCAGAGTTCGGGATCTCCCGAAATCTCAAAAATACGAAAACGCGTCTGATTTCGGACAACTGACACTTTTAGAATTTTCTAAAAAAATAGCTTCATAAATTATTAAAATAATTTATATATTCATAAAACTAACATTGATATATTTCTAATAAAAAAATGGAGCGCGTTTGGAGTCCGGAGCTAGGAGATATCGTCTTTTTAAGTCGTCATAACATACTAGAAAATGATGGCTGGATTTATGACGAATTTTGACTCTTTTTGGACGAAAAGAGGTGAATTTGGGAAAAAAAAATATGAAGGATGAGGTATTTATAATGGTGGAGACTATTTAATTGAATACGACTAGGATTGGCTAATTTGGATATGAATAGGATCAGTTTAAATAAGGATAGGATATGCATGAAGTTGCTTTCCTAGTATGCTCAGGATTTGAATTAATTTAAAATAGAGTTTGAGTTCATCTCAATAATTTATAATCTTAAATAGAATTAAAGATAATACAAATAATTTATATATAATCTTCTTAATATCTATTAACACTAAATTAGCATCTATCTAATATTAAGACTAGATATAACCAAATAAATCCTAAATAATTTCAAAAATCTAAATAAATTTCTTAAATTTCTAAATAAATTACAGAAAAATATAATTAAATATTTTAACCTAAAATAAATATTTGTTAGGAACAACATGCAAGTATGGTCTCGTAGTAAATCATAGAAGTCATAGATATTTACGTTCCATATGTTTTAATTACCTAAAAATTCTAGAAAAATCTCCAAAAATCTAAAATAGTCTAAAAATATATCTAAATAAATATTTACATAAGTAAATATACTAAAAATTTATTTTCTAATTAACGAAGAGAATACTCTAAAGTAATTTAATATTTAAAATAATCTATAATAAATATAAAAATATAAAAATACACACAAAATACCTATTTTGGGTGAGGGGGTTTACATGAGAGGTCGTTCATTGGGGGAGAGGTGTGACCAGAGGTGGCCCACATAGCAGGGGGTGAGAGGGTTGTAAGAAGGTTGTAAGCATTTGGTAGTAAACTTAGCATTATTGTTTTTAAAATGCATAAGCAACTTTTGAAACTAGACTCACTCCAGATTTCAAAAATCCCCCCAAAAGAACTAGTTTACTAAAAAAAAAATGTCATCAAACAGGTTTTGCTTCTGCTTTTCCAAATAAGAAATGCAAAAGCAAGCAAAATAAGCAAAATACTGAAACCCAGCCATAGTCTAGCATAGGTAAGCATAGCTTCTCTATTTAAAACTTACTTTATATAATTGGCCTATAGCATAATGGAAAGTAACCCTATCACAATGTCTATCTAACAGTGTCCGTTTTACTGTTTGAATACATGAATTGCAGCCCTAGTTCAAAAAAATTCTCTTATATTAATAACAAAAAATAGTAGTTACTTTGAAAACTTCAGTCATTTGAATGAGACTGAAGTTTCTCTTCATGGCTTTCGCTACTTTTGACAGGTCAATAAATAAATATATTTCAGAATTTAAAAATGTCACAACACAATAGTGCTTGAATTCATTCTCCTATTCCCTCATAAATTCCATGAAGATTCATTTTTCCAATATAATGATAGATGATCTAGAAATCAAATAGCCACTTCAAAATATTCACAAGTAAGAAAATATATATGTTCACAGATTCTTCCTTTCTATATTATATGCTTATTTATAATACATTACTTGCTGATATATATATGTTTATATATTATACCATATTTGTCTATTCGTATTTTATAAGAGTGCCCTATATGTTATTTCAAATCATGTAAAATATATGGAATCCATGTAGATGAATATCAACATGATGGTAAAGTGACCACATTAGTTCTACTACAAAATTACTGTAAACAATAAGGTTGTAAAAGCATATAATAGAGTATTTCTAGTGTATCTGTGTCCATGTCTATGTTCTCGTGTCCGTGTCCAGTGTCTCATGTATATGTGTCTAACATACCCTATCTTGTATGCTTAATAATTAACCAAAATACTAATGAGGGTTAGGTTAGAGCTTACCTTCGACGGAGGAGGAGGGGATCTGACGGAGCGTGGGCCGGAGAGGGGGTCGATGAGGGGCAGAGAGGGGGTCGAGGAGAGGGGAGCAGGAGAGGGGGGTTCAAGGAGAGGGTGGAGGCGGACCGAGGGGGGCGGAGAGGGGGGTTCGAGGAGGGGGTCGAGGAGCCGGAGGGGGGTCGTCGGAGAGGGGGGGTCGATGAGGGGGTCGAGGAGCCGGGGGTGTCGAGGAGCCGGGGGGAGGGGGTATCGAGAAGAGAGGGAGAGAGAGAGAGAGTGTGAGAATGGGAGAAATGAAACGCGCTCTGAAATTTTAAGTTTTTGCAACGACTAATATTTTTGTCGCTATTTTGTCGCTTGTCACCCCCACATTTCATATTAGGGGTATTTTCATCTTTTCATAATTAATGTGTAAATAATTTGTATGATAATTAATTATATTTAAATTGTTATGATTTTATTTGATTTTTGTACTTTACCATTGCTTCGATAATTAGAGTACTACACTAACCATTGCCTTCCAACCAATTTTACACCCTTGTCCTAGACGTGCCAGTCATTTATTGTGATCCTTGTGTAACTCATAATTATGCCTTGATGTGCTTCAATTTTGTCGCACAACATTCGTCACAAATGACTATATTTAAATTAATATAAATTTAACTTTGTATCCTTGTGTGTTCCAATCAAAATTGGAGACACAATCTCGACCCATTTTGAGCAACCCAAATTAGGGTAATATTCTATTCCGAGTCTACTTCATTCATGACACTTGTGTCCTACTTAATTTTAGTCCTTTGTACTTCTAATTAATTTTAGAACAACACTTGCATTTATTTTAATTAATTAAACCATAAACCTCACTTTGTATAATTTTTCAATTGTTGGGCACTTTTGTGCAAAAGTGCATTGAGGTGTCCAACTCGTTGGACACGACACGTAAATAAACCTATTTCTCCTTCATGTGTATTTTTCCATAATTTTTGGGAGTGTGCAATGCAACATCAATCTCCTTGAACCATGGCCCTCAAAACCTTGAACCAATGCATCCTAGCCTTCCATTTTTAAATCCATTTGAATCCTAGCCCTTGAAAAATATCCATGTCAAGGCCCAATCCTATGAAGGTTTGACCAAACCTAATTTTAGGTCAACCCAAATACTACCTATATATAAACATCCTTCCTTTTACTTTTCTTTTCTTTTTCTTAAAACCTAAAGCTACAGCCGACCACCCCCTTCCCTATTCATCTTCTCTGCCAACTCCACCCGCCTCCACGACGACGAGCTCCATCGACCAACCCGCTGCCCAGCACCCCCTCGACCTGACGAACTCCACCGCCTCACTGTTCTCCTCCACGCCGAGCAAACACCGCCTCCATCCAGTCGCAGCAACCCGCAAAACCGACCGGCCCTCCTCGCATCAGTCGACAACCCGACGACCTTCCTCTATAACGTCGGACCTCGCCATCCCACTAACTACACGACGCCCCTTCATCTCCCCTTGTTACGGCCGGAGAAGCCCGCTGCCATCCCGTCGACTTCGAACCCACCTAAACGCCTGCATCGAACCTCGACGGAGGACTCGCCAACCCACCTGAACTCGCCGAGCCATCGACGACCACTGTGCTCGACCGGAGACCGCTGTCCGATGCTGCTCGACCGGCCAGAACATGCTGAACCGACCAGAATGACCCGCCTGCACGACGCTTGGACCGGAGATGCTGCCAACCGCTCGACTGAATCGAGCATCCCGCGACGACCTCGACACACGTGTCTCGTCCCATGTACACTGGTTCGAGTTCCCTCTTGCATACATGTATACGTATGTGCATACACATATTTTATCATTGTATGCATACGTATTTAGCCATGTTTAGTATACGCGTATTGTTTGGTATATGGATATATATAATTGGTATATACGTATTGGCATACGTATTAGTATATGTTAAATGTATATTAGTATATATATACCTATGTATATGTATTGTATAAGTATTCTCTAGTATATGTTTAATATTTATACATATAGTATAGATTCTATTAAGTATATATATACATATATCTATTATATATGTAATTAATTAGTATTAATGTATATGTTAGTTAATAATATGTATATATGTATATGTCGTAGATGACAGAGTGTAACCACAGATACCCCGTAGTTACATTGACCTGTGACCATGTAGCATGTTAGCAGACTGCCATATGTACACCGACGTACTAGCAAGACCCGTATCATTGACTGTATGTTATGTACAGCAACTACAGACATGACATCCTAGCGTAGTCTCTGAAATTATTGTGTTTTGATTGTGTGTGTTAGTGTAATATTTGATGCAATATTGTATTATATGATATGTCTATAGGACTGTTGGATCATTCAGACGATACTTTGGAACCAGGACATTGGTATTGCCAGCTAAGGACCACAAGCGAGTACATTCTCTGATAGTTTTATTATGTTGATTATCTCTATAATTCTAGTTGTATAGTGTACATGATTCTGACACTGTTATTTATACGAGTTGGCATCATCGAGACCTGTCACGAGGAGTCGTGATTGGAATCCATCGTGCTAGCTGGGGAAACAGGGAAATGTTAGTAGCTTATGTGATCATACCCAACTTTACATGAATCATAGCTCACCCACACCTCACATTGGTGCAGCCTGACAATTACATGCCTCATAGCCTGTTATATATGATTAGCCTGACTATTGCTTGTATCATAGCTATTCGGATGGTTAGCCTGACCTTACATGAATCATAGCTAGTCATACATAGCAAGCATGATCAGTCCCAAGCCGATCACATAATATGCTGATGTGTCACACACTTAGCTAGATGTTCTTGACATGTATCTCTAGTATATTGATCGCGCATTCCTTATGTTCTAGTCATGGTTCTAGCATTCACTTATATATACCAGTTCATTGTTCTAGCGTGCACTTGTATTCTTGTTTATTGCTAGATGTACATTGATGATGACATATGCTCCAGTATTTCTTATCCCAGTATTTCTTATTCTTATTCCAGTATTTCTTATTGCCAGTATTCATATCTGTCTTGTATTTCTTTACACTGTGTTATAGTTTTTGTCAATATATGTGGAACTGCTGTTAGTGTTTGTACTTCGTTCCAATCATGACTGAATATTTTTTTCCGAGGATCTTGAGAATTTATGTACTACACACACTATGGACCGGGTATAGATGCAGACTACACACCAGAGATCTTAGAGGAGACTATTCCTTTAGAGGAGACATTACCTGCAGCTATCTAGGCAGTATTTATCTTATGCACTGAGACTTATTTGAGGTTTATTGAGTTTATATTTAGACTTATTCTTAGTTTATGTTGAGACTTGTGGAGAGTTTATGTTGGACAGCTAGACTGTGATTTATCTTATTTTGAGACATTGTGTTTGACTATGTCTTTCTCCTTATCTTTTATCGTGCCTTATACTCTTATAGTTGTTGTGATTGAGTTTACATTATGAGATATTATGAGATGTATATTTTTCTCCTTATGGAGATTGATATCATTGACAGGTATTTAGTTATCTTAGTATTTATTGTGACCTAGACAGCGTTCTACCGTCGATGCTGTGGCGTAGGCTGGACGTACCCGCGCACTCGTGACCCTATACCAGGTGTGGGTCGTGACAGAGAGAGAGAGAGAGAGAGAGAGAGAGAGAGAGAGAGAGAGTGAGTGAGTGAGTGAGAGAGTGAGAATGGAAGAAATAAAACGTGCTCTGAAATTTTAAGTTTTCGCAGCGACTAATATTTTTGTCGCTATTTTTTCGCTATCGTAACAACGATGGATTAGCGACGGCTTGTTGAAGGAAAATAATATAATTTGTTTACATAAATAAATTAGTCATAATTTTGTCGAAAGTTCGTCGCTGACTCAGCGCCTTTATGTTGTTGCCAGCGCTTTCCCGGGCCGAGACGGTTAGAAAAGGGCAGGCAAAGCCCGAATGCTGCCCTTGGCCTTCTTCGTTTTCGATGAAAAACAAATCGACATCTCGATCTCTATTACCTCCCGGCACGGTCACCGCCCCGTGGGTTTGCTCGCCTTCGGGCGCCTAACGGTCACCGCGGAGTGGGCTCCCTAACGGTCGCCTTCGGGCGCCTTTATTATTTTTTGTCGCTGAGATCCGTCGCTATTTAACAGTATTTTGTAGTGACAACCGATCACAGAAAACAAAGAGAGACACCAACTACTAGAGAAAGAAAAAGTCCACAAGGGAGTATAGTCCACAATCATTAAGTAGAAGAATAAATACATATGGTATTGTTAGGGAAACATAATGGACAAATGAGAATAGACATGGGGTAATGGAAGAAGACAGGCTTCGCAATGAGGGTTGCTACCGATGATACAAGCATGGGAGAGTGAAGCAGGTGGTAGCAACGCAGGAACATGGATACAGAAATGGGTGATGGTTACTAGGAACATGAAGAAACGACAAGCAGTAGACGAGTGCCAGGAACAAACTTCGTGTATGGAAGGATAAAGCAATATGGAGGGAATACAAGAGGAACCATTCTATCGGGATAATCCCATATGGCAAGAACTATTGGAGAGCCGAGATTACAGAACATTCTTGCACAATAACAGTTGAGAAAGCAGTCAGAACGAGCTAGCTACAACCCCGATAGCTGGTTCAGGGGATGCTCAGGGGATGCCTCAATTATAATTGATGTCTGTTCTTACTTGGAACATAAGAGGAGCAAACTCGATAGGGAGGTGGAGAGAGATTAAAGAAGTAGTGAAAAATGCACAGAGTTCCATTACAGCTCTACTAGAGACTAAAATAAAGTCAAGTAGTTTATTGAGACGACGTACACCAGTTTTCTAGAACCAAATGAATAATCTGGAGTTATGTTATATGGCACGTATCTGGATTTTATGGGATAGCAGAGTTTGGGATGGGGAGGTAATCCACTTTTCGGAACAACTCATTGTGGTGGATTTCAAAAATAGAGGGGGACTCAGGTTTGTGTACGGGACAGTTTATGGTCATAACGATCGTCGAAAAAGAGAAGACTTGTGGAGGGATATCTTGCAAATCAGCATACCAGCAGACTACCAACTGCAAGCACCACTATTAGTGATAGGGGATTTTAATGCTATGGTATATCCGCATGAAAAAGTTGGAGGAAGACGAGTACGAGACTCTATTTTAAGGGACTTTCAACAATGTTTACTATAGTCCGGACTGCATTTAGATAGAAGTGGTCATATTTGGATGTGGAGCAATCGTGCAATGAGAAATTGTAAACTCCCTCACCCAAAATAGGTATTTGTGTATATTTTATATTATTATATTTATTATAGATGTTGAATTTATTTAGAGTATTCTCTAAGTTAATTAGAAAATAATTTTTTTAGTATATTTACTTATATAAATATTCATTTAGAATTATTTTAGGTTATTTTAGATTTTTGGAGATTTTTCTAGAATTTTTGGTAATTAAAACTTAGAAAACATAAATTTTTAGGACTTCTATGATTTATTATACGACCATACTTGCATGTCGTTCCTACCAAATATTTATTTTAGTTTAAAATATTTAATTATATTTTTTTGTAATTTATTTAGAATTTTAAGAAATTTATTTAGATTTTAAAATTATTTATGATTTATTTGGATATATATAGTCGTAGTATTAGATAGATGCTAATTTAGTGTTAATAGATATTAATAAGATTTTATAAATTATTTGTATTATCTTTAATTATATTTAAGATTATAAATTATTGAGATAAATTCAAACTCTATTTTAAATTAATTCAAATCCTGAACCTACTAGGAAATCAACTTCATGCATATCATATCCTTATTTAAATTCATCATAATCCTATCCAAATTAACCAATCCTAGTCGTATTTAATTAAGTAGTGTCCACCATTATAAATACCTCATCATTCATATTTTTCTTCCCCAAAATTCCTCTCTTTTTCGTCCAAAAATAGCCAAAATTCGTCATAAATACAGCCTCATTTTCTACTAGTTATGACGAATTAAAAAGACGATATCTCCTAGCTCCGAACTCCAAATGTGCTCCAGTTTTTTTTTTAGAACGATAATGAGGTTAACTTTCTGATTATATAAATTACTTTTCTAAATTATGAGTATTAAATTCTGGAAAATTCGTAGAGCATAGCATGTCCGAAAATAGATGTGTTTCGATATTTTCGCGATTCCGGGAGAACCAGGAATCAGAATCATGAACCGTTTAAAGTTTCGGAAAGCTAATGTCGAGATCATCGATATATATTTTTCTCAGAATTTATTTCGAAGTATTTACATACTGTTAATTCTGTAGAACTTTTAGGTTATAATTTAACCATCGGTGCACAATACAAAATTTGTATGTGCCATAATTCCCAAACGAATTTGAATTCGGACGAGCCGTAAATTTTAGCATATTTTTGAAGCTGAAATCTACAGGAAATCATACATAAAAGTCGAGTTTGTATCGGTTGACTTTTCGGTCAACAGATCGCCTCGATTTGTGTGCCATGAGTCTCGAGTTGATAAAATTCAGTTTCTTTGGACAAAATTTAGGAATTAACATAAAAATCAGAATAATAAGATTAAAATAGGATTTTAGAGTAATTATTCCAGAATTAAATAAATTAAAATAATTTATCTTTTGACGTGATAAATTTGTAATACATAGGCTATTTGGACTGTGACTTGGACTCTGATTCATACCAGCAGCAGGACCCCAGGAAAGATACCTTGCCAAGTTGTTTACAGTATTTTGCATGCTTAGTATATTTATGTATATTTATTTTCTTTCTGTTTATTTATTGCATGTGTAGTTTCTTCAGTCATACTATATATTAGATATGTTGACACACATATGACACCTAGTATCATGAGAGGACAATCATTAGGCGTATGGGCTTTTAACCACTCTGGTAAACCGTAGTATATAGCTCGCACTACGGGCGTGTGTCGCGCTGGTCGCTACCCCCGCGGTATGTCGATTTCTGGAGTCTCGCTGGTCGCTACCCCCGCGGTATGTCGATTTCTGATGTCCATTGACGTGTGTGTGAGTTGTGAGGTAGATCGAGTAGCCTACCCTTGCCCATACGTCGAAAAATTGTCCTCATTTGCATTCATATAGATGGTCTTGTACAGCGTACTTATCTATTTTCAAATAATATGCATGTTTACTGTATTCAAATTGGCTCGTATTTTCTGTATCTTGTTACGTCCCTCTGAGGACCTGGTCCGCTGCCAGGTGCATCTTTTCTTGAGTATTTGCGGGAGCACAGATTTGGATGGTTACATGTGATCCGAGGATGTCTTCTCTTTGAGCTGTGATGGATAGCTGGTATTCTTATATTGTGTTGTGGTGTTGTACTCATATTGTATTTGCTCTTATATTCGAGTTGGTAATGGATTTGTTTTCATCCAACTATCATCCTTAGATACTTCTTATTGAGATCTAGTTTCATAGATACTGGTTATTTATTTCTATATGATTTTGGTGGATGAGATTTAGATTTTACCCTGTGACTTGTATTACATTTCATACCACTTGTGGATTGATATTCATGTACAGCGTACGTGTGTATATGGTTTCCATATATTGGAGTTCGTATACATACGGCTGGCGTGTTACGTGTCCTAGTCCTACGTATTTTGGGACTGGGGCATGACAAAAATAAAGTAATTTGTCAACTTGATAGAGCTCTGGTAAGCCCCAGATGGATCATAAATTTGTCGTCCAGTTGGGCATAGGGATTAGCGCGACGATAAGTGTTTATGCATCCATACATGTTCGCATGGGGGAGCGCCCCCAACAACGGGCTCGGCCGTTCCGTTTTAACAACGCATGGGTCACTATGGAAGGATACAAATATGCGTTGGAGGAGGGCATACGTGTCCCGGTCCATAGGAACGCACGATTTTGTCTCATCAATTGGTTGAAGAACATAAAAGGAGCTCTGAAGAAATGGAATAAAGACCGCCCGCCAAAGCAATTACAGCAGCGACAGCAGGAACTGTTAGAGGTACAGGCACAATTGTAAGCAAACCTCCTTAATCCGACACTTGCGGAGAGGGAAGGGGAGTTAATAAAGGAGGTTAGCCAGCTCAACTAACAAGAGAAAATCCTACTAGAACAGAGGGAAAAGTGTTCTTGGTTGAAGGAGGGAGACATGTGTACCAAGTTTTTCTATGATGTGATTCGCACTAGATAACATAGGAATGCTATCTCCCAACTGATGGATGGTAATGGACACAGTATCGCCAACCTGGCTGGCATACATGAAGAAGCGATCTGGTACTTTTTAGATTTATATAATCAGGAAGAGGAGGGAGACCCGGACTTATCAGATATCATATGTAAGAGAAAATGACGAGGAGAGGCAATGAATCACTTCGGGTGCCAGTTACTATGGAAGAACTGACTGAAATAGTAAAAATTGCAGATCATAATAAGGCACCAGGCCCGGACGACTATAATAGCAAATTCTTCAAGGAGCACTGGGAGCACTTAAAGGAGGCGGTACTGGAGGTGGTTGATGATTTTACGGCCAATGGGCGACTCTTAAAGCAAGTTAATCATACGTTCCTTACGCTGATACCTAAAAGAAGGGGCGGTTTTAATGTCGGACTTCAAACCGATAGCCTGTTGTAACTTCTTGTATAAGCTTATTTCAATTGTGATGTATAAGCGTATAAGAGGTATCATGCATGAACTTATCTCCAGCAACCAGGCAAATTTTATCAAAGGGCGATCCATCGCGAAAAATAATTCATTGGCACATGAGTTACTCTGGGAGTTCATCAAAAGGGAGGGTGGAAAGCATGTCTGAAGCTGGACTTAAGGAAGGCCTATGATAAAGTCAACCGTGAGATTGTATGCAGACTGATGCTAGCTATGGGGTTTGATGGTTGGTGGGTTGACAGAATTAGAGAATGCATCATGACTCCGTCCTTCTCTATATTGTTACGTGGGCAGCCTTATAGGTTTATCTAAAGCAAGCGAGGTTTTCGACAAGGAGACCCTTTGTCACCTTATCTATTCACAATAGTGATGGAATACTTCACGAGATTGATGGATATAAAAGTACATAGGAAGGAGATACAGCCATTATACCCACAGGTAGATACAATAATCTCTCATCTCATACACGCAAACTACTTATTGGTGTTTATGACTCCTACGATAGCGGGATAGTTGCTTTAAATGAGATAATGAAATTTTTTGGAAGGATGACAGGGCTAAAAATGAACAAGGAAAAGAGCAGTGTGGTCTTCAATAAGCATTGCACTAATCAGGAGCAGCTTACGGGAAGATTATAAATAGAGAAGAGACAGTTGCCAGTTAAGTACTTGGGATTGCCATTGTCTATTAATTATGCAAAAGTAGAGAAATGCCAAAGTGTGGTGGAATATGTCCAAGGTAGGATTGAGGGATGTCAAGCTCGCACACTATCATTTGGGGGAAGGATAGAGTTAGTAAAGACAGTGATTGCAGCCATCACGTTGTATTGGCTTCAAGCAATTATGCTTCCGACAGCAGTAACCAATAAAATTGAGAAGCTATGTGCCACGTTTGGATTTCATCTGGTGAGGAGGGATTCATGCAATAGCTTGGCCGACACTATGTCAACCTAGAAGTGAGGGCGGAGTCGGCATCCGAAGACTTAATATGGTGCATGTTGTAGCCAGGTTGAAAATAACTTGCTTGTGGTTCGATCCTTTGCTGATGCATAAATCCTTAATAGATCATCTGGGGTGGTCGGCCTTTGAGGTGTATGGGAGGGACGCCCAAGTGTCAAACCTGATAGCAGCCGGCAGATGGAGAATGGCGGGTCACCCGGTAGGACGGGTTCTTGGGACATAAATTCAGGCTGTCCAGATCGATGGGGAGGCTGCAGTAATCTACATAGGTGTGGGACTTGCACAATTCTGGCCGGGAACTTCACTTTCCAATCTGCATGGGAGGGGATCAGATTAGAGGGTTCCAAAATGGAGTATATAGAATTTGTATGGCACAAGTCTATACCATCCAAGATGATTTATTGTGCATATAAAGTGCTACTGCTATTGACGAGGGATCGACTGCAACGATTTGGCGTAGATATTCCCAGTATACAATGCACCCTGTGTAACCAATATCTAGAATCCATCAACCACTTATTCTTTGATTGTGACATAACTTGGGGTATTATGCAGACACAACGGAACAAGCTACAAATAGGTGGGTTCACCACGCACGATATCACCGAGCAACAGAGAAGATGAGAGCAATGGTACGTAGAAGCTCGGATCTACCTCGCAAATGAGATCTGGCACATCTGGAAAGAGAGAAACAACCGAATATTTGATGGTGTAAGTACACCCATAGTAGGAATAGTGCACAATATATAGTTTGATATTTCTTGCATGATGAATAATAGGAGAGGCAGTACACGTGTAATTGTAACTTTTGTGAGATCTTTGAGCAGCAATAAAAATTACATTCTTATATATATATATATATATATATATATATATATATATATATATATATATATATATATATATATATATATATATATATATATATATATATATTCTGAAAACAGTTGAAATGTCCGTTTGGATAGGCTTTCAAATTTCTGAAACTAAGTTATAAAAAAAAAATCTGAGTATAAATTTTTTTGTTTTGCGTTTGGTTGCTTTCATCTGAAAAATAATTTTAAAAATCAAAAATTGAAGATTCTGTTTTGTCAAATAGTTTTAGAAAATAGTTTTTTAATAAAAGTTTATAAAATAATTTAAGTTGTGTTAAAAAAATTGTAATTTTTTTTTGACTGATTGTTTTTCATCCCGTCTACGTCCGGTCTTCATCTCTGCCCCCGTCAACAGATGAGGGGTGACTGAAGCAGAAGGCTTATAAGAAGATTGCTCTGATCCTCATGTACTTCCTGAGTTCTACTGGAGGAGGAGGAGGAGGAGGAGCTCGTGTTTGTGGATTCTGAAGCAGTGGAGGCAAGGAGAAGGAAGATGACAATGATAGGAGCAGCACAAGAGGCCATACCTGGAGAATTTCTGGTTGGCTTCATCCTCTCCTTCTAGAGCTACTACTACAACTGTCTTTATGTGTGATTGTATTATTCTTGTGTGGTCTCGATATTTGAAAGGTCCCATTTCAAGAACACTCACATTTCAAGAATTAAACACACAACACCACCAGCAACAACTCTTCTCATTTTTCCAAGGCTTTGGCTACAACTTAGAAAGAAGAGCTCAGCCTTATAATACAACTTGCAGGGAGCATGACCCTTTAATGCTTCTGTTAAGACTTCTGTCAAATCTCGAGCTCGCAGTCGACCTCCGGCTTGACACAGCGAGTCCCCAGTTGGTGGTGATGATGTTGCGGGTGTCCTCCGATGGCGACGAAGAGAACGTACATGGCGGAGACAACGGTCATGGAGACGCCAAGGCCGAAGAGGACGCCGATGGCTCTGGGAGAGGAGGACTGGCGGGAGAGGGAGAGAGAGAGAGAAACATTTTTGGGGTTTGTGATAAGGGTATTACAAAATACACTCAGGACTGTCCATTCATCTCTTCTAAAAATTACAAGTTTGTCACTCCTCAAACTTGCTTAGTGCTGTCCACACCAACCTATATAAGTAAAAATTATTTCTCTTCTTTCTTTTTCAACTTCACATGAAAAAATCTCTCATTCTCTCCAAGTCCTAAAACATAAACCTAACTTTGGAATTTGATAGTTGTGGTCCCAAGTAGAAAAAAATTCTGATTTGGTGATTGTCCAACGAATATTCTTTCCGTATGTATTCGACAACATACGATGAATAAGTTTTGTGATTGTCACCAAATTATTTAGTTTTATTCGACTATTGTAGGAGCGATGCATGAAATTATCTTCGATAAAGAAGTCGGATCATACAATCCATTAAATATGCACTCCGCTCCTTCTGAAGAACATGTTGGTTATTCTGAAGCACCTACGATACGTAAAATGACAACCCTATTTCGATACACAACAATCATCGTGTAAGGACTGTATAAACTACGAAAGTCCTATATAAATATAGGACTGTTAATAATTCGACAGTTCTATATAAATATAGGACTGCCATGGTACATGTTCAAACAAAAGAACAATTCGTCTTAGCATGGACTAAAGACAGCTACGACACTGCATGGTACATGTTCAAACAAAAGTGGGAGACGAGTAACCCGACATGCATTTCTTATTTCAAAGATACTTGACTATAACTACATAAAGAACAATTCGTCTTAGCATGGACGAACATGGTGAAGCATTATGGAACAATCACTATGAACCGGGTCGAAGGATCACACTCAAGTTTAAAAAGATATCTACGGTCATCGATCGGTAATTTTGTCTCTGTTTGGCAATCAGTTTATTTGATGATTATTTTTACGGTGAACGAGATTGTAGCATCATTTGAGACGAGCCTCAATATTGCAAAGCATGAATACAAGCATGAACACATCTTGGATGCTTTAATCCATGTAGTATCTCATAAGGCATTGGGCTTATTGTTTGAGGAGATTGGTAGGTCGAAGTTCGTAGGTTATGATCCCGAGGTTTGCGGTTATTTATATCGACATTCACTCAGCCTTCCTTGTGCACATGAGATTAATGAATATCGTCTCCAATTTATACATATTCTAATAGATATTGTTGATCAACGTTGGAGACAGTTGTCGATCATGCTAACGGTGAAAGTTTACGATAATTTTTTTTGTTGTTGCCACAAGTGAAACTCCTTCACGCAAGATGATGTGTCGCATCGAAACCGGAGAAAAAATCCATTGAGGTTAAAATCTAAGAAATTACAGTCCTGATAATAACTCGATTGCAAGAGCCATCTGTTGTTCGAACTCCTAAGAGAAGACCACACTCAAGAATCAGTAGAGCACAAAAAAAGGATATTGAGTCAACTAAAAGAGATCCATCCTTATTTAACATATTGAACGCAATTTAGAGCAAGTTGAGTCAAAGTCGATTATCGAAAGTGTGATAATTTTAAAGAAAAAAAGTAAGCTTACTATTCGAAGGGGGAAGAAACATAAAACGAACGATGCACTCACGGCGGAGGATTTAGATAACTTCTCTGATTCATATAGTCTATACATTAAAATTTTCCTACCTGAGATACGGTATTTCATTTGGTCTATTATTGATGTTCCTAAGGATGGCCATTGTGGATTTCATGCACTCGCAAGACATATTGGCTATTCAGTTGAAGCAGGATGGAGACAGGTTAGGGAAGAGTTGTACGGGGAGTTGGAGTATCGTCTACCCTTCTATAGGCAGATACTAGGCAAAGAAATTGTTGGAGATTTGTTGGCAAGCATACCTTGTACGGACACAGTTACCGGACCAGACCATTACATGGATGTCCCGCCTGTTGCATACGTATTCTCTAATAGGTATAAGATACCTATTGTAATTATCTCAGAAGGCATTAACAATACTTTCTTTCCAATGTGCGCTCCCCCGGCCGAACACAGACTATCCAATCTATGTTCAATAGGGCTTGTCAGACAACACTTTGCCATCCCAAGGTTGCTCGGTCATTCTTTTATTCCTCCACCTTCTACGCTTTGGTATAAACACGCACCGGAGGAAGCGATCGCATGGACGACATCCTACATGGATGCAATTGCTGGCTATAAGAAGATGATGAAGATGGAGGATCCCAAAATCTTGCCTAAGGACTACTTTGATATTCTAATCGATTGATACATCTTATAATTTTGTATCATTTTGTAATTTTGTATGCGATAGAAATCGAATATAACATCTTATACTTTTGTAGCATGATAGTGCAATAGATAATGACTATGAAAGAAATAAAATGAAGTATTGTATGTTGTGCAATGAGTCATGTATGTTGAGCTTTGGTATCTTTTCCAACTTATATATGTATGTCGAAAGTCCAAATTTTTTTTTAGAAAATGTGGGACTGTCAAGATTATGGCAGTCCCATAAGCGATCAGGACTGTCAAAATATTGACAGTCCTAGTTTTAATCCACTGTCTCTGTACATTTATATATAAAACTAGGACTGTCAGAATTTTTACAGTCCCAAAAGCTATTAGGACTGTCAAAATCTTGACAGTCCTAGTTTTAGTCCCCTGTCTCTGCACATTTATATATAATTAGGACTGTCAGGATTTTTACAGTCCCATAAGCTATCAGGGCTGTCAAAATTTTGACAATCCTAGTTTTAACCCACTATCTCTGCACATTTATATATAATTAGGACTGTCAGGATTTTTACAGTCCCATAAGCTATTAGGACTGTCAAAATTTTGACAATCCTAGTTTTAACCCACTGTCTCTGCACATTTATATATAAAACTAGAACTGTCAGGATTTGTACAGTCCCATAAGCTATTAGGACTGTCAAAATCTGGACAGTCCTAGTTTTAGTCCCCTGTCTCTGCACATTTATATATAACTAGGACTGTCAGAATTTTTACAGTCCCATAAGATATAAGGACTGTCAAAATTTTGACAGTCCTAGTTTTAACCCCCTGTCTCTGCACATTTATATATAAGACTAGAACTGTCAGGATTTTTACAGTCCCATAAGCTATCAGGACTGTCAAAATTTTGACAGTCCTAGTTTTAACCCACTGTCTCTGCACATTTATATATAAAACTAGGACTGTCAGGATTTTTACAGTCCCATAAGCTATTAGGACTATCAAAATCTGGACAATCCTAGTTTTAGTCTCCTGTCTCTGCACATTTATATATAACTAGGACAGTCAGGATTTTTACAGTCCCATAAGCTAGGACAACCAACTTAAACAAAACATAACCAATAAAAAAATGAAACACAAAGTTACAGCCAACTTCAAAGTTTTATATGTCCAGATTAAACAAAACATAACCAGTCAAAGTTTTACAACTTCAAAGTTTTACATGTCCAGATTAAACAAAATATAATCAGTCAAAGTTTTACAACTTCAAAGTTTTACATGTCTCAAAACACAAACTGTAGCAAAGTTTCATATCAATTGAAACATGGCCTAAACTTCATGCCGCCTCTTTGTACGTTGCTCCATATTTTCTAAGAAAAAAAATCTTCAGTGTTGTCGATGTGCTGTAGCTCCTCATTGATTTCCATATAATTTGCACCCTGGCAACTAACGAGGCCTCTTCCCAACTTCTTCGCTTTCCTAGCCTATTAATGACAATTTATAAATTTTGTTAGGTTATAAACATTTACATATCTTCAAACTGAAAGTTGGTTGCCTCACCATCTTGACCAATGCAGTATGCAAGATAGATTTGGCGGAGAGATCTGATGGTACACATATAATATCGTCTCTGAGTTTGAACAACGTAGGTAGTCCGACACCAGCGTAGTAGGCGAGGCAGTCGTCGCTATATTCTGTCATATTTACTACTGTTTGTCGTTCAGTTTCTCTAATAACGTGACATTGCCACTCATTGAAGAAGTCCGAGATCCAGTTGAACGTCGCAGGAATATAGTTTAGCGATTTTGTACCTCTCGGAGCACTTATCATTTTCAATGGGCGTTTCGGGACTGATTGTACATAGCCAAACTAACGGAGCACTCTATCTGGCATATAAGGCTCCTCGATTTCATGACAACTTATCAGACCGTGATATAAAGCGACTGGTTGCAATGGACGAATACTCTGTCGCAAATCACGATATGGATCCCAAACAATCTACAACGCATAAAATTTAGCATAACGTAATTTAGTAAATTATTACCAAACATAAAAAATTAGGTCTCAATTCACCTCTTCTATCGTCATATCTTCAAGTGCATTCCGTAGGACGGCCAATGTATGTGGACGTTTGGCATCTTCCTTAGTTGACTTCTATCTGCATATTCTAGGAAAGTGCTCGTCATACCCTCGGTTAAGTTTAGCCCGCTTCAAGGTTGGAAAGTGCTCGTATATCCATGCCTTCACGTAGCCAAGTTAAAAAAAATTAGTCCAAAAATTAACAACAAAATTTTCTATTATGTATACAAGTTGACAAAGATATATCTATACACGGACATCCGGATATTGTCTTGGAATCGACGCGGGATGTCGCACCAAGCTCGCGGTAAAGGTATGTTAGTATACCGCTTTCCCAAGATATTTCTTCCACCGTGTCTATGTCGTCAAAATTCAGGAGATATTTAGCATGTATCGACGTTCCAGACTTATCCGGAATGCCGACATCCCCTAAGATGAACTGCATATATCCACGGACCACATTATCGCTATTATCCACTTCGGGGTCCGGATCATCGAATGTCTCCTCCAAATATTTCAAAGGAAGTCCGTACGACTTCTTGAAGTCTCGAAGGGTTGTAAAACTTGTCGCATCAACTCCCAGACAGCCTGATACATAATCCACGATATTGTCGTAAAAGTTAATGCTCGATTCGTCAAAAGTGTGATTCATCATGACTCGACCATCAACCCTAAGTCCTAATATATGATGGACGTCATTCAGGATAATCGTCAACTTTCTATTTGGGAGATGGAAAGTGTTGGTTTTTGGATGCCATCGTTCTACAAATACTGATATGAGTGCATTGTCCACCGCCGTATATGAGTAGTTATCCAAATTTTGTAAACCGATGGGATTGATTTTAGCCTTGACATCGTCTCCAAAAAATTTAAACCCCCATGTATTGCACTTTTTGCCGTGGTTGATCACCGTTAACATACGAGAACTCTCCTGAAAAGTAAACAATTGGATGAACTTATACCTATATATAAAATGTAGTTATCTATAAATAATTGGATGAACTTAGAACTTAGAACTATATATAAAATTATCAAAACGTAATGTACTTACCGGATTGTTCAATATTTGGTATGCAATATGGTTCTCGATCGACGGCAACATAGAGCAACCGTTTGGACGAGTCTCGACTGGACTATCTGGCTGCTGAGAAGGTCCTGAACCATCAGTAGACCAATTTTCGAGGGTTGGTGGCCGAGTCTCGACTGGACTATCTGCATGCTGAGATGGTCTTGAACCATCAGTTGGCCGGTTTTGGGCGGTTGGTATGTCTTCATCGGAGGAGGAAGAAGAACCAGAAGTACTAGGAGCACGTCTCTTCGAACGAGTTACATTCTTCTTCAGTCGACGTTTCCTAACTTGAGGGGGTGCCTCGGGGTCGAGGATAGTGAGGGCTGGTTCAACAGCACGCTGAACATTGTGTTCCTTACGCATCGACGCAGTAGGACGTCTTCTTATGATACCTTCATCCTCAATGTCCTTCCGAGGGTCGTGACTATAAGACAAAAAAGATATAAATTAATTGAACATTCAAGACTGTGACTATAAGACAAAAAAGATATAAATTAATTGAACATTCAGGACTGTATAAATTTCTACAGTCCTATGTGTATACAGGACTGTAGAAATTTTTACAATCCTATATGAATGCAGGACTGTTAAAATTTCTACAGTCCTCTATACATAAAGGACTGCAGATTTTTCAACAGTCCACAATGTATATAGGACTGTAGAAATGTCTACAGTCCGGCATGTTTCTGTCCCGTACGTTCGATGAATGTCGAACTTGTATGCCCTAAAATCGGGTTCGAGACTCCAGAAATACGTCAAAATTATATCTGAAACTACATTCAGGACTATAATTTTAAGATTGGAAAGATAATTTTTAGAAAGTTTCGAAATGAAATAGAAATTATTAAAAATTGAGAAGGACAAGGAGAAGGAAGAATTGTACCTTGATTCTTTTGAGAGTTTGGGAACCATCGATTAATGGTTGGAGTTTGAGGAGATGGAGATTGCAAAATTTTAGGTTTCAAATGGAAGAAGTGGAGGAGGAGGGCTCCGACAAGAAAGGGAGGAGGAGGGCTCCGGTGGTGAGGTTTGGAGGGTTTGGGAGGAGGGAGTAATGTTTGGGCTAGTATGAGTAAACTTTATTCATTAATGGGCTAGCCCCAAGTGTATTTTGTAGTGCCTTTATCATCAGTCGTTTTTGGGAGGAGGGGGTAAGCGAGCTGTGAAGAGTGGGGCTCAGGTCCCAAGACATAAAGCAAAAACAGCTCTCCCAAAACATATATTTTTTCTACTCTGGGAAAGCTGCGTTATAACGCAACTTTTGTAAACAAAATTTCAAAAAGCATTTTTAGAGTGTTAATTGCCAAACACACATATTTAATATGACCTGATGTTTAAACTCAAAATTTTGAGTTTAAAAAAGTAAGCAAACAGGCCCTTAAGTGGTGGATGTAGTGCAAGTGCGGTGTGCAGCGCGACCCGTGTGGTGCGTTGATACGATACAAGATGCAGGTGCGGAGCTGACACGGTGTGCTGCGGGCTGCGTGACGTCTTCGAGGCGGATGGGCCCTATGGGCTTGTGGTGCCTTTGGGCCGGGATATCGTCGGACTGGGGTGGTGCCTTCGGACCAAGATGTAACCTTCAGACTAGAATGGCCCTCGGGCTCGAAATTGTATATATCGACCTCCGGACTGGATTGGTTGTAAGCCTTCAGGCTGAGTTGTGGCCTCTCGAAAGAACTTGAATAAAATTTACCTTCTTCGATATATATATATATATATATATATATATATATATATATATATATAGAGAGAGAGAGAGAGAGAGAGAGAGAGAGAGAGAGCATAAAACAAGAGGGTCAATGAGAATTATGAGGCTAATTCCTTCTTTACCATATAAACTTCTCATTACTCAATTGTACAGTGTATTATAGGTGTAAAACTAAAAGAAAAACTTGAGATGTGTACATAGTATAGTTCTCCCCCAACACCAGTTACATGTAGTTTATAGAAGATATTGAATCACGACACAACACTCGAGCACTGACAAACATAAACACCGTAATCAGATCAAGCCTGAAACTCTAAGAGAAGATAATACAACAAAAACAATCCATAACAACATGAAATATGCCGATGTCAACCACGCCCACAGCCGAGGCCCGCCAAGCTCACCTCCCAAAACTAGCCGCCGAAGTACTAAGACAGCAATACATCCAGCAGAAGTCGCAAAGAATACCAGTAGGGAGAAGCTGAGCCAACCGGCATTTTCAATGTAGAGAGGCTCTTTGTACGCAAAAAAGTTGTAAGTAGTGTCGATCAGCCATGGTATGCCGATTCCAATGTATATGTTCACTGAATTGCTGGAAATAAAGGTAGTAGAAGAAAAGTAAGTATAAATTTTATAATTCCATAAGCATAAAAAGAACATAAAGCCTATAACCCTCAAGGCGAAATTCGGTTAAATACTTCTGTAATCATCCAAATAATATCCAAAGCATTCGAAATGGTATATGATAAATTTGATTTTCCTTGTAATGTTTTTGTTTTATTTAGTAATAGCTAATCAATATCCATATTTGATCTGTATTCCTATTGTCTTAGTTAAAATAGACTTTGGCTTAAGTATTCAAATGATAACAGGATCCATAATTGTACCTTCCATGAGGAAACAATACAAATACTGTAATGCCTATATCCGCTCCATTTACACCCCTAATCAGTATTTCTTATCTTTTTACATCTTGATCCTCCATAGACCATGTATAAGCGGGAGCCTCGTGTCACTAGGACGCCCTATATATATCACTCCCGAGACCCCTCCAAACCCCCCCTTCCCTCCCCCCCCCACCCCCCACCCCAACCCCCTTCCCTCCCCACCCACCCTCTGGCTCTACCGAACCCCCTGGACAAAAGCACCGGTTGTTGCGACAGGCCACAGGAGGATCAGACGATGGAGCTTCAATTCAAGGGCCTGCGAGGAGCCCAATGCCAAAGAGGGAGACCTGCTTTCGCAGAATATATCCAATAATATTGAAGAGGGTTTAACTATGTTAGCGAGGGGGAAAAATGGAAGTGAGAGAATGCAGAGAAGTAAGGGGATCTCAAAAAAATGCTAGCTACAAGACTCCCGAGTTCGAGGATCACTAAGGGTACTACTCACCCCTGAAAGTGATTAGTGTTGTGTTCTTGTGCTATTTAGTTAGTGTGAAATGTAAAAAATTGTCCTCCGCCACGAGACATGATACGTTGAGTACTTAGTGTAGCTGGCTTTTTCAATCAATAGAATTATCTCATTTCAAATATATATATATATATATATATATATATATATATATATATATATATATATATATATATACTTCTTTACAAAAATGTGGTGTCCTGAGTCCATGTCCATGTTTCTGCTTCTGTTTCTGCTTCTAAGTTGTTTGATTATTCCCTCTCAATGATTTGTGTATTTGTTACATCACCCAGACACTTGCTCCCCATATCAGCTACATTTTTATCATAATATATTGAAGTTCTCAGGCATATAAAAGTTCCCACGTAGTTCACAAGCTAAATTAAGATGAGAACCAAACCTGCAAGTGATATTAGCAATGGCGGAATCAGCAGTTATCTGACGCTCAGCTGCAATCTTGCTTGCAACTAAATCTGGCCATGAAGTTCCACTTGCTAATGCTGTGAATGCTATGACATAAGCATTTATTCCTACAAAAACATTACAGTGTTTATAAATGCTGATTAGTACTAATACATTGCCTAAACTTAAAATATGGGTATGGCAATAAAGAGAACCTGTGACACAACTTAATACATCTGTAAGCTTGGTAACCACATAAGCTATTCCACTAATGAACATGAGAGAACAAATGAAAGCAATCCATCCATGAGCAACTTGATAAGGGGGGACAGAAGCAAACAGCAGTCTCCATGGCATAAGGAGTAATTGCCAGAAAAAATTTGCCATTCGCAAATAAATACTATCAATTTTGATTGATTCTGTGCTCTCCAACTGTTGGGAAAAAGAAACAATTAGAATGGTTATGACAAAAAGTCCCATGTTAACACCAAATGAGAATATTTATTTATAATACAATTTCAGCCACGAACAGAGAATTCTAAAATAAATGCAGATATTCAGTCAAAAGGTAACAAACATAAAAAATAAAAACTTCTGACTGCAAAACACCAACCAATACCACCAAGATGTTCACCTGTACTCGGCAAAAATCCCAAGCCTGACAGGTTAGGCCAACAGAACATTAGATTAGGAGAAGGATTGAGCTATGTTGGGTTAACTTAGTAAGGCCATTCCACTTGACCAATATTTCAAACCTTCTACTTGAAATAATAGATTGGCATGTACTTCGAAAATCAAATAAATTCAAGTGGTGATCTCCACAAACTAAGTTAAAAATACAAAATGGAAAGTTTTATTGCATTATGCACAGGGGCAGCCCTGGCCCAGGGCCAAAAGATTAAGGGGCACCAACATGGTTCTATCTAAAATAGAATTAGTATGTATCATAGACCGCCCTTAACATAAAACATTTGTGGTGTAGTGGTTACCATTTAGACTTGCATATTATAGGTCTTTAGTTCGATTCTTGGTGGCAACAATATTTTTTTAAATTTAGTTTTAAAGTTTCTTAATTTTTTTACATTATGTATGGGGGGGCCATTTTTTAAGTTCGACTGGGGCCTCCATGAGCTCAGGGTCGGCCCTGATTATGCACCACTATGTACCTTCATTCATGAACTTGTGTGATAATATAATATATGTCAAGTTGCATTCCTTCTAGAAACAAACAAAAGTTATATCAGCTGTTTCCTTTGCAGCAAATAATTGGCTCTTGAACTGAAAAATTGAAGACTTAGGCTAGGTTTTGCTTGCTCTGCTTTCTAAATGTGGCAGCAAAAGCAGCTTTTGACATCATCAAAAAGCTGCCCCAAATTTGAACTGATTATCTAAAAGTATTTTGATAAGCAACAGTTACCAAACATCTATTGAGACTGCTTTTCAGAAAATATGCAGAAGCAGTCATGATAAGAAATCCCATAGCCAGCCTTAATCTACTGAGGAATAATAGTACAGGAATGTATTAGTATCACATGAAGCATTTGACATGTTCAAACAAAGCAGGTAGCTTTCTATCTATTACGATCAACATCTGATCAAACAACTATTAGGACTAGCTTTTCCCATTTCTTTGCAGATACCCCTATCCTGCCTTATTTGTTCACGTCCTTCCTTCCTAGCTTCTTGGATATACGTCTAGTCACCTGAATAGAGCCTACACTTCTCAGGATACTAGTGACATTATTGGGTCAAAACAAATTTAAGTTTAATATAAGTGGTGCTTTCCTACAGACCTCTATCTTATTTTAGACTTGAACCCTCCTCTGGAGGAATGTTTTTCAAATTCTTTGTTTTTCAAAAAAATGGTGACTATAATTGCAAGATATGGGTATCTTTCTGTAGATATTTTTGGATAGGAGAATTACCACAAGTGCATCGGCAAATTGCTGCCTCCATATTGAGAGTACATTCAAGCTTTCTACAATTGTATTCTTTGAAGACTTGGATGAAGATGATTCAGCCATATCATTGTCTGGAGCTTTTTTGTAAATCGGACCTGTAAAGCATTTGCTTGTGAAAGAAAACAACTAGATTTAAAATTGACGTAATTAAAGCACCAAAGGCAAAGAGAATAAACTAACAAAATATAATGTTAACTTCTGGGTGCTTATTTCACAGTTTGCTGTAATATATTCGACATTGATATGCTGCAATTTTGTACTATTGAAGCATTCATCTTGTGCATGTTTTAAGATCATATGTGATATGTACGAGTCTATTGTCCTTGCAGGCATGTATGAGCCAGACTACATGTGTTTTTTTGTGTGAAAGTGCAATTTGTTCATAGATAAAAACACAGCAACACAAAAAAGCCTTCTTCCCAAATTTTTGGGGTCCGACTGTTTTGAAACATTTTCTTTCTTTCAGCTTTTTAAGGGACATATCCTCTATAACACTAAGAAAATGTATATCCTTATTTAAAACTTCAATCCATGTTCGTTTAGGCCTATCTCTAGTCCTAACAGGTCCTTTAACTACTATATTATCGCTCCTTCTTATTGGGACATCTATTGGTCTATGATGCACATGACTCCAAACCACTTAAGACAATTTTCTCTTATCTTACCCTCAATCGTCACCACCTCTAACTTTCCTCGAATATGCTTATTTTTTATCCTATCTTTCAATGTATTACAACTCATCTATCTAAACATTCTCATTCTGGGTATGTATGTTTAGATGTACTAATTTAATACGAAATAAGAAATATCAATTTGTTGTAGCTATGGAAAAAGATTAAGCAACACTACATGACATAAATTTGAAGATATATGTAAAGTATATGGCGTCCCAATGCCATGAGGCTTCCGTCAATTCAGGGTCTTGGGAGGGTCAATATATATATATATATATAACTTTATTGTCCTTTTTTTTCCCTATAGAGAGGCTGTTACAACTCAAGCCGACATCCTCCAGGATAAAAACGCGTACTTATCGTCATGCCCAAAGACGCCCTCAAGATATTTGTAGAAAAAATGTTCATATTCTTTCTAGAATGATCACCTAGAGTTTGAGGTCATTGACAATAAAAACTTTACCCACCTATGGAACAATATAAATGTGGCTAACCCTAAGAGAATATAGTATAAATATTAACCGTCAACCCCCATCACGCCTCTAGAGTTTTGGTGCAGTTACAGTGACTTTTAACATGTATGATGCACATTACAACACTGCATTGATCTAGATCTCAGCCCATAAATGGGCATCCAACCTGTGAGGGTATATTGGAATAATACAAATATCACAACTATAGAATATTTTGGAGTAATTGTTATATTTTTTATTGATAATCTCTTCGCTATTTATAGCCTTACAACCCTTCATCTTACATTAATACCCATTAAAAATTCTTGTAAATATTCTAATATCCAAACAAATATACCAAGAATATTCTAATATACCAACAAATATACCAAGAATATTCTAATATACCAACACTCCTCCTCAAGATGGGCGAAAGATAATCACTAAGTCCATCTTGTCACATCCTCTAATCATATCTGCAGAGCTGTCCCATGGTCATATTGTCTGCTACCTGCTCCTTGGTTGGAACATGACCTAGCTCCAGTAGTCCACAGTCCAACTTCTCCTTGATGAAGAACCTATCGATCTCGATATGTTTGGTCATGTCATGCTGCACTGGATTGTTGGCGATACTCATGGCTGACTGGTTGTCACACCACAACTTCATCTTGGTTCCTTGATCCAGCTTCAGCTCCACCAGCATACTCTTCAGCCATAGCAGCTCTGCAACTCCCAAGACCATAGCTCTGTACTCCGCTTCAGCTGTCAATCTGGCCACCACCGACTGCTTCTTACTCCTCCAAGAGACCAAGTTACCTCCTACAAATATGCAATAGCCCGAGGTAGACCTCATGTCATCAGTACAGCTAGCCCAATCAGAGTCACAGTAGCCCTCGATGCTCAAGTAATCATTCTTTCTGAATATCAACCCCTTTTCGGGGGCACCCTTCAAGTATCTCAAAATCTGGTACACTGCGTCCATATGACCCTTCTTGGGTCATGCATGTAGCGGCTCACCACACTCACTGCAAAGCAGATATCAGGACGTGTGTGACTCAAATAGATCAACTTGTCCACCGATCTCTGGTATCTGTCTCGGTCAACTGGTTCTCCAGCCTCAGCGCACAGCTTGAACCCCTGGTTGATCGGCGTCGCAGCATGTCTGCATCACAATATCCCTGTCTCTGTGAGAAGGTCCAGCACATACTTCCTCTGAGAAAGAACAATCCCCTCTGCTTCCCGAGCAATCTCAATCTCAATCTCAATCCCAAGGAAGTTTCGAAGAAGGCCAAGGTCCTTCACCTTGAACTCCTTGCCAAGCTTCCCCTTGAGTCGGGCAATCTCCTACTCATCATCTCCTGTGATAATCATATCGTCCGCATACACCGTAAGCATAGTGATGTGGCCTCCACTCCGATGGAAGAACACAGTATGATCAGCATTGATCTGCTGATATCCCATCCCTATCGTCGCCCTCCTAAATCTATCAAACCATGCTCGAGGAGACTGCTTCAGTCCATAGAGGGACTTCTTCAACCTGCAGACCTTGCTCACTGTCTTATCGGTGCAGAATCCTGGCGGTATCTCCATGTACACTTCCTCCACTAGATCCCCATAAAGAAACGCATTCTTCACATCCAGTTGGTATAGCTTCCATCCACCATTCGCTGCCAAAGAAATAAGGGTCCTGACGGTGCTCATCTTCGCCACTGGTGCAAAGGTCTCATCATAGTCAATGTCGTACGTCTGACTGTATCATTTTGTCACTAGTCGAGCATTGTAGCGCTCTACTTTTCCATCTGGGTTCTGCTTCACAGTAAAGACCCACTTGCATCCAACTGCCCTCTTCCCCTATGACAGTTTTACCAGTTCCCAAATGTGGTTCTTCTCAAGAGCGCCTAACTCCTCGTGCATCGCCGCTTTCCACTTTGGATCGTTCTTGGCAACCTGCCAATTGTTAGTTACAGTAATACTATCCAAAGATGCAATGAATGTTCCATGAGAAGAAGAGATGTTATCATATGAAACAAACTGAGCAAGGTCCCACCCAACCATATCTATCAGAAGGATTTTCCGCATTGCTGCAAATGGTCCTCCGTACTGATAATGGTGTGGGAGGAGTAGGAAGAATGATATCACCTGAAGGAGAATCTGGTGGTGGTGGTGTAGGTGTCTCAGGAGTTGAGAGGACGCAGACAAGGGACTTGGCACTGGCACTATAGGTACTGGTCCTGCAGTTTACTTCCCTTTTCTGCTGTAGGTAAGTAACTCCCCATGAGTCGTGGGCCTAACACCTCTAATCTCCTCCCCCTGTTCCTCTTCACTCTCCCGCTCCTCTTCAAACGTTCCTCCATACCATACTCCTAAATCGGTCACCACACTCTCATCAATCTCCCTCTCTCGCCTCATACTCTCAGTATCAGGTGAGTTGCTCATGGATGAGGTTCCCTCCTGACGGTAGTATGGCTCAAACTCCCTGAAGTGAACATCCATGCTCACAAACTTCTTCTTCTCTAATGGGCTCCAGCACATGTACCCCTTCTGAGTCGCCGAATAGCCCACGAATATACATTTGACTGCTTTGGGGTCAAGTTTTCCAACAGACGGTATGTTGTCCTTCACAAAACATACGTGTAATATAAATAGACATGAGATGCAACATAGGGTTTAAGGCCCTTGCAATCTCCTTTCTCATATTCTCTCTTCTCCTACATATTTTCCTTCTCCATCTCCAAACTTCACTATAAATAATATGTGTAATAATGTTGAAAAGAACCAAAGGACAAACATTATAAAGAGATGAATTAAGAAACTAAATCAACTAATAAGTACTATATATATATAAGAGAGAGAGAGAGAGAGAGAGAGAGAGAGAGAGGACCAGAGAGCCCCTATGTCATCCAGTGGACACCATTCATCGTGATTTATGAATCCTTGATGTCTAAAAACCAAATGGACTAGATAGCCCCTATGTTGCACGAATAGAGACACGGATACAAATAAGGACACAATACGGATACGAGATATGGACATTTTCGAAAGGTGAAGTGTAATCCCTAGGAATGACAAGACAAATATGGTCGTCATCAGTGTTCAAACAAGGTTCATCCCACAATTTAGTGAAATATTCGACGAAACAGTCACTTATGGTCTATTGAGTGTCACAAATTTGTCCCTCATAATTCATGAATGGTGTAATCCTATTCCTTTCTCTTCTAACCATAGCAGACCTGTGAAAGAATCTAGTGTTAAGATAGCCCGAAGGCTTTGTTTTGACTTTTGACTCAGTTTGTCTCCCCCCGAACCCTCTTCGATTATTGGTTGTTGAGGGGGCACCCCTACCTCCCCTATGTGTAAAGGGGATTGTGGTGGAGTACCTCTGTCGGAGGACCAAACTTACTGGTTTTCATACAATGTCGAAGGACGCTCATGAGGTCGAGGAGGAAATTGAAATCCTTGAGGGTATGTTTTCGAATACGGACACAAATACGGGTACGAACACGATACAGGTACGAGCACCATTTTCCTGTGTCTGTGCCTAAGCCAGAGGCAATTAAAAGAATGACTGGTTTATGTTAGATTTATAGCTTTATCGAGGCTATATCGACTTATGTCACGGTTGAATGACGAGAAATATAGTAGGAAGTCAAACCGATAAACCATCTTTTCGCTTTTTTATGAGAAATTTTGATCCATTTGGATTCTTTTTATTTCTAAACAATCAAGGATGTGTATCATAAACTGCAGCGTTGCTCTGCCCCGTGCGGCCGATACACCCTGTCAGCCCCACGCCCGTGCACAGAAACTGCTTGCGTGCGCAGAAACAGCTGTGTTTGCTAAGTTTGTCTGCCCCCGTGCGCAGAAACTGCTGCAACTGCTCGGTGCCCTGCCCCCGTGCGGCTGATACACCCTGTCAGCCCCACGCCCGTGCACGGAAACTGGTTGGGTGCGCAGGAACTGCTGCAACGGCAGCGTTGATCTGCCCCGTGCGGCCGATACATCCTGTCACCCCCACGCTTGTGCACAGAAACTGCTTGCGTGCGCAGAAACTGGTTGGGTGCGCAGAAACTGCTGCAACTGAAGCATTGCTCTACCCCGTGCGGCCGATACACCCTGTCAGCCCCACGCCCGTGCACAGAAACTGCTTGCGTACGCAGAAACTGCTGCGTTTGCTAAGTTTGTCTGCCCCCATGCACAGAAACTGCTACAACTGCTATAATGAATGGTGTTGATCATTAATTGGTGGTGAAATGGACAAATGTGTATCGACGACAAAACTCCTTGCTCAACAGATGACCTGAAAGGCCGAGACTGCCCTTACCATTTTGATGCCAATAAGGAATTGACTAAATCTAAAGAGGAAACATTCAGCTGAACCATAAAAGCTTACAGCAGATATTAGTCCTAGTCAGTGGTCATTTTACGAAAGGTGACATCAAAAAGTCGTTTCTCCAATCATCCATCAGAATAGGTGTGGCTATGGAGCACAAGATAGTTCCACAAAAAATAAATTTTACTCTACATAATCTGAGAGAATGTTCTCATGTCCAGTTATTTCCTGGATACTAGTTACATCACAGCTTTAGGGACTCACCCTCAGTTGCTACTTTACACGTTAGCTGATACATTATCCCTAGCCGACCAATCATTGACCCATTGTTGGTTGGTCCAATCCTATCTGCTCAAGAGAGCTAATCTCGAAGGTGTTGAGTCGGTGTTTTTTTTTAAGAATATAGCACGAATTTGAGGGTGCATGCCAGTCTTTTGAAACCATGTCAACCATCATCGTTGGAAAGTGTTCAACATTATTACCTTTTATGGTCACATAGCACTCCATAAAGGCATAACTCTTCACTACTTCAAGAAGTTTGTTTTAATTCTACTCTTCAATCTCACTATCGTAGCTAGAAGTGTATCACAACTAGGCATCTAGGTTTAATGGCATGGCCCTCTCACGCTCACAGTTACAGTAGCCACAACCAACATAGAGGGTTGACGGTAACCATAAAAACTTTGCAAGTCATTTCTTATTCTCCATGCCAATAAATCTGTACACATGTAAAAGAGAGTCAATCTCTTGTTCTCACTCCTTTTTTAGTGAATTAGGAGCGAAAGACAGGATAGAGCACTTTATAAGTGGAAGGCTAATTGGTTCCTAATTTAGAAAATATTTGAGATTCTTTCACTGGAAACTGTACCTAGGAATGATCCTACATGTAGATTTGGGTCTCCTATGTTATTTTCTAGATATTGGTTTTTGTGCCTTCGCCGATCATCTCATTGTTCAGATCCTAATCCATACCATACTTGGGCTTCATTTCGGATTGCTACTGCTTTTCAAAAAGCAACAGCAGAATCAGCATTGGAAAGCAGCATCCCACGTGCTTTTAAAAGTTGTGCCAAAATTGAACTAACTTCTCAAATAATTTTTTATAAGCTATTGTTACCAAACAACTTTTTGTTCAGCTTATAAAAATAATAAGCAGAAGCAGCCATGACAAGCAATCCCAAACCCGGTCTTAAGGTCTTGGAGGATGGTGGTGAGAACCTAATAGTTCACTTAGTGAGCACACCACCATTAACTTGATACAAATATTAAAGGATCTTCAAGTTATTGGGCATTATCACTACCTCAATACACAGACAACATAAAGATTAATATTCATGATGTTAAATGAATAATAAGGATGTTCAAGATTCTATTTTGAAAAGAAAAGAAGAGCCTGGTCTTCCATGATCATTTCAATCTAACCTCCAGATAGTGCTTATAAGTGCTCTAAGAGCTAACCTACCAGTGTCTAGAAACTCCAGAGATGGCATTGACCAGAAGGAAAAGAAGAAGAAAAGAAAAAAACTAATTTCGTCTTTAAGATAAACTGAATTAATTTCTGATCGAGAAATTAAATAGTGAACAGATGCTGAAGAGGGATCTAATTCCAATACCTGTGTCCTTCTCGGAATGAACTGAAAATATATCAACAATGGTCCTCTCTCGCCCTTCGCTAATTTCAAGTATCTCACAGAACTCATCATACTCCTCATCGCCATGTTTGACGACATCGGTATGATTTTCCGGAACCCAATCATCTGGCCTCTCACTTCTTGCTCTGAGTGAAGGAGAAAAACTGTAATCAGATAATGTTAAGGAACAAAAAAGAAGGTAAAGAATACAAACATAGAAGATGAAGCATACATTGGAATGGACAAAAATGGCCAGCGCTTGTCTTGAGCATATGCATGGATAAGAAGAAATCCAAATTGTAGAACTGTCAATAAAGCCTCCCAGAAGGTTATGACATTTGGTGTCCAAATCTACAATGTATAAACACTTTATTTTAGTGCTATAATATCAAACATGCCAAGCTATAATAAAAGAACCAAGTAAAAGCCAGCTCTCAGAAACTGTAAAAGAGTAAATAATTAATGAACTAAAGTTTACCCTAGAAGCACGCAAAGTACTAGAAAGTATTACACTTAATAAGAACACCAGTTTGTAAATTTCTATGGACTATTTGGGAAGAAGGAAAAATATACTTCATATGATTGTATCGGACTTCATGAGCAGTGAAAATAATGCAGAATATGTCAGATGACAAGACTATAACGTGCAACTGCAAATGTGATTGTACTGATATATATCTATCTTCATTCTTCACCGAAACACATTTGACCTATAAAAGACTGATAAATGTTTCCATATTGGCTTATTCCCCATCATAAGCAATATTGGCTCAATCCCATCACAAGCAAAGATGTGTCGCTAGCCAAGTTGGTATAGAAGTTAATATACTAGAGAATCTCTCAATACATAATATTACCATTTAACTAGAGTTCTATCCACTCTACATTGGCCAAAACATGTCATGATCGAGATGCTCCTGGCCATAACAAATGTCGAATTATTGTGAGCAGATTACTTGTATGTTTCTTTCTGTAAACTGCAACGATCATTAAGCACCTTCTAATCTTCATATAAACTAAACTATGAAATAAAAAATAGTCTTTATATACATCAGGCCTAGTGTACTATATTATTACTGCATATAGTTCTTTCAAGCAGATATTGGCTCTCAAGCTAAAGAGAAAGTGTGCCACTAGATAACTCACTCTCAGGCCCAGCTTAAGCGCCAAAGAGAAATTGCACTCAGGTTCAATCTTAGGACTAGGCAATAACTGTTGACCTACAAGGATGTCAAAATCAGTGAAAACATACTACTAGAGATCTTGCATCATTCAGGATTTTCATGGTTTGATAAAATTAATGTGAATCCATAGAACTTAATTTCTTTGCTACAGAATATTCTGCCAGACAATAACTGAACCCAACACCTTGTCTTTCAATAGTTAAGGGGTTGAAAGGATAATAATGGATGCTCTTAAGAAGCTCTTTAAATTGTGTAGTAATTAAACCAGCTCCAATCTGAAAGGAAAGAATTGTCTATATGAATAGATGAAAACTAAATTTACAATAATTTGCCTCACTTGTCGGCAAGGCTCAATAGTTTAGACCTTCAATACTAGGACTAGACCATAACCGTTGCCCTACAATGACATCTAAATATGTGAAGACTACTACTTGAGATCTTGCATCATTCAGGGATTTCATGGTTTGATAAAATTAATGTGAATCCATATAACTTAATTTCTTTGCTACAGAATATTCTGCCAGAGTCACTGAACTCAACAGCTCGTCTTTCAATAGTTGAATGCGTGGTTGACAGGATAATTATGGATGCTCTTAACAAGCTCTTCAATGGGAATAAAGCAGTGTTGTTTAGTAATTAAACCAGCACCAATCTGAAAGGGAAGAATTGTCTATATGAACCAATAAAAACTAAATTTATAATAAATTTGCCTCACTGTCAGCCATGCTCAATTGTTTAGACCTTCCAAGTTGCAATATAGAGGAAACTACTATCTCCAAGTTTTTGCTTGTATCTCTGTGTTTGACATTTAATCACTATACAACCAGGCCAGCAACTCAATCAATTAAGTGCATTTCTCAATGTACATTGAAAAGGATAAAGCACGTTATTGTTATGATTCTTTTGCACTAGGATAATATAGTTTCTCCTGATTTAGCATCCCTGCTCCCTTTTTTAGTAATCCTTCACGTCATATTTGATGGGTTTCCTTAATCATTCAAAGCATCAAAGAAAAAAAAATTCACATCAGCCACCCAACTCCAATTTTGTAATCTATATGTAAAATATGAATGTATAATTCTACCCTTTGTTGAAAGAAATACTGATAGAGGTATCATTTATCTAGATCAAGGTAGTTTACATATAAGACTGCAAACATCTACAGAAACTGTGATAATCCATCATAATTTGTTTAGTGCCAACCTCAAGATGGTTGAAACTTTATGCACTGTATAAACTAACCATTTTGATGTGCTTATTGATAACCTGGTACATAGGAGTCCAAGAATGCACAAAAAACGGTTCAAGACTGATTAATTCTGGTTCATGGAAAATTGACTTACAAATCAAGTTACCAACACCATCAACAAATACTGGATAAGCATACATAGTCAGGGGACAAAATAATAAAATTTGCAATCAAGCATATTACAATTATTATGGGGGAGGGGTTGTGGTTAGAGTAGAATAGAGATCATTGACGAGGCATTGTGGGAGTACCTCTATGATTATGTAGAGCCAAATGTATGCCCAAAATGACCAGAACAGCTCGATCAACCAAACACCAATATCTGATATCTTTTTCAATGAACCAGCTTTGGGAACTACCACACATACAGCATGTATAGGAAATAGATCAAATGCAGCAGAACCAACTAGAGTACCTGGCCCTAAACCTAGATCACAAGTAAAAGGCATAATTTTACAATCTGTATAATAATTTTGAGGACACTGGAGCTATTTCATGCCAAGAGGGAAACAAGTGCAATAATACAGGTTAAAGTAAACTGGTACTGAAATCATACTTAAAGTTGGCAGTTTTGAACTTAACAGAGTAGGGGATTTCTTGAAATCATACTTAAAGTTGTCAGTTTTGAACTTAACAGAGTAGGGGATTGCTTGAAAGACAGATCAGCAGAAAAAGTCACTTATTTCGTTATATATCTACTGCATATAGGCGAGAAGGCAAAGTACTTAAAAAAATAGGTGAGTTTGCATAAGCAAACAAATGCAGCTCAAGTAGAATGCAAGAAACCATAATCATAATGTTTCAGGAAAAAGACATTCATAAGATGACTATTTGGGTCAGCTTCAAGTCAAATTTTCACCAATATTTCCTACATCTTTTGCATATAAGAGGGAAGGCAGCGTGTTTATATATCAGCATTGTTAAACAACTGGCCTCATCTTTGTGAGAAAATGCTAGATATATGAGGAAAAATAGGATTGAACTTGCATGACCAAACCAATGGCACTCAACTGGTAGACATGAAACCATAATCATTAATTTCTTTCAGCAATAACAGAATCATAATTGACAAGAGTTGTTTCAACTATTGAGGTACTCTTCATGTTGACTTTCCATTTATATTTCCTAACTAGGGCCACCTAGTGTCACTAAAAAGTTTCTTCTCTCCAAAATTATATCTTGTCCATGTTAGTTCTTCCTGTCCCCATTTGACCCAAATCCAAGAACCTATTGTAAGTCCTAACCAACGTCCTTAACCACAGATGCTCATACAATACAACTTCAATCTATTTCCATTACTTTATCCTCACTTAGAGAAAATCGGTCACCTGCTCTGATATTCATTAATGTCATCCTTCCTGATTTTACCTACAAGCTTTTGTGCTTAAAGATTAACCTGGATTTGTAAATGAACTTACAAACTGTGTCAAGCACCTTATTTTGTTTACATCTGGCATTTATCTGATGATCTAAAACTAGTGAAACCATGTAGAATTTGCCACATAAAAAAATTGACACCCGATGGTCCATGAAATGAGCAATAGCACACGTAGTGTAAAAGAAACTTGCCGCATAAAAAATGTTATAGTGTTGAGTATAATGATTCCATACCTCCAGCATTCAGCTGACCAAGGTTCTGGATGGCATCAATTGTAGCCAAAGAGATCTGAGGAAAGCTTGTTCCGAAGGCCAGGAGAGCAATATCAGCAATCGTGTAGTTCCAGACCTTCTCATGTTTGATCAGTTTGCTATTTGTACAGGGATCTATTTCTACAACCTCCCGAGTCTGTTTGACAATGCACTCCATCGACCGAAAGAATCGAGTGGTTATAGCAGACAGCCCAAAGAAACAGTACGCAAGGGCAAGAAGATACAAAAATGTCCTCCATCCATTCGAAAGAAAGGTTTCTCCAAGGAAAAGGATATAATTCTCACATCTCTCCTTGGAAGACATCTTAAGAGTCCCAAGAGAGATGATTCTTATATTCTTTCTCCGATGTTTTTCTGATTAGAATTTCAATTCACATGTATGTCTGCAATAAACCTTTACAAACGGTAGCTTCAGTTCAGACCTAAATCCATGAAAACCATGTAATTTATATAGGTAAGTTCAAACAAATATCTACAAGAAAAACAAAGTGCAAAATCATAAAAGATGACTTGGTGGCCATGCTTGAAGCATCCATGGTTTGTCAAAGCCGAAAAGCACATTTAGGCAGCACAAAGGTCCTACACGGCCTAGACATAAAGCGCAAAAGTGTGGCATGCATCTCATGGTGTTGAGTGGGCCAGGCAGCCCGAACCCCCCCCCCCCCCCCCCTCCCTAGTGCCTGCTTCCCGCACGGGGAGCACGGTTATAGAACACTGTCGGTATCGGTTGATCAGGACAGATTGAATCAAGATCATTTTCTCGTTATTGATTGGTTTCTTCGGAATCAGGTCCCATATTTGGTGGATTCAGTGGATTGTGTCTCGAGAAAGGACTCTATATAAGAGTCGCGAGTGACCTTTCCACTGCTTGGTTTTCGTTAACATTTTCGCTGATGCTTTCGTTGTTGGTTTTATGTATGCATTTTCGTAAATGTTTTCGTTGGATTTCATTGCTTCCGTTATTCGAACTTCGCATTTATATCGAATTCCGGGAGAAAGAGAAGATAAGGTACTGATCCTCTATTGGTGCAAATGCAGGTAACTCTGTAGGCAATGTTCGAGCGGAACGTTAAAGATCTCTCTCTCTCTCTCTCTCTCTCTCTCTCAACAATTCATCAACTTGTGAGTGGCTTTGACCCTTCTTTCCAAGTCTTCATATTAAACAAAATGACTCTCTTGTTGCGTGTTCCGATCAACGATACCTTAATAAAAAGAATCCAGATACAAGAGAGTAGGCTTGAAACTTGTTGCTTGTCACATAGAAACATAGAATGACCGTATTGTTGCGTTCTTGTTCGCTATAAATGTATATCATGCTTCGGTTGTAGTTAGAATTTATTCATCTATAATTGTGCAACGAGTAGTACCGAATTTACAATGGAATAACTTGAGGCAGACAGACTATGCTATTAGAATTTGTTTCGTAGTATGTCATGTTTATTAACTTAGTTTCTTAGACATTACATGGTTATGGACAACTTGTACACAAGGATATGATTTCTCGAACGGTCGTCGGGGCACTAGGGCAGGTTCATCATAGGGGAAACAAGGATAGTTGTGCTAGCGAGCTAGCACGGGTGATTCGGAAACTTTCTGCGGGGCTCGCTACCCACGCTGAAAGGATCGTCTAACCAGGCTATAGTCCATGATGGCTTGTGATGTCAGTGACTCATATATTTGAACTATCATGCTAACGATGTCTAGTCCACGGGAAAAAATATGATAAAATTTGTGCAGGTTGGATAAGTCGATCGTTGGTAAGAGTCACCATTCGGTGACACATTATTATGTTCTTTCATTCCTATCGTATGCTTATAAATTATACTAAGGCATGATAAAAATATTGCATAATAATATTGTATGATTCACATGAATACAGTGTCGATTTGATAAGTTGGGTTAATTCGCCCTCATCGTCACATTTCAAATGTGATGGCCCACGTCTCTACATGTTCTGCGAGTCAAGGCGAAGTTGCGAGGAGCTAAGACCCATCTCATCCTACCCATCGACCGACGTTCGTGTACATAACTTGAGGCTTTTGTTGAAGTTGGCGCTCTCACTGAAGGTGTTTATATTCTTTTGTTTTTAGTAAAGGGATATGATGTATGGAACGACTATCTCATTTTGCGTTCATGTTGTAAGTCCGTATGACAATTCTTTACTTGTACTCAAAGACTCATATGATTGATGTACATTATCAATAAAAGAAATATTTTCTTCTGCGCAATGTGTTATTCAATTTCTCTGTGTAACTATGTCATTGTTCTCTATATAACTTATGATACCTAAAACTTAACGACTATGTCATGTGTGAGCGCAAATTATGCTCGTACGACATCACGTCCGGTGGTAACTATCGATTCTACGGAATCGGGACATGACATCCCCCAGTCCAGTCGAGCCGGCCCAGGTCGGGTCAAAAGCCCGAGAGTCCCACTACCAAGGTCGGGCTGGGTTCTCCCCTTCATAACCCGGCCAGGTACCCCTACCGGAGGCCCAGGCCACCGGTACCCCCCCCCCCCCCCCCCCGCGAGTCCCGCCACCTGGCCATCAAATGCAAATGACCGTTGGGAAAGGGGGTATTTTACGAATTAATATCCCCAATGACCGTTTAGGGGTATTTTGGTAAAAAAAATATTCCCAACTATATTACAAGGATAATATGATCTTTTGGAGGTGTTTTACCAAATATTATCCTATATTTTAATCATTTATGTGTGTTGGTCGGGGGGCCTTTTGGCCATTTACTAAAAAATAACCAAAATATCCTTATAACAGCAACAAACGAGTATATTATTGGTTATTTTGGTAATTTTTCATCCTCTAAAACTATATAAAATGATTTATTTTATCTATTTCATCACAATTCACAACTCAAAATCTTCTTATACTCTTTTATTCATTTAACCTCTAGTCTCTAGGCTCTAGTTCTAGATTTCTAGTATTCACTACTCGGTCTAAAAGACGCGGATAATAAACAACAATAACCGCAACAACCGCAGGGAGTACAAGGTCACAGAGGATAATGAGGGCCTCGGCTTCGCAGTCTATCCAGTATTTAAAAATATTCGAGTTTATCATGAGAAGAATCTTACAATAGTCGAGGGTGTAAGTCATATTGAATGTATGAAATATAGAACTCGAATAAAATGGTTACCTAAAAAAGGCACAATAATGCTATATAGGCATCTAGATTGTTGTATATAGTATCTACTCTCTTGAGTAAGGCAAGTATCATAGGACATTGACGATGAAGCTCTACGAAATTTGCATGTTGACTAAAGACTTGCTTTAAGAATAATGCTATGTTTACAACCAAATGCTTACAACCCTCTTACAACCTCTCTCCTCCACCCTGACAGGTAGGTCCCACCCGGCCCTACCTATCAGTGACCCTGGTTGTAAGAGGGTTGTAAGCATTTGGTTGTAAATGTAGCATTACTCCTTGTTTTAATTGATTTAATTATTAGTACTAGGAACTTAGGTGGTTGCAATAATCATGTATCAGTTTTCTCTGTTTATGTCTTTATATTTATGTGTTCTCATAGTGCCTATAGTCAAGTGCAATTGTGCAAGTTATGTTATATTTTAATTAATATTTTTACTGAGTAATAATTTTGCATTTTATTTATTTATTTTATGTTAGGTGTATGTAAGTTATAAAATAATTAGATTAATTGGATCAAACTAAACGAATCAAAATACCACAACTCAATAGAATTCGAAGGCTAATTCAATTTCAAATTTCCACAATCAATATACATCAAGGTCCAAGTCTCATGTCAGTTTGTTAATATAAAATTTCTCAAATTAATAATATATGTTTTTATTAGTTTACTTGTGTACAAATAAATAAATAGAATTTAAGAAACTTTTCTAACACTTTGACTCTCGTAGGGCATGTTTGGTTGGCCAATTTTAGGAGTGATGAAGTGGAAAATCCGGATTTCGGAAGAGTATGTCCTACTTCACGTGTTTGGTTGCTGACAAGATTTACTGTGAAGTGACATGAAAAGTAAATGTTGTTTGCCACCACTTTCTCATTTTTAAATTGGAGTTTTTTTCTCCGAAGTGGTTCTGTGAAGTATGAAATCCTAATTTTGACATCGGACATTTGGTTTGAGAATTAATCCTCTACTTAAACACTTTCAAAATCATAAAAACTACAAAAAGTTATACTTTCCAACAACCATCCAAACACCAAACGTTAGGATTTCTCACTTCCAACCTCCACTTTTTCAAAACACCCAAACGAATGAATTGAAAAAATGTGCGTACGCATGACATGCATACGCAAAAAATGTCGATTACTAGATTTTCCACTTCGCCGAGCCATACAGCCCCTTAATGTTAAATTTCTCAATCAAATAAAAATGACTCATCTATTTTTTCTTTACTCTTTTAATATTTTTTAATAATGATTTTTTAATTAACTAGTCCACTTCAGATCGGTTCTATCTGGGTTTGGATATTTCGGAAAAAGTCGGCAAGGGTACTTTGACTGGGGCCGAATCCAGTAAAACCCGGTCATGGTCGGCCCAGACCCACTAAACACCTTGGCATGCATCTAATAATAACAAACATACATACAATAAGAGGTTATGTTGCACACAGCACGGACACGACAGATAGTTTGGTGTGTCCTAATGTATTTCGAGTGTTTGATACGTGTCTGACACAACTCGACGTTAATTTTTAGATCCACAGTGGGAGTGGTTTCAAGTGCTACATTTTTACTTTAGTCAAAATTTGTAGCACTTGAAAAATGCAGAGGGCTCTTGCTCACACTTGAAAATTTGTAGCAAACCAAGAGATACTCCAAATTTAAAGCGTGTCATAGCAAGTAAATAGTAACCCAACTTGGCTCACCAAGAGAGGAAAGAAAGAAAAAGTATTAATTAAGGAAAAGGAGGAGAAAAAATAAAGAGGAAGAAAAAAGGTTAATTTGGAGTATGGATTTGATGTGTTATTTGGAGTGTAACATTGTGTGTCAATATGAAAGAGACACTCCAAAAGTATTAATTTATACGATTTCTACAAATTTTAGAGTACGGCATGGAGTGTTCCTACTGTGGATGCTCTAACCTTGCACAGAGGCCCTCGTCCCCAAAATTGCAACGTAACGGACACGGCCTCTCTTAGCGCCTACGTTAACACGACACACTCCGGAAATGGCGACACGAACCCGGCACATGTTTTTGGTGTTAGCCCCGAAGCCAAATCAAAGTAGAGGAGGTCCACAAAGTAGAGACTCACACAAGAGTTCGTCTCTACAAAAGTTGGTATACTGTGAGTCACTCAAGAGCGCCTCTACAGTAAAAAGAACTCCACAGCAGCACAACACCACCAACAGGTTACAAACAGACAAAGGATAAAGAGAAAAAGCAAACACTGCAAGGAACATAAAACCGTTCTTCTCTTTACGTTCACAGACGCTACAACGAAAAGGAACAGGAACAAGAAAAGAAAAAATACAAAGTATTTAACTCATGTTGGGTGATCAAAACCATCGGTGCTCAAGGCAAGATTTGCGCTATACGACGAACTGCCCCCAGGATCCAGCAAGTTCACACGAGAACTTCTGGAACGCTCTTGGTCACCTTCGGATCACTCGGAAAACACTTTGTGGAAGGGTGCTCATTGTTGTCGCATAAGGCTCTGATGCTCTCTGGTTTTTTGGTTCAGTTGGAATTTCTCAACCCCACAAATGAAAGAGGAGCACCTCTATATATAGAGAAAATCAGCACCTATGCGGCACGAGAAAACACGTGTCGCATATCCGCTGAAGACCAGATACCAAGGCGCATGTGCCGCCTCCGCCGCCAAACGCCGAAAGTAGCCGCTGAGAGTAGACCGCGCCGAAAGCAGCAGCGTGCACAGAAAACCATGCGCCGTCGTGTGCTACCTACGTCGTTTGCGACGCACGACACCGCCAACAACATATCATGTCCCCTCCACATCAGGCCGCATTGCGCCTGGCCTCATAGCCCCTGGCCGCATAGCGCTATGAAGCATGCGTCCGAGCAAGCAACCGTGCAAGCAACTCGCACATAAAATGAGTGCACGAGCGCCATGCGACGATGCTGACGTGCTAAGTGTAAAGTACGCCAACAAAATGCCACTTTGCACCCGTGAGTCCGAGTCACCCATTGTAGCATGAGGTCACCGGCCTCTTAGTAGTGTTGTGCTACAACTCTCTACATTTTCAGCATTAGACTACATACCTATTTGCGGTGCTATTGCCGCTGTGACATAGCTCGCAATCGAGGCTTTACATCTTTTACCTCATCGTGGTGTCACACCACTATAGCATGGGATACAAGTCCCTTGTAGTGTTGAACTACACGCTCTTCCTGCAGCGCACGTCAGACATTCACTCTGCCCGAGAACTCATTAAGGCGTCGAAGCCAACCTTACACAGGAATTGTTCTATATAACAAAAAAAGTAGACTACAGTTGTTTCGGGTACGTATCCCACATTGTCCATAAAGACTACCCACTGTATCTGATATTTTTTAGGTCAGTGGTCCTCCCTTGAACCAAAAGCTAGATGCCTAGTAGATTTCTCTTTGAACTAATGGCATAAAACTTAATGGTAGGATTACAAAGATACAATATCAAAGCTCCTTCAAGCCCATTTTACCTGCTGTGTCTTCGACTAGCTGGCGCTTGAGACATTTAGTGAACGGATCTGTCAAGTTCTCCTGACTCCGAACATCCACCACTGCAATGACATCAGTCTTGATGAGATTGTTCAGTGCTCTGTGTCGAAGCCGCACAGTTCTCTTCTTTCCATTAAAAAGATTTTTAGATGCCACTACTGCAGCTGCCTGATTGTCGCAGTATATCGGTACAGTCGGAATCTGTACACCAATTATTGGAAGATCATACATAAGCTCCCGAAGCCACTCTGCTTCATCTGCTGTAGCCGCAAGTGCATAGAATTCAGACTCCATTGATGAGTGTGAGAGCATAGTCTGCTTCTTCGACTTCCACGATATAGCAGCTCCACCTATTGAGAAAAGATATCCTCCTGTAGATCTTTCGCTCTCTTCTTCTGAGCACCAACTACCATCACTGAAGCCTTCTACCACTGTTGGATCTCCGTTGTAGTAAAGTGCAAACTTCTGAGTCTTCTTGAGGTATCTCATCACCCTCTTCACAGCTTTTCAATGTTCAACACCTGGGTTACTCGTGAATCTACTCAGCATCCCCACAGAAAGAAGCAATGTCAGGTCTAGTGGCATTTGTAGCATACATCAAGCTCCCGATGACACTAGAATACTCCAACTGTCTGACGCTTTTTTTCTGGGTTAGGCTTCAGTTTCTTGTCACACCTATATGGAGTATCGATCCCTGGAAGATCTTGATATCCATAGCGTATGAGCATTTTCTCCACGTAGTGAGCTTGTGATAAAGCAAGTCCAGCTTTCGTCCGAATTATCTTAATCCCAAGGATGACATCTGCATCTCTCATATCCTTCATACTGAATTTAGACAAGAGGAACATCTTTGTTCTAGTGACACATTCTTCATCCGTGCCTAGAATTAGCATGTTGTCCACATAAAGACAAACGATGACACCTCTATCACCAGCGAACTTCGTGTACACACACTTATCAGTTTTGCTGACCTTGTAGCCATTGATCTGATTACTTTGTCAAACTTCTCGTGCCATAATTTGTGATTTTGCTTCAGATCATACAAAGATTTTACTAGTTTGCAAACTTTGTCTTCAAGACCTTTGACGACAAACCCTTCTGGCTGCTGCATGTAAATCTCCTCAATCAGTTCACCATTCAGAAATGATATATTGGCGTCCATCTGATGAATCACCATTCTATGAATAGCACCTAGAGCAATCACCATCCTGGTTGTAGTCATCCGTGCAACAGGAGCATAGGTGTCGAAGTAGTCAACCCCCGTATCTGAGAAAACCCCTTGACCACTAGCCTGGTCTTGAACTTGTCAACAGTTCCGTCTGCTTTCTTCTTAAAGATCCACTTGCATTCGATGGGTTTAGCTCCTTCAGGCAGATCGACTAACTTCCAAGTATTATTAGAAGTTATCGAGTCAAACTGGTCATGGATAGTCTATTTCCAGAAAAAAACATTTCTGGTCTCCGTTGCCTCATCATAGGTAAGCGGACCAGCTTCCACATGATAGATAACAAAGTCTTCTCCGAAGTCCTTCGGCCTCCTCACTCGCTATGCTCTCGGCTCAGCAGGTTCTGGGACAAATGTTGTCTCATCAACGACAACTTCTTCTTGGACTACTTCTCTCTGAGAGATACTTGCCTCATCTGTGCTAGCAGCATTCTCTGGGACATCCGGGAGAACAACATTCTTGTGCCTAGCAAACTTGTCTTCAAAGAATTCTGCGTCACAAGATTCTATGATATGATTAGATTCGATATCACGGAACCTCCGAGTTTCACTCTTATCAGCAAAGTCCAGAAATATGGTCTTCGTAGTTCCCGTTCCCAGCTTCTGAATCTTGAGGTCTAGAAGCTTCACATACGCCAGACACCCCCACACTCGAATGACATTCAAGTTGGATCTGACCTTGAACCAGAGTTCATGAGGAGTAATGTCAGATGTCGCGAAAAGTACTCTATTAAGAATAAACGTAGTCGTAAGTGCTGCTTCTCCCCAGAAGCACTTTGGAAGTCCTGCTGTCAGCAACATGGAGTTCATCATCTCTGCCAGCGTCATGTTCTTCCTTTCTGCTACACCATTAGGTTGGAGAGAATACGGAGCAGTAGTTTCGTTGACAATTCCATCTTCTTTGCAGAACGATACGAATTCCAATGAACGATATTCTCCGCTTCGATCGTTTCTGAGTCTTTTAAGTTGTTGACCGGTTTGACACGTTCTGCTTCAGCCTTGAAGTCCTTGAACTTCTCGAATGTTTCGTCTTTCGACTTGAGAAGATATACGAACGCGTACTTTGAGAAATCGTCAATGAAAGTGATAAAATACTTTATTCCGACTTTTGTGGAGAATTGCTTGAAGTCACAGATATCTGAGTGTACCAACTCCAGAAGATATGTGCTTCGGTTCACTCTTCTAAACGGCTTCCTAACGATCTTCGTATGCGCACAGACTTCACATTTCTCCACCTCCTTACCCTACATTTGGAGATAAGGCCTAAACTAGACATCTTGTTAATGAGTTTACAATGCACATGTCCTAGTCTATTATGCCACAACTCAAGAGAATAACCAGAAGTAGAGACTGCATTGATACAAACAGAAGGAGTTACAAGCTGCAATTTAAATATCCCTTCGGTATAGAAAGCTTTTCCGAAGTATGTTCCCTTGTAGGACATCACCATCTGACCGGCGTTGATATCCATCATCAGGCCCGTCTTGCACAACAGACTCCCAGAAACCAGATTCTTGGTGATCATTGGTACGTGCTTCACATTCTCCGGTGTAAGTGACTTTCCATAAGTCAGCTTCAGCACTACCATCTCGATCCCCAGTACTGCAACTTAAGACTTATCCGCCATCGAGACTTTCTTAGAGGTAGGCTCGTACTTGACGAACAGCTCCTTCTTAGAGCACACATGGCAAGATGCACCAGTGTCCACCCACCAGTCAGTGTCTACGCCATGTGACTCAACCTACACAATCATATCAACTAGGTTAAGCTCACTTTGCTCTTTCGGTTTAGAGCTTCGACCTGCAGTCCCTCTTGTAGTGACCCTTCTTGCCACAGTTGTAGCATATCACATCAGTCTTCGGCTTTGGCTTGAACTGAGCCAACTTCACCTTCAGCTGGTTGAAGTCCTTCTTCTTCTTCTTGTAGAAAATTTTATGCTTCCCTTTAGAGTCACTAGCATATACCATGTTGGCCTTAGCTAACTGTTTGGACAAGGAGTCCAACTTCAGTTGCCCCATGGCTTCATCTTCAATGTGAATCCAGTGAAGAAGATCTTCGAGCTGGATCTCCATCTTTTTACGGTACATGTCAGCCTTGAACTTGATCCAGTCTGGAAGAAGTTTGGTGATGATAGCCCCCACCGTAAATTTGTCTTTCTGCTTCATGCCCTCTTCCTCCAGTTTCTGCCACATATTCAGAAGTTCCTTAACTTGTGGTAACATCACCTTCTCGTCCTCAAATTGCAAAGTGAAGAACTTCTCGACGAGATAGATTTTAGACATTTTCTCGTCAGTTTTGTAGTGCTTCTCAAGAGATTCCCAGATATCTCTTGTCTTCTCCTTCTTGTTGTAGGACTCTGTCATCGAGTCGTCCATAGCATTGAGAATCAACAACCTGCAAAGATCGTTATCTTCCTTGCACTTGGAGTGCGCGTCCTGCGCCACACCAACTGCAAGCTCTCCTCCATCTTCGGGAATGGTTGGTTCAGGATCAACCAAAACATAAGCAACTTTGACAAGACGAAGATTCAAGAAGATCTTTCTCTTCCAAATGTTGTAGTATTCGCCATCAAACTTCTCAAGCTTGTAAAAGCTAGTATCGAGAAGGTTTGAGCGGTTGTTCATTCTAATTCGGATCTTGCCTTGAGATTGTTAGTCCCGAAGACAAATCAAAGTAGAGGAGGTCCACAAAGTAGAGACTCACACAAGAGTTCGTCTCTACAAAAGTTGGTGTACTGTGAGTCACTCGAGCGCCTCTACAGTAAAAACAACTCCACAGCAGCACAACATCACCAACAGGTTACAAACAGACAAAGGAGAAAGAGAAAAAGCAAACACTGCAAGAAACAGAAAATCGTTCTTCTATTTACGTTCGCAGACGCTACAACGAGAAGGAACGGGAACAAGAAAAGAAAAAATACAAAGAATGAAACTCCTGCTGGGGTGATCAAAACCACCGGTGCTCAAGGCAAGATTTGCGCTATATGACGAACTGCTCCCAGGATCCAGCAAGTTCACACGAGAACTTCTGGAACGCTCTTGGTCACCTTCGGATCACTCGGAAAATACTTTGTGGAAGGATGCTCATTGTTGCCGCATAAGGCTCTGGTGCTCTCTGGTTTTCTGGTTCAGTTAGAATTTTTCAACCTCTCAAATAAAAGAGGAGCACATCTATATATAGAGAAAATCAGTACAAATGCGGCACGAAGACCAGATACCAAGACGCATGTGCCGCCAAACGCCGAAAATAGTCGCTGAGAGCAGACAACGCCGAAAGCAGCAGCGTGCACAGAAAACCATGCGCCGCCGCGCGCTGCTTGCGTCGTTCGCGCCGCACGACGCCGCCAACAACAGATCTTGTCTCCTCCACATCAGGCCGCATTGCGCCACGAAGCATGAGCCCGAGCAAGCAACCGTGCATAAAATGAGCGCACGAGTGTCATGCGACGATGCTGACGTGCTAAGTGCAAAGTGAATCAACAAAGCGTCACTTTGCGTCCGAGTACGAGTCGTTCGGGACATAGCTCCTAAGGAAAACTTCCCAAAAGTGGTGACAAAATAAATATTGTCATAAAGGAGTTCACACTTAATCCCTCTAGGAAAATCAACCCACATGGACCACCACCCCATGTGCATATACCAATACTAAGCAAAGCTATATATAAAGATATACACATGGTTGTTTTCCGATGTGGGACTAAAAACTCCCAAAGCAAAGTGAAAAACACCAACATTTGGCGACTCCTTGTAGAATTTGGAGCGTCCATGCGTGTCCGTTGCGTGTTCTACACGAGTAACACGACCGTGTCGCGGACACGGCGCGTATGTACGGATTGTCAATATCTCAAAACCACGAGAAATTGGAACTGCCACTCGAATCCCAAATCGAGATCTAACCCTAGTAGCGATCCGAGTAATCAATTCTTGAGCAATAGGATCAGTAAAACAGAAACATCACAATATTCAAAATGCCAGAAAATAGGAATTTCAAGAAATGCTCAAATAAATGAAATCGACGAAGTACCGTTAGAGATGAATGCGAGCGAAAGCGCGCGCGAGAGAGAGAAAGAGAGGTGTTTGTTACATGCGATGGAGTAAACAAAGAGATGTTAGGGTTGGGAGGATGTGGTTGGGAGCTGCACGAGAGAGTTGCTATAAATAGCAGTGTCGGGGCACACGAGGTTCTTGTGCAGGGCGTTTTAGAATTATTGAAACGCAACGCGTTTTAGAATTATTGATAGTATCTTATGTAACAAAGATAACAGAGATTAAATTTGTTAAAAATATATTATTTTTACTAGAATATTTTTCTTGTAGAAATATTGATACTATTACTATCTTATGTAACAAATAAAATGTCCCACAAAAATAATAATTTTTCAATAAAAAACCACTCAGATCACTAAATTATAATAATAGAATAATATTTGTTAGAATCTTCGAATAGCATCTACATCAACAAGACTTTATTGGTCACTCCCGCTTACCAATAAAGAGTCGATAGTCATCGTCATTGGTGTCATTGGTAACGTGTAATTTTTTTTGCAAAAAATAAGAAAAGTTCAAGAGCTTATATGAACCAAATATAGTGATAATAATTAAGAAGATGTTTAATCTATCAATTAATAGACATAGCTAAGTCAAGTCCATCATATGCATCAAATACAGTTTATATTTGGTGTTTGATCTCCTTAAATGATAGTTAACACGATGGTGAGCTAGATTTGATTTTTGTTGTGATGCAATTGATAATTTTTTTGATGTAATCTCTATTTAAAGTTGTGTGTTTGATTGCAAGGTAGAAAACATGTGGAAAAAAAAAAATTACGAAATTATTTTTCTAGGCCAAAAATCGTGGAATTCTAAATTTTTCGTACAATAAAAATAATTTGGATTTTTTTATTGTCATTATTTTTCACGAAATTTTTTTTTTTTCTGGAAAATGATATTTTTCTATGGTTGGACAAGTTCCATTTTTCACTGTTTTGAAGAAAAATATGAAAAATAATATGTTTTTAAAAATAATTCTATTAAAAATATAAGCTATCAAACGCTACAATTGATAGAAATTTCATGATGGAAATATTTTTCATGAAAAAAAAAATCCTAAACAAACACAATTATCGTTTTGGAATTTTTTTTTTTTAGGGGTACTACAAAAGTCACTTGGGTCTGTAATGACTGTCAATTTTTTTTACTGTTCTTTCAATACATAGGACTGTAAAAGTTGTCTATTTTAGAACTGTTAAATTTTTTAAATGTCTTCGAATAAGAAGTGCAGTGTCCCTTAAAAAAAACTTTCGTTTTATTTCTGTAATGGAAACCAATTTATGTAGTCTCCAGCCAATAGAAAGGTACTTAAACGGCCCAAACGTTTTTGAAGTAGTCTTGCTAATGAATAGGCATCCAACTGGCCCAAATATTTTCAGACGCGGGACGGAATAATGATTGAAGAAAAATATAATTCTTACGGCAACACTACCTAAAATTCAAACAAACAAGGTCAACCTAACATTGTTGCTCCACAACTATATAATTTAGATTAACATTGACAACTTAAAATCTCCTAATTAATCTCTTACTTAACTATACTCAAACCCATGGCCGTCTATGAGAATAAGCAAATTATACGATCGAATAGAAACCCAAAAATCGTAAGGTCCCAACTTTTTAAACTCTGTACATATTATTAGTGTAATTTTTTTTATTTTTAGATTTAGGCCTCTATATTTTTAAAAAATTGCAATAACAGTCTTTAGAATGTAGAATAAAAATTTGTTTTTTATAGTGGTTGAAAAATGATCATTTTTTAAGTATTTGTAAGGGCCTTTAGAATGTCACAAATATCCTGCTCAAATCAAATGACAGTTTTAAAAGGGTCTGGACATAGGCACTTACCAAAATGACTCGGAGTTGGCCAATTTTTTTTTATAATTTTTTAACTCAAAATTTTATTTAGGACTAGTCCAGAAATTATTTAGGATTGTCAGTTCTTTCAATATGTTGGACTGTTAAAATTTTGACAGCCCTAAATAAATTTTTGGACTAGTTCTAGTAAAATTTTAAATAAAAAAAATTATAAAAAAATTTGTTTGTAGTACCTATATCAAGAAGCTTTTAAAAATTCTGATAAATTTGGAGCGAATTAGAACCTATAGTAGTAGGCCATTTCTTTTTTGTTTGTTTCTGAACCTTATTATACATCACTACGAAATTAGTTTGTGAAACTAAAAGCCTCTTCTGCAGTGAAATTTGGATTAACTGGAAATATGGATTAACTGGACTTGAATGACTACTAAATTCCTGGTGGATACACACGCATATTATAATATTATCGAAAATATCATATATTGAGACATCAAATTTCTGTCGATTAGATATTATTATATTTTGTGTAATACACATATTCTAGAAAATATTTTTACATTTTATAAAAAGTCTTGAAAATAATCCAAATTAATCCGTATAAGTCATATGTAATATAATTAAAAAATAAATAATAAATAAATTTAACTAATTGTTTAACTATCTTAATATTTGCGAACTATAGTTAAATATCTCTAACTTATGTTGTTAAGATATAAAATATTCTTTCTGGTAGGATGGATTCGATCATATAAAGCAGATGTATCTATAACAAACTATAATTAAATTTTTTTTTTTCAAATTTTTTTTTTTACTTGCGTATAGTGCACATACAAGTTACTAAGTAGAATTAATGTGTTTGATACATAAAATACTTATGCCATGAATATAACATCCGGTGTTTTAAATTTCTCCAATTATCCTTCTTGCAATATTATAATATCAATAAACTAGTCTTTGTATAAGTAAAAACCAAATAATAATTTTTCATAAACTTCAAAAAATGTTCATATTTATTAAACGGCTCATATTCTTTTGGGGCTAATCGACTCAATTTTGGACTGGGTTAGATTATTTCATAACTAGGTTTGGATCTACTTGGATTTTGTTTGGGTCCGACATAGTTCGTTTATGTTGGTCGGGTTTGGATTCAAATTCGACGTTGGTTCAATTTGGACCGGATTAGATTATTTCCGAACTAGGATTGGATCTACTTGGATTTTGTTTGGGTTCGACAAATTTCGTTTATGTTGGTCAGGTTTGGATTCAAATTCGAGGTTGGTTTATGTCGAGTTTTTGTTGGTCAAAATATCGTCAAATTTTGGTCATGTTGGATCGGTTGATTTTGGTGATAGTTGGACAATTTCAACAATATTATTGTTTTTTTTATGTGGTCCAAAATTTAGCACGAGACTTTTTGTGCATACTGCGTTGTACGTCTTGTGAGTCCACTGTTCCCCTAACTCCAATCATTAATAAATGGAAGAAATAATATGTTTCCGTAACTCGATTCATTGATCTTCTGTCACCCAGCCGTGGTCTTGTATCGCTCATAGGTAACCACAAGGGTCACTCGAGTTCGATAACAATATTATTGTTCTCAAAAATTAAAAAATATCTACATCTTATCATGAAAATAATATTCCACCTCATGCTAGGAATATAATGTTCAAGAAAATATCTTATTTCTATAACATTTTATTGGACTTATGCTAAATATAATAATATGGATAAAGTTCCGCCCCGTTTCAAATAACCTTCATTTTTTTTTTATCGTGGGTGGTTTATATTGAAGAGCATAATTTACTAATGTTGTAAATGTTTAATTTGTAAGCGTTGTAAATATGGTTGCATTTGCTATGTGGAACAATGGTCCCTCAAGTTTTGATCCTTGACTATAAAATGTTAGGAACTGACTTTAAATGAAGATGACAATAATCTTTGCAGAGAATTGCATATAGAACAATAAAATTTTATGAATTTGCGTACAAAACATAGAAGTTTTAATAATTAAAAAAAAAATATAGAAACGTTCCTTTTAAGGATATTTTTAAGCAAAAGTCCAAAAATGATCTTAAAAAATACGTTTTGGAGCAAAAGTCTGACGTCGCACTCGAGGAGCCCAGTCGACTTGCAGCACGAGCGCGGAGTCGGCATGCGGCTTCAGAAGAGAGGCGGCGATCGGGACGGGTAGGAGGAGTCGGAGTTGGCCTGCAACTTCGGGAGAGGGACGGCACCGGGCCGACCCCTCCCTCACCGTTGCCGGAATCGACCTCAACCACATCGACATTGTCGGCTTCCTCCCTCCTAAGCTCGGCTCCCTCACCGACCTTGCGCTCCTCCATCTCAACTCCAACCGCTTCTGCTCAAAAATCGGTGAATTATTTAATAAAATACAATTTGTTCAATAACGTCCTTTTTAAGGGCATTTTTCTGCTTATGTTTAAAAACGTCCTTAAAAAAGGGCATTTCTATGCTCTGTACATAATTATGAAACTCTATGCTCTGAAGATAATTTAAAAAAAAAATTATGTTGTATACGCAATTATCTGTAATCTTTATTACTCTGCCTAATTTTACTCATGTCTTGTACATCTGATTTGAAGGTTAACGACTCATGTTGTCTTGAAACCAAAGATTAATCTCTAACTCTACTCTTACAATGAAGCTTGAAAACGGTTCAAAATTGAATCGTTAAAGTCTATGTAAATACTCCACTAACTATTTTTTTAAAATATTTAATTATTTAACTACCTAATCTTATTTATTTACAACCAAACAATTCTAACTCAAGTGGTTAAGGTGGGAAGTATTTTTCTTGGTTACTTGATTTCGATTCCTAGGAACAACAATATTTATAATAATTTTATATTTATTTTTTTAATAAATTTTTTTAGCACGTGCAATGCATATGCACGTTACTAGTCTCTACTCTTATAATGGGGCTTGAAAACGGTTCAAAATTGAACCGTTTAAGCCGTATGTAAATACTCCACTAACTATTTTTTTAAAAATAATTAATTATTTAGCTACATAATATTAATTATTTACAATAAACGATTATAACTCAAGTGGTTAAGGTGAGAGGTATATTTCTTGGTTGCTTGAGTACGATTCCTAGGAACGACATTATTTATAATAATTTTATATTTAATTTGTTAATATATTTTTTAGTACGTGCAATGCATGTGCACGTTACTAGTCATTATAAAGAAGCTTGAAAACATAAAAAAATGAGTCGTCTATATGTATATCCTCATGTAAAGAGAAAAAAAAAATAATTTTTCAAAGCATCGAGTATGTATATCCTCACGTAATTAAAAATAAGAAAATTCTAAAATCTTTGTAACTGCATGAATATATATCCAAAGCCTATATATATATATATATATATATATATATATATATATATATATATTATAATTTAAATATATTTAATATTCAAATTATATCTAAACCATATATATCCAAAGTATTTTTTAAAATGTCTATAACAAATCATAACTAAAATATATTTAAATCAAGTTAGTATAATTTATTTTTTAGATATATTTTTAATAAAATTATGGTTTTTTTTCCTTTTAAGTACGTATCGTTAATTTTGAACGAGAATCACAGATAGTGGTGGGGGACACAAACATTGATGGGGAATCCATGTTCCATATCTTGTTTTAGTAAAATATCGTGTATGATTCCTTCAAATACATTAATACGGAAGTCTTATCTACTTATAGATAGAACTTGGACAACATCTAGATCTAGAGAAAAATAACTTTGATTATGGTTTCAAATTTTTTATCCAAAATATTTCTAAAATTAATCTGATTATATATTTATTTTTTCGTTTCGTTTGAATAAAGGAAGAATCCCAAAGAATCGATAATCGAATCTCAATTTAATCGATCGATATGTGATATTCAGAGTCCACATTTCTAATAAAATTTAAATGATCTCTGGATTGATCATAAGATACTTCCAATTCAAGTGAATGTCACTAGTTTATATAAGAACTAATCAAAAAATTTATATATAAATGGTATACTATTTTAATGGGCACTTAAAAATCTAAATTATTATAGTTTTTTTTTTAAATCAACATTATTATAGTTTGTTTTTGGAGGCCAATGGTAAATGTTACGAAATAAGTACCCACCTCTATATAAATTCTAATTTCATCACCTCTTTAATAAAGGTATTTTCAATAACTTATAATAATACAAATCGAAAAGTAAACTGAATTTTAGGAATGCTTTTGTTAGCAACCTCTTACATGCTAATATTTTTTTTTTTTTTTTTTACCCATTATTGACAAAATTGCACTCCAAGTCTCCATGGAGACTACTCTTTGCTCTCTATTATTTAGAAAAAAAAAAGGGCTCAAAATTATTTGGTAACAACAACTCATAAAATTAATTTTGTGATAACTTTTGACAAAAACTTTCCATTTAGTTTTGTTGTGGACTTTGACAAGCAAAAAAAAAAAAAATCAAACCGAGAGATCCCAAGAGACAATGGAAATCCTGAGGCGCTTGTGGTTCGAACAAATTTTCTTAATAACAACCCCCACTATCTCCTCTTCCGCTAAGTCCCGTTGGTCCGTAGCCTATGGAATTAAGGTGGAAAAAAAAAAAATGAATAGTTCATAATAGAGTATTATTGTTCATATCTTCACAGTATTCTTCTAAACTCTCTCTCTCTCTCTCCTTATGTGGCTCCTCATGTGACAATTGATGTGGAATATTAAATTGCATTATGTGACATCTAATATGACAGCTGACATTACAAATTCTAAAAAAAATAATTTATTATCCAAAAAAAATAATTTTAATTTTAATTTTAATTTTAAAATATGTCTGTCATCTGCCACATTAACTGTCACGTCAGCTACCACATAAGAAGGAATGGTATAGAAGAATACTTCGCAGATACGAATATTATTATTCGTTCAGAGTATACAAGTCGCTATAAAATAGTTCTTCAAAAATGCAACGAAAAAAGAAAAGAAGAAGAAGAAGAAGAAGAAGGGCCTATTTGAGTGCAATTTAACCTGTGCTACAGGCTACAGACTGCATGCCCTTCTCTTCTCTAGAGTTTTGTAGAATCCGTGTGGCATATTGTTTTCAAGTATCAATGCCCTATAGATTTCTCATTTTGATGTAAAGTTGACATGGTGGATGCGTTAAAGACGAGTCAATAATTTAAGATTATCTGTAGTCCCAAAAAAAGGCAGATTTAATTATTATTATTGTTATTTTTTATTTTTTTTTATGTTCGGATTAGAAACTAAGTTTTCAAGTGAAGATTCGAATCGTTTCCACACCCACAAAAATCCTTCATCGTAACCAACATGCCATGATCCCACGGACTTTATTTTAAAATATTCAAAGATGTTTACTTAGAAAGATCTCTTATATCATATATACGCTATAGTAATTTTATGTGTGTTAGATGCAATTTTTTTATTATTATTGAAAACACTTTAAATATTTAAATATATTTAAATTAATATTTATTATATATATAGCAAATGACGTCTAGTCTAACGGTTAAGACCGATGTACCTTGACGGGAGGTCTTGAGATTGAGACCCCCCGACCCCAAAGGGGAATTAAATGGTGGAGTGGTGGTTGGGTGCTGCGCATGCTCGTGGAGCTTGTGCAGTGCGGTCCAGTCGGTGCGCGGATGCGATGCGGGTGCAGGTGCGGTGTTGATGGATCTAGTGCGGCGCGGTGCGGTACGGCTACGACTGCGTGGGACCTTCGGACCGGAATGTAAGCATCCGGACTTGATTGGTTGGGTAAGCCTTCGGGCTGAGTTGTAGCCTCTCGAAGGAGCCTGAATAAAATTTAGGAACATTTTTTGTTACCCCCAATTGTTTATTTGCATCACTCTCATTTTTTTTTTATTAATGCTACCTCCTCAATTAGGCAAAAAAAAAATGTGAGATGTAAATATAATTATCATTAATAGACTATGAATTCATGGGAGTAGTAGTAACAAAAAAAATGGAGGTAGTGGAGTTAGACTTAGAAAATGAAGAGGGGGAGAGGAAAAGGGATCGGAGGTCATAGTAATTAATTTTAAAACTTATCTTATTCCAAATATATATATATATAATTTGTTATAAATATATTTATATTTTAATTAAAATTGTTTATATTTCTGAACCGTTTTAAAGTCAGTTATATATATGGTCATGTAGGTATTCTCACTTCACACACTCTTGAATGGACTTTTCATCATGATCATACTCAACATTTGACGGCAGAGCGAAAGGCTTATTCAAGTCGATGGATCAATCAACACATACTTCTTTAATAGTTATACAGCTCATTATAGACTATTATATGATTGCAAGGTTCAATAAAGAAACAATTGACGTCTTTGTTGTCAACTATTGCCGGTTTTTGTTGTCCATAGTTTCAAAATTAGTTATTTAGCTCGGGACAGTATTTGATATCCCAATTCGGTTCGTGATTGGCTTACTTTTTTAAATCGAAATTATTCTCGGAGAAATTATTCAGTGAGACAAATTTATCGTACATTTTGATTTTTTTTTTTTACTTGATGACATAAAAATAAAATATATATAGTAATTTCTCGAATGGTTGCTGTACTCAAAACTCAATATTGCAGTGAACATTGATTACAACATTTGGAAGAGACTTTTCGGAAATGACATGTATATGGTCACTAAACTTAATATAATCGAGTCCTCGACTGGCTTTTATAGCAGCAATAAGTTGGCAAAGATTTCAGATGCTTAAAAGAACATTTTCCTTTGTGTTTTGTAGGAAGAATAAAAAATGGAAAGAATTTACCTTCGTTTGTACATGAAAAAAATAAAAATAAAATATATACAATTTATCAACTTATTTATATTTTATATGGATTAAAAATGATCTGTTTGGATAGATGAGAGTACATTAAAAGTTGTTTGAAACTGTCACTTTCATTACAACTAACTGTTGGTGTAGGTAGTTTCGGTGTTTGGATATCTTTTATAACTAAATTGCAAGTGGTAATGATATGGCATTTCATTGCAACTGAAAGTATCATTTCTCAGTTGCAGTAAAAATTGATTGCAACTTCATTGCAAGTGGTCATGTTATCTATTTTTTTAATCCTCACATACACTTTCATGTTGTCATCCAAACAAAATAGTTTAAAACTCCTTAGTTGCAGGGGACAAACAATTATTTATCCAAATATCTTTAAAAGTGATGCATTTATATTTTTATTGTAAATATATTATATTATAACATATTAAAAGTGATACTTTTACATTTTCTAAGAACTGCAAGTATATATCCAAACAAACGTGAGTGTAGAATTTATTTATATTTTTTGGTATTTTTTGATTTTCGTCCAACTTAATAATATGATTTTAGACTTACATCCCATTTTTTTTGTTTATTAGGCTTATATTCTATTTTTTGTCAAAAAAAATATTTGATGACAGTTTTTCGTGACAAAAAATAGAATACAAATCTAAAAAATATAAAAAAAATAGAAAATTGCATAAAAGACATTCGAGTTCAAATTTATTTCATAAAAGGCATAAAGTTTAGGAGATTTGTGTTTACAACATACGATCGCCCTAAAGTAGGGCGTAAAAACGATGATATGTATTAAAAAAATTATATAAACATGTTACGTCCTTTTTTAGGGCGTAACTTACAAACTTACGTCCTTTTTTAGGGCGTAAGTTGCTAAAAATATAATTAGAAAAAATATTAATCCACGCCGCTATGTATTAAAGAAAAGAGCCTAGTCGTTGAAATCCCGTGGTAAATGAAAAAAAAAAAATACACAACCAACCAACTTACGTCCTTATTTAAGGCATAAGTTCCCAACTTACGCCCTTATTTAGGACGTAAGTTTCCAATTTACGTCCTTGTTTCGGACGTAAATTTACTAAGCATTTATTTACGCAGGTAATTAAGGGAGGTTAACATTTGTTAAGGGGGAAGGGGAGTTACACCCTTCTTTATGGCGTTAATATAACTTACGTCCTAAATTTTGGCGATCTTATATATTTTTTATATTCTTTACAATTACGTAATAAATTTAGGCTTGTAATAAAGGCACTACAAAGAACACTCAGGGCTGCCCATATTTTAACCCCTAAAAATTACAAGTTTGTCACTCCTAAAACTTGCTTAGGGCTGCCCATACCAACCTATATAAGTAAAAACCATTTATCTTCTTTATTTTTCACCTTCAAATGAAGAATCCCTCATTCTCTCCAAGTCATAAAATCTAAACCTAACTTTGAAATTTGATTGTTGTGGTCCCAAGTGGACAAAAATTTTGATTTGGTGATTCTCCAACGAATATTCTTTGTTAAATTCGGTATGTCTTCGATAACATACGATGAATAAGTTTTTCAAGCATGCGATTGTCACCAAATTATTTAGTTTTATTCGACTTTTGTAGAAGCCATGCACGAAATTCTCTTCGATGAAGAAGTCGGATCATGCAATCCATTAAATGTGCAATCCTTCCGAAGAACATGTCGGTTGTTTCGAAGCACCTACGGTACACAAAATGACAACCCTATTTCGATAGTTAACAGTCATCGTGTAAGGACTGTATAAATTACGACAGTCCTATATAAATATAGGATTGTCATAAATTCGACAGTCTTATATAAATATAGGACTGTCATAATTTTGACAGTCCTATATACTATGTGGACTTTCAAAATACTGACAGTCCTGAAGATAAAATGCTGAACAACATATTTCTTCAAGAATGTAAAAATTTTGACAGTCTACTTAATACATTAGTTTGTACAAATTATGACAGTCCTAATTTGGACTGTCAATTATTTAAAGTTATTAATTTTTAGATTATTTTATATTGGTTATAGCACCAACCTTGTATATATGCTGTGGTACATCCTGCTATTGGGGTTGATGTGGAGAATGTATTCTCAACGGATATTCGATTTGCATTACAGAAGAAGCATTATATTGGTGTAGAGAAGTTGGAAGACGACATAACATAGTCATTGTCATTGCAAGATCGATCAGATCTTGGCCGGGCCAAAAATATTTAGAGTTGGGTTGCGAAAGAGGAGGTGTGTTCAGGCACCATCGAAAAAAAATTGTCGTTGAAATAAAAGTCCCTAGGAAAAACGTTAGGACGAGAAAATATGGTTGTCCATTTAAGGTGTTGATTGTAAAAGTAGAAGATGTGAAGTGGATAGTCGAAGTTAAGAATGGAATACACAATCATCCTATTCCAGAGACACTTACGGGTCATGCCTATGTGGCACGGTTGAACAAGGATGAGAGAAAGTTGGTTGAAGAATTGTTCATTTTCGGAGTTGCACCCACACAAATTTATTCTGCCGTACGATAAAAAGAAGATGAGAACAAGTCAACCATGAGGACTATCTATTGTGGTGCCCCGTTCCCCCTATTTGGGGAGCGCGGCTAAGAAATACAAGACGGTATCGTTCGACCGGGATAGATTGAAACAAGAACCCATCCTCTTTATGGATTTGCTTCTTCGGAATCGATTCCCATATTCAGTGGACCGTGCCCCCGGGATCGACTTAGCGGTAGAGTCAGGAGGGACCTCTCTGCTGTATCTTTTGTTGCCTAGTTTTTGCTGTCGCTTGTTGCTTTCGTGCCTTGAGTTGGTTTTCGGATTTGCTTGAGTTTTCTTGAACGGTTTTGATGGATTTCATTATTTTCGTACGTTGAACTGCACTTCAATTCTGAGATTGGAAAGAATAGAAGAGGTATTGATCAGCTGTTCTTGGCAATGCAGATGAACGAGCAGTAGACGACCCGCGAGCGGAGTCCTGAAGTACCTCTTTCCTTCTCCCTTCCAACCAACTGAGTGAGTGGATTATATTCGATTCAGTTGACCCTTCTTCCAAGTATCCACACCTAAAAATCTTATATTCTTGCTTGCCCGATCAAACGATACCAAGTAATAACTAAAAGATGTCAAGATAAAAATGAATAGACTTTGAGTATTATGCTCGTCAATCAAACTTGTGAACGGTTACTCATTTGCATGCTTGTTCGTTTGGAATGTTCATCATATGCTTCAATTTTAGTTAGAATATGTGGTGCCCCGTTCCCCCTATTCGGGGAGCGCGGCTAAGAAATACAAGACGGTATCGTTCGATCGGAATAGATTGAATTAAGAACTCGTCCTCGTTATGGATTTGTTTCTTCGGAATCGATTCCCATATTTAGTGGACCGTGCCCCCGGGATCGACTTAGCGGCAGAGTCAGGAGGGACCTCTCCGCTGCATCTTTTGTTGCCTAGTTTTCGCTGTCGCTTGTTGCTTTCGTGCTTTGAGTTGGTTTTCGGATTTGCTTGAGTTTTCTTGAACGGTTTCGATGAATTTCATTGCTTTCGTTCTTAGGACTACACTTCAATTCCGATAATGGATAGAGAGAAAGAAGTACTGATCAGCTGTTCGTGTCAATACAGGTGATCCAGCAGTAGGCGTCGCTCGAGCGGACTCCTAAAGCACTTCTTTCCTTCCTCCTTCCAACCACTAAAGTGAGTGGCTACCAACCCGATTAGCTAGCCTTCTTGCTAATCTTCACATCTGAATCTTGTGTTCGTGCTTGCCCCGATCAAACGATACCAAGTAATGACTAAAAGACTACAATATAACAAGGGAATAGACTTGGGTTATATTATGCTTGTCAAATGAAACTTGTGAATGGTTATTTACTTACATGCTTGCTCGTTAGAAACGTTCTTCACATGCATAATTTCAAGTTTGAATACATATTTCTTCTTAAAATTGTGCTATGGATAGAACTCTTCTTGAATGCCATAAACTGAACAGGTAGGCTATGCAAAAGTAAATCTTGCCCTGTTACTGCCCTGCTCCTGATATATCCTAATTTGCCTCGATTGCTAACTTAGTGTACTGCGTTGATCATGGACAACTTGTGCACAAGGTCTTAGTTCCTGCGGACGGTCGCTGGGGCACCGGCACCGATCCGATCCGGACGGAACTCATGATAGTCGCCTGCTATAGGACGGAATGCCTTGGGACGTCCTGATCTATGCGTCGCACGGCACTCCGTACCGAGACTAGCCCGTCCATTATGGCAACGTGCCAGTGATCCCTCTTGTATATTTAAACCTGTTGCTACTAACTTGTGTCTTCTTGGCAGGGAAGGCAAGGTAAGTATATACAGGTGGTTCAGACGGACAGGTAAATGTCACCGAACGGTGGCGGGTTATTTCAGTAATTCTATATCTATGTCTTGTTGTAAAATGAACTAAGGCAAGATAGAAACCCACAATAAATATGCATGCTTCATTAAAACAACGTGTTGATTGGTAAAGTTGGGTTAGCTTGCCTTCACCAGTACGTTTCGATGTACTGACCCTCGTTGAAACAGGTTCCCCGCGCTAGGAGAACCAAGCGAGGAGCAGGAGACAAACCCCCAATCCAGTCCAGCTGTAGGCACGCCTCGACCGTGCCACCTTTGACGCATTTTGAAGAAGAAGCATTTTGAAGAAGAAGCTTAGCCACCAAGCAACCATGCAGCTTCGTGGCAAGGCAGTCGTTCCGACCCAAGGTCTTATATTTTGAGTTGTAGTAAAGGATGTAATGTACATGACTGCTATCTCATTTTGTGTCAACACTTTTGTAAGCCCATAGAGACAATCCTTATGACTCAGTTCAAGGAGTTTGTAATAGATGTTCATATTATCAATAAAAGAGAACTTTTCCATGTTTCAATCTGTGTTCAATTATCTGCGTACTCTAAATATGTGCTCGCTATGCAAAACAAAAATACTAAGCCTTGTGCGGTGCGCAACCTAGGCCAGCACGGAGGTCACGCCCGGGGGACGACTAACGATTCCACAGAATCGGGGCATGACAGAATACATGTTTCTTCTATAAATTGTGCTATGCATATGGAACACACTTTGCTATGTGATATATTGATCAGAAAGACTATGCAAAACTGTTTATGTTATGGAACTTGTATCGTGCTCGAAATTGCCTTAAAAATATGCATGAATTGATGGAAAACTTAACGAACGCCGTTGATCACGGACAACTTGTGCACAAGGTTTTGCGGTTTCGCGGACAGTCGTCGGGGCACTGGGGCCGATCCGATCCAGACAGAACATATGGAATAGTCAGTCTGTTAGAGGAAGGAAATGGCATGTGGCGGGGCTCGCCACTTACGCCGCATATAACTTCCTGTCCCGTGACTATAACTCGTCCCTTCGTGGCGTTAAGCCATTGACCCCCTCGTATAATTAAATCTGTGCAAACTAACTTGTGTCTTCGTGGCAGGGAAGGACATGGTAAGTATTGTGCAGGTGGTTCAGACGGGCAGGTAAAAGCCACCGAACGGTGGCAAGTTCATTTCAGTAGTTTTATTATATATTGTTGCTTGTAAAATAAACTAAGGCAAGATAGAAAGACCACAAATTAATATACATGCTTCATCTAAACAACGTGTTGATTGGTATAGTTGGGTTAGCTTGCCTTCACCAGTACGTTTCGATGTACTGACCCTCGTTGAAACAAGTTTCCCGCACTAAGGCGAGCCGAGCGAGGAGCCGAAGTCATCCTCCAATCCAGTCCAGCTGTAGGCACGCCTTGATTCGTGCCACCTTTTGAAGTATTCTGAAGAAGCAAGGAGCTAGCAACTTAACACAATGCAGCTCAGAGGGAAAGCCGTCATCCCTCCAGGAGGTCTTTACATTTTGAAGTTTAGTAAAGGATGTAATATACAGGACTGCTATCTTATTTTGTGTCAATATTTTGTAAGCCCGTGTGGCAACCTTATGACTCAGTTCAAGAGTTTGTAATAGATGTTCATTATCAATAAAAAGAGATGGCACAAGCGCAATCCTCAGCGCCAGCACCGGACGAGACGCAAGCTCAAGAAAGCAGTTTCGACACTTCGGGAAGCTCTCGAAGCCAGAGAGCCATGTCTCGTGTTGACCCCATTCAGCAAATGATGTGGATGTTGGAAGCCAACTAACAGAGGGATGAGGCTCGTTATGAATGGGCTGAGAAGCGAGCAGAGGAGAGGCAGAACCAGTTCCAAGACCAAATAGAGGCTCGATTCTCAGTCCAACAAAAGCAGGTAGATACCCTGCAGCAGATCGTGCAGACTTTGGCCTCCAACCATTCCGCGGCAACAGCGGGGACTCCGGTGGAACAGCCCGTGCTTGAAGTCGAGATGCCTCAAACTCCAAGGAAGATGGATGTGACTGCCTTCGACTTTGGCGACTTCAAGAAAGTCTGCAACACACTATTCAAAGGGACTGAGGATCCGATAGCGGCTCTAGATTGGTTGGCCGAATTGGAGGATCACTTCAAACTACTAGAGGTACCCGAGTAGAAACGCGTTGAGTGTGCCCAACTCCAGCTCCATTTGAATGCACACGACTGGTGGGACGTGCATCGACGATCTCTTCCAACAGACGATGATGAGGAGACCATTGCATGGGCTACTTTCCGTGGCGCATTCGAAGAGGAGTTTATACCCTGTAAACCCCCCCCACCCAGAGATTTAGCTATTTTAATTTAATATAATATTTAAAATTATTATTTTTATTATTAATTTGGATTAAGTAAACAAAAGTATCCTTTACAAATATTTTCTGTAACTTTAATTTTTAGGAGCACAACATTAGCCATTATCTCCAAACAAATTTTATATACATGATCTAGACGAGCCCACCTTAATTTATATCATATCCCACTCAAATATATCTCCTTGTGCTCTATTTTTAATGTAAAACATTCGGGTCAAAAACTTAATTTCTAGCACCTACAGTGCAACCGTTGACCATTCCAATTTAAATTGGAGATCCAATTTCGACCAATTCTTTCGACCTAATGCATTATCATGATTTATACTAGGTCTCAGACACACATGATACCTGTATCCCACTCTATTGAACCTCTATGTGCTACCTACCCTTAATAGTCACAAATGACCAATTTTTAGTGAATCGGACCAACCTAGTCAAACTAAATCGCAACGACCCGAACCTGACCCAACTAGAAGTAGTTGGACTTAACCTAGGTTGATTAAGCTAGGTTTAACCATCCATATTAAACATCATTTCAGTTTTGGACAGCTATGGATTTATTAAATCATTAGGGTGGAATGTGAAAGGAAAGGGGTTATAACTTGTGACCTTTCCTTACCCCATTGGTAACTCCAAACCCTTCCCCTCCCCACTAGGCTGTCCATAACCTCTCTCTCTTCACCTCCCCCATTAGAACCACCTAAAGGAAACTTCTTCCTAACTCTCTTTCTCACATTTTCTCTTCACAAACCATCTCCAAATTCCTTCTCTATCTCCCTCCACACCTGCATCTATCCAACCCTACCCAGGCTGAATCTGAATTCAGCAATACCCTAACCAATCCGGCCCTATCTCCCTCCACAGTAAGTATCTTTCTCTCAAATTTTGTATTCTTCTTCCTATCCCTGTTATTATCACTTTCTCTTTATAAACCTTCCATCGACATTCATTCTAAGTTTCTCAAAATAGCCCTCCATCAGAGGTGTCCAGGCTGAATCCGAATTCAGTGTATCCTCTTTTCAGGCCACTCCACCACCTCCATAGCCTCCAAACCACCACTACAGCACCCAAATATCCTTCTCCTACCTCTCCTTAACAAGTTTTATTTATAACTAAGCACCTAAATCATCCTACAACTCCCCCAAATATCCCTTACAAAAAGAAGGCACCCTGCTGAACCCGCCAGCAATAGCACCACTTCAACACCTTGTTGCCACCACTTCCAGCACTAAAACTCCTTCAACAACCACCCTATCTTCATCCTCTACCTCTCTCCTAATCTCTCTAATCCGAAAAGTACTTGGAGAAATATTTTGAAGCCCCAGACAGTAGCTACGAGATAAAGTATCCAAATCTGGACAGATTTGTGCAAGCAGTGCACAACCCTCTTTTGCCTTCCCATTTCACTTTGGTAAGAGCTTCAACTCCTCCTACTCAACCCTTTCTACATGTACTTCATATCCCTATTAAATTTTACTAACTTTGTATTCATATTTTTTATGATATTATACCAAGAACATTTATTACTTCTTATGTCTAGTCTTGAATGTTATTTATGCACTTGTTGTTCTATTTACTTTGCCATGATCTAAAACCCCAGCAACCACTTGAAAAATATAATTTTTACTCTAATACTCACTAAATTTCAGAATATATAAATTTTTTTTAGGGTGTTATATATAAATAAATGCATGGTTGAGACATGATTAAATGTTGTGCAACTAGTAGTGCATTTTGCCTAGGTTTTGTGATAGCTAGTTTTATTGTTTATAAATACTATGTTGGAATATAGAAGATGTCATGCTTAGATTGTTCACTAGTTATAGTAGTGCTTGCACACATGTTTCATGACAAATACAAGAAAGAAATGAGGTATATGCCATGATCTTATTATAAATTCAGATTTGACTTGTCTATGTATACTTGATATTTTCTAGTAGAACGAGAGTTGTATATAGTTGGATGAATGGATATACTTGACAAATACAGTATATGATTGTTTGTGATGACCCTAACTTGACCTAATATTAATGCTCATGTGCATGTTTTAATAGACAAAACTAACCCTAGGTTGGTTAACATAGTTTGACACTTAGTGAATACCAAGGTTGATGATATGTTGTATATGGAAATCTAGTGTGACAACACCTAGTACCTACATGAACCTTCGTTATAACCATGTTTATGAGGCTTGATGATGTTATGTGACTAGTAGGCTTGGTGTTTACATACTTTCTTGGTCCTTGACTAGTGAACCTTAGCCAACCTACTTTGTTAGAAACCCTAATTATTTTAGACTCTAAATAATTGATGGCATTATATAAATTGTATCCTTGATTAAATTAGACCCTAATTGTCTAATAATTAATGACGTAGAGTAGTTGTACTCTTGTGCATGCTTAGTGAACCATGTCATAGTGACTAATTTTATGATATTATATATTTAGGCTCTTGGGATCGTACGAGCGTGGATTCGAGAGCAGGTTCTTTGTATTATCAGCTTGGAGTTCCAGACAAGTGTACATTGCCATACTTGCAGTAAATTGTTTTATATTATACTCTTGATCTATTCTGAGTTATATCTATTCAACCTAGGACCGTGTGATATTACTTAACGTCCGAATAATATTCGGGTGTCAACACCGTACACGGAGTTGTGTAACGTCACCTAGAGATTGATATCGCGACCCTATACATTTTCGTGCTTGCATTCTCAAGTACGTCATACCATAGGACACTTGATACTATTTATATGACAGAATATTCCTGAATTATTCATGGTGATTCTGTATAGGCTACAGGATTCGTGACATAAACTTTATATATATGCATAGCTATCATATGACTTGCTGCATTAGATATGATCTTGCGTGTTATGGACATGAGACATCATGGACATGAGACGTGTGATTACATTGGGTGGGGAGAGACACAGGCTACAGGCTGATTTATATATATATATTTATTATTGTGAGTCCGTAGACTCTATATCAGAGCTAGGCATATTACATGATATTACTGCTACCGGCTCCCCGACACAGAGCTTGTAGTGGTCTCATCCTGAGTACTAGTGATGCTCTCACTTGCATATCACATAGCTGGTTACATAGTTTGCCCTATTGTTATATTTTTATATACTGTATTTATTTTGGCATGCTGTTTCTTGTACCTTGTTACGTCCCTCTGAGGACCTGGTCCCTTGCCAGTTTTGCAGTATAGACCGTTGTGGAGCCTGCCTGGAGTTGCTGATGTGTGTTGCTTTGTCTTGTAGGAATTGGTGCCAGGTACTTATATCTTTTCTTCCAGAGTCATGGTTATTATTCATATTATTTATTCATCTGCTGATATAGTTTAGTTTTATAGACTCATATTCCTTTCTCAAGTCTATTCGAGCTTATGTGTTACTGGCGGCCGACTTTAGCACATGTAGCTCATTCTTGTATATTCTGATCATTATGGATTAAGGCATAGATAATTATATTTACTTGAATATATAGATAGTGACCATTTTAATACAGCTTATACGTATTCGAGTGGGACCGGAGTCTGGTCGAATGCGTAGCTGGCATGTTACGTATTCCTAGTCCTACGTATTTTGGGACTGGGGCGTCACATACCCCCTCCCGTACATCGTCAGAAGGAGAACGAGTTTGTGTAACTACCCCAAGGGAGCATGACGGTAAAGCAGTATTCCACCGAATTCAACCGGCTCGCTAAATTTGCCAGTTCCTATTTACCTGATGCAGCATGTCGTGCCAGAAGATTCGAAGGAGGCCCACGTCTTGCTATCCACGCACATATAGTCGTTTCCCAGTACCAGACGATGAGGTAAGTTCTCAACCACGCCCTTTCCCTCGAACCGCAGTATCCTCCCGTTCCTGCCGGCATCGTGCATACCTCCAATCACAAACGCCAAAACAACAAAAAAGGAAACAATGCTGCAAAGCGCCCAAATAACGGCGGTTCAAAAAAGGGAAATCCAGGGCAACTGTGTTTCTTCTGCAGAAAAGCCGGGTCACACCGCAAATGAGTGCTACCTCAGAAAGGGACTATGCTTCAACTGTGGCGGACAGGGCCACATATCTCGAGATTGTCCGCTTCCTTCCAAGCTTCCCCTTCCACATCCAAATCAGGCTGCTGCAACCCAGGCCAATCGAGCTGCGCCTCAGCAAGAGCATCGCCAAGCTCAAGGTCGGGTTTATACGATGACACGAGAAGAGGCTCTGGCTTTAGACACCGTTGTGTCAGGTATATTGCTTGTTAATAACATACCTGCACGTGTGCTATTTGATTCTGGTGCAACGCATAGCTTTATATCCATAAATTTAGCTGTGGAGAACAATATAGAAATGACTCCGTTGTATCTAGACCTAAGTGTTAGCACCCCCTCCGGCACAAAAATACCTGTCCGTTCAGTATGCCAAGGTAGTTACGTCTGTATTGGAGGAAGGAAGCTATCGCTAGATGTTTTAGTTCTAGATGTTCGAGGCTATGATATCATTTTGGGAATAGATTGGCTCGGCGCGTGCTCGGTAACTATTGAATGTGCAGAAAAATGAGTCGTCTTCCGCCTGCCTGGAAAAGCCGAATTCTGCTACACTGGTAGTCCAGCAACTCATGCGACCAGGGCCTGCATGGTGATTTCTGTAATATCTGCTCGACGAATGCTACACTCAGGATGCACGGGATACCTAGCATCGGTTCGGGACACACAATAGGATTACGCAAACATCGAGTCTTCTTCCGTTGAGACGGAGTTCCCTGATGTATTTTTGAGCGAACTACCCGGCATGCCTGTAAAACCCCCTTCCTAAAAATCGTATATACCTTTTTATTTATTAATTATTAATTAAATTATAGTAATTAGAGCTAAATAGGAGAAATAGATTTTTAATAATTTTTATGTTAGGTGTTCGGGCACTTAGAGGACTTATGGGACCATCTGGAATTTTTCAGAATTTATTTCATGTAGGAGACCCCTTAAACTGTTGCTAGCCTAATGGTGTGCATTATTCTAATCCATGAATTTTCTTATGAGTATATATATATATATATATGTATATACAAATATATATATATGTATATATATATTTTATAAAGGAAAAGAAAAGAAAGTAAAATGAATTTAATAATAAGTATAATAATAATAATAGTAAATACTAACATTCCTAACTACTATTCCTTTACTTAGCATTTTTCTTAACTTCTAACTTGCAGCAACTTGCGTTCAGCCCACTTGCTTCCAAATCACCCGCCCACCTTAGCAATTTGCTCCAGACCCTTTATTGCTTCAGCGACTTCCAACCCGCCAAGCACCCGTCCGCTCCCTCTCTCTTTCTTCCTATATATATATATATATATATATATATATATATATATATATATATATATATATATATATATATATATATTTCTCTCCCAAAAACCCTAACCTAAATCTCCAGACCTCCTCTTCCCATCTAGAGCCGTCACCGCAGCCAGAGTAGCCCCACAAAGCCATCCAACCATCCCGTCGACGCCGACCTCGCGAACTGCAGATTCCCACTCGAGGCACCTTCGCTCCGGCGTGATTTCTCGTCGACTCGCTCGACCAAACGCTGTTCCGTTTTCATAGGTATGATCATCCCTTAACCCTCTCCAATATTTGTTTTATAGCCAACCTCGGAAAACATGTACCCCTAGGTGAAAAACAACGCCCAAGTTGGGCGAGCAGACAGAATTCTGGAATCGCAGAATTCCAGAATGACCACCCATATTGCCGAGTTCGTATCTCCCACCACAGAGATCCAAATTCGGTGATTCTTTTTGATACCTGTAGAATTCCTGCCCTACTTTATTTTCTGTTAAATAATCCTATGCTATTAGTTGCTGTGGACAGAATTATATTCGTCACAAAACTGCACGCACCCACTTTTTCCAGATTTCCAAAAGTTGGAAAATGGAGCGCGCCCCGCCAAACGGGACCGCCCCGCCGTGTGCCAAGTGTACCGAATGGTGCACGCAGCATAACTGGACACGTGAAAATTTGTGAGGACTGATTCGGACGCGTGTGTGCGCCGAAATCAGGCCGTATCCGCGGACACACACCGTGTCGCAACTTTTGTGGAACTCGCACATATTTTGTGCACGCTTGTCAGATTGCGACGAAACTTGCGCCACTGGACTCGTAGTAACACGCTGGTCCTGTGACCCAATTTTCAAGCATTTCTGAGACGGTTGACCGGATCGTCAATTGGCGGGCCCCACAGTTGACCTTTTGGACAAAATTGTGTACGGCTCATCGGAATCCACATTTGGACATACCGTTGGGTTCGTATTGACATTTAGAGTTGTTTGACCTATATTTTGTTCCATTTAGAGACTGTTACCCTTGGCACGCTTTTCGGTGCAAAGTGGGCCACACGTGGACCCCACTTTTGCCCGAAATTACCGTTTTACCTCTGTGTCCAAATTGGACGAAAGGGAAGTACTTTTTAGCTATTTTGCTTATTCTGAGAACGTTGGTGATGTTTATTTCAGCATCCGGAGATAATTGTTCTGTGGCCATAGCTTTTGATCCTGTGCGTTTGACTTCTGGACAGTACACCTTGCAGCTTTCTTACCAGGCAAGATACCTTGCCAAATTGTTTACAGTACTTTGCATGCTATTTATATTTCTGTTCATTTATTTCATTTCTGTATAGTTCTTGCATGTGTAGTTTTTCTCCAGTCATTACTATGTATGAGATATGTTGACACACACATGGCACCTAGTATCATAGAGGACAATCATTAGGCGTATGGGCTTTTAACCACTCTGGTAAACCGTAGTATATAGCTCGCACTACGGGCGTGTGTCGCGCTGGTCGCTACCCCCGCGGTATGTCGATTTCTGGAGTCTCGCTGGTCGCTACCCCAGCGGTATGTCGATTTCTGATGTCCATTGACGTGTGTGTGAGTTGTGAGGTAGATCGAGTAGCCTACCCTTGCCCATACGTCGAAAAGTTGTCCTCACTTGCATTCATATAGATTGTCTTGTACAGCGTACTTATTTATTTTCAAATTATATGCATGTTTACTGTATTCAAGTTGGCTCGTATTTTATGTATCTTGTTACGTCCCTCTGAGGACCTGGTCCTCTGCCAGGTGTATCTATTCTTGAGTATTTGCAGGAGCACAGATCGGATGGCTATATGTGTTTCGTGGATGTCCTCTCTTCGAGCCGTGATTGTAGCTGGTATTCCTATAGTGTGTTTGTTGTGTTGTGGTATTGTACTTATATTGTATATACTTTTCATTCGAGTTGGTAGTGGATTTGTTTCCATCCAACTATCATCTTTAGATACTTCTTGTTGAGATCTAGTTTCATAGATACTGGTTATTTATTTCTATATGATTTTTGGTGGATGAGATTTAGATTGTACCCTATGATTTGTGACATATGTTTATACCACGTGTGGATTGATTTTCATATTACAGCGTACGTATGGGTTATGGTTTCCATATATTGGAGTTGCCATATCCATGCGGCTGGCATGCTTACGTGTTCCTAGTCCTACGTATTTGGGACTGGGGCGTGACATGTTTTAGTGGTGGCCCATGCAGGTCAAGAGCATATTGTCTCGGTTACGTTACTGTACCGAACAAGCCTGTACCTAGGACTAGATTATAGGATCTCATCCACAATTGACTGTGATTCATCTCCTCCTATCTGTTCTATTTTGAACAATTGTATCCTGCTTGATTCATGTGCTTCCCTAATAGTTCCTTGAGTATAGCCTTCTGCTAGAATATAGGAACCCCTGTTATTAGGATGATGATTATGGTAGCACACCTATTAAAAATACAACGAGAATATAGACACCCCACTAAGTTTAGAATATCTAGTGAACCCTAGAACTCCTTATCTTTAGATTGGTATACCATTACCCCTTGATGTATTAAGAAGACTTGAGTAGTATAGACACTACTAGAGATAGTTAGAAGTTTTGCAATAATATTTGACCCTAGCATAGAGGATACCCTAATAAGTACCAAGACCCTTCTCGTAAACCTTAACAAGAATTTCTACGGTATCCTTAAGACAATTACAGTACTAGTTAATTTTTATAAGTTTGGTAGTATACCTCACAACATAGTATCACATAGTCTTTTGTCTTATTATTATTGAAGTGTGAATGAATGACATTTAACTGTATGCTAGCTTAGGACGACATTGTTTTTTTTTTCAGACTGTAGAGCTTAGAAGCCATACCCCTGCTTTGTCAAATATCGACCTAGACAAGGAATTAGTATGATAACTGTAGAGATTGTAGAGTCTTTTATTATTATTGCTTATGTTGTTTTTGCTTCTGCGAACTTGAATTAATTTGTACCTTCTTTCATCATAATCCAGCGTTTTTATGTTTGTTGTACTACCTTGATTTATGCTGCTATTATAGCCTAGTTTTTGCAAGCTTATTCTTTTATCGAGCTTGCTCATGGCATGTGTATTATTGGGTGCACACAATGATACAATTGCCTAATCAAAATCGGTATATTAAGGTCTAGCTAACCTTAGTGCGCTTGGTTTGCTCTTCGCATTACTACTTTACGTGGATTGAGATATATGGTAGTAGACAGATATACTTGCCCCTAGATATGTCTGACACATCGTATCGGTTACATAACTATACTGATACGAGCATGTAAATAGAAAATTACCAAAAAAAATAGGATTTTAATCCACAACTGTCCTGACAACTCTCTTTTCGATTCTTTAATCTCTTTGAACCTCGTACTTGTATTCTGTCACCTTCACCTTGAGTTCTTTATTATTTCTCTCCGTCTTCCCCTATTTCGGAAAGATGAAATCTCGTGCTGGTATAAGTTGACACTGATAGTACTAGCTATACCCCACAAGGCTAAACACATGACTTAGTGACTCTCTTTTATAATTGGTTAAGGGTATATCATAGGTGATATGTTTGGTGTTAAACCTTTGAGGATTAAAAATCATGATTAAATAATTTGAGCAATAGTTTTTTTGTATAGCCTTAGGTGGTAGATGGAAAATTTTAATTCGGCAGACTGTGAACCCCTCACCCAAAAATTTGACCTACTTGGCCGAGTTAGTGAGACTAAGGTTAGCTTGAATCCAGTTAGAAGTAGAACACAGTATTTCATAAAATTTGCAATATTGTATCACTTAGTGCCCCTTATCGTGCTCCGATAATTGGAGCACTACACTAGCCACTGCCTTCCTACAAATTCTACACCCTCATCCTAGACATGCCCATCATCCAATTCTCACCTTTGTGCAATTTTTTAATTGGTGGACGCTTTTATGCAAAAAGAGCATTTATGTGTCCACACCATTGGACATGACACAAGAAGAAACATATTTTTCGCTCATGTGGATTTTCCCATGAAATTTTCGGGATGTGCAACGTGCAACATCGCCCACCCCTTTAAACCTAGCCTTGCATTTTAAACAATGCAAATCTTATACCACCCTTGCCCTTCTACCGTGGCTTAATTTTAATTTCGAGGACGAAATTTTTATAAGTTGGGTAGAATATAAAACCCCCTTCCTAAAAATCGTATATACCTTTTTATTTATTAATTATTAATTAAATTGTAGTAATTAGAGCTAAATAGGAGAAATAGATTTTTAATAATTTTTATGTTAGGTGTTCGGGCACTTAGAGGACTTATGGGACCATCTAGAATTTTTCAAAATTTATTCCATGTAGGAGACCCCTTAAGCTATTGCTAGCCTAATGGTGTGCATTATTCTAATCCATGAATTTTCTTATGAGTATATATATATATATATATATATATATATATATATATATATATATATATATATGTATATACAAATATATATATATGTATATATATATTTTATAAAGGAAAAGAAAAGAAAGTAAAAGGAATTTAATAATAAGTATAATAATAATAATAGTAAATACTAACATTCCTAACTACTATTCCTTTACTTAGCATTTTTCTTAACTTCTAACTTGCAGCAACTTGCGTTCAGCCCACTTGCTTCCAAATCACCCGCCCACCTTAGCAATTTGCTCCAGACCCTTTATTGCTTCAGCGACTTCCAACCCGCCAAGCACCCGTCCGCTCCCTCTCTCTTTCTTCCTATATATATATATATATATATATATATATCTCCCAAAAACTCTAACCTAAATCTCCAGACCTCCTCTTCCCATCTAGAGCCGTCACCGCAGCCAGAGTAGCCCCACCAAGCCATCCAACCATCCCGTCGACGCCGACCTCGCGAACTGCAGATTCTCACTCGAGGCACCTACGCTCCGGCGTGATTTTCCGTCGACTCGCTCGACCAAACGCTGTTCCGTTTTCATAGGTATGATCATCCCTTAACCCTCTCCAATATCTATTTTATAGCCAACCTCGGAAAATGTGTACCCCTAGGTGAAAAATAACGCCAAAGTTGGGCGAGCAGACAGAATTCTGGAATCGCAGAATTCCAGAATGACCACCCATATTGCCGAGTTCGTATCTCCCACCACAGAGATCCGAATTCGGTGATTCTTTTTGATACCTGTAGAATTCCTGCCCTACTTTATTTTCTGTTAAATAACCCTATGCTATTAGTTGCTATGGACAGAATTATATTCGTCACAAAACTGCGCGCACCCACTTTTTCCAGATTTCTAAAAGTTGAAAAACGGAGCGCGCCCCGCCAAACGGGACCGCCCCGCCGTGTGCCAAGTGTACCGAATGGTGCACGCAGCATAACTGGACACGTGAAAATTCGTGGGGACTGATTCGGACGCGTGTCCACGCCGAAATCAGGCCGTATCCGCGGACACACACCGTGTCGCAACTTTTGTGGAACTCGCACGTATTTTGTGCACGTTTGTCAGATTGCGACGAAACTTGCGCCACTGGACTCGTAGTAATGCGCTGGTCCTGTGACCCAATTTTCACGCATTTCTGAGACGGTTGACCAGATCGCCAATTGGCGGGCCCCACAGTTGACCTTTTGGACAAAATTGTGTACGGCTCATCGGAATCCACATTTGGACATACCGTTGGGTTCGTATTGACATTTAGAGTTGTTTGACCTATAGTTTGTCCCATTTAGAGACTGTTACCCTTGGCACGCTTTTCGGTGCAAAGTGGGCCACACGTGGACCCCACTTTTGCCCAAAATTACCGTTTTGCCCCTGTATCCAAATTGGACGAAAGGGAAGTACTTTTTAGCTATTTTGCTTATTCTGGGAACGTTGGTGATATTTATTTCAGCATCCGGAGACAATTGTTCTGTGGCCATAGCTTTTGATCCTGTGCGTTTGACTTCTGGACAGTACACCTTGCAGCTTTCTTACCAGGCAAGATACCTTGCCAAATTATTTACAGTACTTTGCATGCTATTTATATTTCTGTTTATTTATTTTATTTCTGTATAGTTCTTGCATGTGTAGTTTTTCTTCAGTCATTACTATGTATTAGATATGTTGACACACACATGGCACCTAGTATCATAGAGGACAATCATTAGGCGTATGGGCTTTTAACCACTCTGGTAAACCGTAGTATATAGCTCGCACTACGGGCGTGTGTCGCGCTGGTCGCTACCCCCGCGGTATGTCGATTTCTGGAGTCTCGCTGGTCGCTACCCCCACGGTATATCGATTTCTGATGTCCATTGACGTGTGTGTGAGTTGTGAGGTAGATCGAGTAGCCTACCCTTGCCCATACGTCGAAAAGTTGTCCTCACTTGCATTCATATAGATTGTCTTGTACAGCGTACTTATTTATTTTCAAATTATATGCATGTTTACTGTATTCAAGTTGGCTCGTATTTTCTGTATCTTGTTACGTCCCTCTGAGGACCTGGTCCTCTGCCAGGTGTATCTATTCTTGAGTATTTGCAGGAGCACAGATCGGATGGCTATATGTGTTTCGTGGATGTCCTCTCTTCGAGCCGTGATTGTAGCTGGTATTCCTATAGTGTGTTTGTTGTGTTATGGTGTTGTACTTATATTGTATATACTTTTCATTCGAGTTGGTAGTGGATTTGTTTCCATCCAACTATCATCTTTAGATACTTCTTGTTGAGATCTAGTTTCATAGATACTGGTTATTTATTTCTATATGATTTTTGGTGGATGAGATTTAGATTGTACCCTATGATTTGTGACATATGTTTATACCATGTGTGGATTGATTTTCATATTACAGCGTACGTATGGGTTATGGTTTCCATATATTGGAGTTGCCATATCCATGCGGCTGGCATACTTACGTGTTCCTAGTCCTACGTATTTGGGACTGGGGCGTGACAATGCCACCAGACCGAGAGATCGAATTCACCATAGACACCTTCTCGAATACACAGTCGATCTCTAAGCCTCCGTACAGAATGACCCCTGCTGAACTGAAAGAATTAAAGTGCCAACTGGAAGAGTTACTGGATCGTGGGTTCATCCGTCCGAGCGTATCTCCTTGGGGTGCGCCTGTGCTCTTTGTGACGAAGAAAGATGGGACGCTATGCCTCTGCATCGATTATCGGGAGCTGAACAAAGTCACTATCAGAAACAAGTATCCTCTGCCAAGGATAGATGACCTGTTTGATCAGCTGCAAGGGGCAACGGTATTTTCAAAAATCGATCTTCGCTCGGGCTACCACCAGCTGAAGATTAAGCCAGAAGATATGCCGAAGACTGCCTTCCGAACCTGATACGGGCATTACGAGTTTTCTGTGATGCCATTTGGACTGATGAATGCACCTGCTGCATTCATGGACTTGATGAATCGAGTATTCCGTCCATTCATGGATAAATTCGTAGTGGTTTTTATCGATGACATCTTGGTATACTCGAAGAATATGGATGAACACGTAGGACACCTGCGGATGGTGCTTCAAACCCTTCGAGACAACAAGTTGTATGCCAAGCAAAGTAAATGCGAATTCTGGCTGGACAACATATCCTTTTTAGGGCACATTATTTCTGCACAAGGCATCTCAGTAGACCCAAGGAAGGTAGAAGCCATTATGCAGTGGAAACGGCCTGAATCAGCTAGCGATATTAGGAGTTTCCTTGGACTGGCAGGCTACTATCGGAGATTTATACAAGACTTTGCTAGAATCACGTCGCCTCTGACCCAGCTCACTCGAAAAGGTGTACTTGGACGGACGAATGTGAAGCTTCGTTTGCGGAGTTAAAGTAGCACCTTGTCTCTGCTCCAATCCTTACTCTTCCGGACGAACCGGATGACTTCAAAATATATAGCGACGCATCGGGAAAAGGTCTAGGATGTGTCCTTATGCAAAGGGACAAGGTGATAGCCTTCGTGTCGAGGCAGTTAAAGCCTCATGAGAAGAACTACCCAATACACGATCTTGAACTTGCCGCAGTGGTGTTCGCGCTGAAGCTGTGGCGCCACTACCTTTATGGTATACCGTGTGAGATCTATACGGACCATAAAATTTTGAAATATCTGTATACACAAAAGGATTTGAATCTTCGACATCGGCGTTGGCTTGAACTTCTTAGCGACTTTGACTTGATGATCAGATACACACCTGGCAAAGGAAACGTCGTAGCTGATGCACTGAGTCGAGTGTTCGTTGGGAGTTTGGCTATTGATGACATGCTGCACCGAGATCTTGAATCCTTGGGCATTACACTACTAATCAGATACAAAAAAGGAGCGCAAGTGGTGTCACGCCCCAGTCCCAAATTAACGAGGGACTGGACACGTGGCAATGGCCAGCAGCACACACCGATGGACAAACCCAATTTAATGGATCCTTCGGAGTGTACTTAAGCTGTATTATATTAGGCAGGGTTTACTATCTCATCCACAGAACAGCATGAACTAAAACAAAACAGAATTAAATGCTGAAAGTAAAGTTACAGACGAATATTCAGCAAGAAATAATACTAAGTCGGGTGGAGACAAATCCACTACCGACAAACAAGAAAATAAAGACAAGAAAGAGATAACTAAAACATGCTAGAAAGTAACTAAGAAGCAGGGCCATCAACTGCAATCAAACTCTCGTCTGGTGCTGGTCCATAAGCTGCGGTACTCCTCGTCTGCTAAATCTGGAGAACAAAACCAGGTCCTCAGGGGACATAGCAAGATACAAAAGAATACGAGCCAAATACAATAAATGACATGCAAGATAGAGAAGAAAGTAAACACAAGCAAATAAGACACAAGAAATCACTATATCTAAGACAGTGGCATGCCAGTGATGCTATCAAACATGACTATAAGCAATCGGGGTAACCGCATCTCAATGGGAGATCACGATCCTATAGAAAGAAGTCCAACGGAGACTCACAGTCTATAGTATGGCTCTTTCGCAGCACATCGGGAGCTCACGAAGGAGGTAGTCAAATGAACAATTCTCTATTGCAGTACATTGTGTACTCACAATCGAGATTGCTCAAGTGTAGTCAATGTCCAATAACTTCATCTAGGAACTAAGAAATCAGTCAAGTCAACTCCAGAAATGTAGAGTAAACATATACCATCACAAAATGTCTATGGAACAAGTAGTGTTCCAAGGAAAGAGCAAATAATGTACATGCACGCAAACAGAGAAAATATGACTAGAGCAGCAGGAATAAACCAGAGCACATCAAGAACTATATATGACAGGAAAGTAACAACTGAAAAATATGCAACCATTGTACAAGTATCTTGCAAGACAATGAAAAATAATCCAGGAGATAAGCAACAAAACTGCAGGATTTGGCAAGGTATACTTGCCTGGATTTTGTCTCCAATTGTAGCTCTGACGTCAGCGGGGATTGCAGGCAGTACTCCGGTTGCTGAAACAGACATCACCATCAGGTCCAGAAAATATTAATCAGCTAGGAACGCCTGTCCTTGAGTCCAATTTGGAGACAAGGGCAAAAGTGTCATTTTCGGATCAAGGCGGGGTCCAAATGTGGGCCGCTTTGCACCGAAAAATGCGTCAGGGTCAAAGGTCTCAAAAATAGTCCAACTTAGTGTTAACAAGTCAGGAACGTTGATACGAACCCAACGGAACTTCCAGAATTGGATTCCGATGAGCGGTTCTCAAAATCGCCCGTCAAGTGGAGCCTGTAGGGCCCACGACACACGATTTTGTCAACATTCTCAGAATCGAACCAAACTTGGCTCACAGGACCAGCGTATTGCTACGAGTCCAATGTCGCAAGTTTCGTCTCGATCCGACGTGTGTACACTAAGTTACAGCAAAATTCAGAATGGTCGAATACGGGGCGATGTCCGCGGATACGCACTGATTCCGGTGTGCACGCACATCCGAATCAGCTTCTGCGAAATTTTGTACGTCCGTATCAACGACGCGCACGTATCTGTGAAGACCGCACGCGACCAAGTCGTCCCATTTGGCGGGACGTACTCGATACCGGGGTGAAACAGGGTCTGGTTTTTCCTGTTTTTGGATCGCGGTGTGCGATCACCACAGGACACGATGCCCCGAGCGGTTTGTCCGGACACCGAGAGGGTCATACAGGCTTCGCGATACAATTTACGGAATCGAAATCCGAGCTACGAGCAAAAAGTTATGAATACCTGAACTGGGTTCCACAAACCGAAATCTCCGTGTCCTCGAGTTGTGTCCTGTGTCCTGGACACGGTGTCCGACACAAAACACAGAAGCTAGGGTTTACTGTTGGAGCTGCGGCGAGAGAGGGAGGCCGGAGGCGCTGCTGCGGAGCTCGGCGGGTGTCGTCGGCGGCGGCGCGTGGCAGGCGGCCAGAGGCGGCGGCGGGCTTGGCCGGAGGCGCTGGCTACTGTTGCCGGAGCTGCTGCTGCTGCTGCTGCTGCTGCTGCTGCTGTGTCGACGAGGGGAAGAAGAGGAGGGAGGAGAAAAAGGAGGCGGCGGCGTCCGGCGGGCTGGGCAGTGGCGCTGCGGGCGGTGGCGGAGCAGGTGGCGTCGACGGGGAGTGGAGCCGGTGGTGGAAGGGGCCTGAGAGACGGGGAGGGTTTAAATAGATAGGGGGAGGAAGACGACGGGGTGGCTGCCGTTACCGAAGGTGGATCGACGGCGGGGGTTGAGGAAGAGGAAGGGAAAGGAAAGGCGGGCGGCGGCGGTTATGCGGCGGAGAAGTCGGCCGGCCGCTCGGTCGGTTTGGGAGAGATGAAGTCACGGGCCGGGTCGGGCGGATCTAGCGGGTCGGGTCTTCGGATCCGGCCCGATCCGAAAACTGGGTTGCGGGTCAGGTAGACGGGTCGGGTCGCACTAACTGCCCGGATCCGACCCGATAACCTTGAACCCGGTTCAACTAGACCGGGTTCGGTTCGGTTCAGGCTAAATAAACCGGGTTTAAATTGGTTTAATTAATTAATTTGTTTTTATGGCTTTAAAAATCCATCCGGGGTCCAATAAATTCCCGAAAAATTATCCTATGTCTGGTTTTCTATTTTATACCATAAAATATTATTTTCATAATATTTTAATATTATTTATTAACATTTAAAAATCCTTTAATAACTAAAGAACCTGAATTTAATTAGAGAAAAATCTCAGAAATTTCCAGAAATTTCAGAAAATGTAAAAATCCAAAATTTAAAATTTTCTTGAAAATCAGGGGGGATTACAAGTGGCACAACTGCGCCTCGAGCCTGACTTGTTACAAAATATCAAGTCTGCTCAGAAGGATGACCCATTCCTGTAAAAGATGCAAGGTCTTATCTCAGCAGGAAAGGCATCCGACTTTGCGGTAGGCACGGACGAGATGATCCGAGTGAAGGAAAGACTGTGCATTCCAGACGATGCGGCCCTCAGAAGAGAGATACTCACTGAAGCTCATTATGCAAGTTATACTTCTCATCCAGGTAGTACCAAGATGTATCGATATCTCCACACGACGTTCTGGTGGCACGGCATAAAACGAGATATGGCGCTGTTCGTGTCGCATTGCATGGCTTGTCAGAAAGTAAAGGCCGAGCACCAAAAACTGGACGGAGAGCTGCAGAACCTCGCTATTCCGAAGTGTAAATGGGAACATATAACAATGGATTTCATTGTTGGTTTGCCAAAGACGTAACGGGGTAATGATGCCGTCTGGGTCATTGTTGATCGCCTCACCAAGTCTGCTCACTTTCTGTCTATCAAGTCTACTTGGAGTACCGACCGCTTGGCTCAGATTTACCTCAACAAAATCGTTCGTCTCCACGGTGTGCCCGTATCCATAGTCTCCGATAGGGATGGTTGATTCATATCGCATTTCTGGGAAAGCCTGCAGTCAGCAGTGGAAACGAAGTTGAAGTTCAGCTTCGCCTACCATCCATAGATCGACGGCCAAATGGAACGTGTCAACCAAATCCTTGAAGACATGCTACGACTCTGCGCCTTGGACTTGAAGACAAGTTGGGACCTGCATCTACCGTTAGATGAATTTGCATACAATAACAGTTTCCAATCCAGCATTCAGATGGCGCTGTATGAGGCATTGTATGGGCGAAAGTGTAGATCTCCGATATGTTAGGACGAAGTTGGAGAATGACAGATCCTTGGCCCTGAGCTCGTAGAACAGACTGTCCAAAAGATTCGCTTGATACGAGGACGGCTAAAGGTAGCTCAGAGTCGCCAAAAGAGCTACGTTGATATGCACCGACATCCACTTGAGTTTCTAGTAGGCGACCGGGTATTTCTCTCAATCTCGCCCATGCGAGGAGTCACCAGATTCGGAGAAAAGGAAAATCTAAGTCCGAGATTTGTCGGTCTGTTTGAGATACTAAAGCGAGTTGCTTCAGTTGTATATCAGATTGCCCTACCACCATCACTATCCGATGTGCACGATATCTTCCATGTTTCCCAACTTAGGAAGTATGTGTACGACCCGAGCCACATGGTAGATCTTGAACAACTGAATCTTCAGGCAGACTTGACGTATGTAGAATAACCTGTGCAAATTTTGGATCGAAAAGAAAAGCTGCTTCGAAGTTGCTCGGTTCCTCTCGTGCGTGTGCTTTGGCAAAATCATTCGGTTGAAGAATCCACTTGGGATCTTGAATCAGAGATGAGGAAAATATTCCCTTTATTGTTTCCTAGTGGTAGGTTCTATTCCTAAGTTTTGAAATGAAACTTCCAATTAGTTGGGTAGGATGTGGTGCCCCGTTCCCCCCATTCGGGGAGCGCGGCTAAGAAATACAAGACGGTATCGTTCGATCGGGATAGATTGAAAGAAGAACCCATCCTCTTTATGGATTTGCTTCTTCGGAATCGATTTCCATATTCAGTGGACCGTGCTCCCGGGATAGACTTAGCGGCAGAGTCAGGAGGGACCTCTCCGCTGCATCTTTTGTTACCTAGTTTTCGTTGTCGCTTGTTGCTTTCGTGCCTTGAGTTGATTTTTGGATTTGCTTGAGTTTTCTTGAACGGTTTCGATGGATTTCATTGTTTTCGTTCGTTGAACTGCACTTCAATTTCGAGATTAGAAAGAGTAGAAGATGTATTGATCAGCTGTTCGTGGTAATGCAAGTGAACGAGCAGTAGACGACGCACGAGCGGAGTCCTGAAGCACCTCTTTCCTTCTCCCTTCCAACCAACTAAGTGAGTGGCTTATATTTGATTCAGTTGGCCCTTCTTCCAAGTCTCCACACCTAAAAATCTTGTATTCTTGCTTGCCCGATCAAACGATACCAAGAAACAACTAAAAGATGTCAAGATAAAAAGGAATAGACTTGGAGTATTATGCTCGTCAATCAAACTTGTGAACGGTTACTCATTTGCATGCTTGTTCGTTTGGAATGTTCATCATATGCTTCAATTTTAGTTAGAATACATATTTCTTCTATAAATTGTGCTATGCATTTGGAACACACTTTGCTATGCGATATATTGATCAGAAAGACTATGCAAAATTATTTATGTTATGGAACTTGTATTGTGCTCGAAATTGCCTTAAAAACATGCATGAATTGATGGAAAACTTAACGAACGTCGTTGATCATGGACAACTTGTGCACAAGGTTTTGTGGTTTTGCGGACGGTCGTCGGGGCACTGGGGCCGATCCGATCCGGACGGAACATATGGAATAGTCAATCTGTTAGAGGAAGAAAATGGCATGTGGTGGGGCTCGCCACTTGCGCCGCATATCACTTCCTGTCCCGTGACTATAACTCGTCCCTTCATGGAATTAAGCCATTGATCCCCTCGTATAATTAAATCTGTGCAAACTAACTTGTGTATTCGTGGCAGGAAAGGACATGGTAAGTATTGTGCAGGTGGTTCGGATGGACAGGTAAAAGCCACTGAACGGTAGCAAGTTCATTTCAGTAGTTTTATTATATATTGCTGCTTGTAAAATGAACTAAGGCAAGATAGAAAGACCACAAATAAATATGCATGCTTCATCTAAACAACGTATTGATTGGTATAGTTGGGTTAGCTTGCCTTCACCAGTACGTTTCGATGTACTGACCCTCATTGAAACAGGTTTCCCGCACTAAGGCAAGCCGAACGAGGAGCCAAAGTCATCCCCCAATCCAGTCCAGCTGTAGGCACGCCTTGATTCGTGCCACCTTTTGAAGTATTCTGAAGAAGCAAGGAGCTAGCAACTTAACACAATGCAGCTCAAAGGGAAAGCTGTCATCCCTCCAGGAGGTCTTTATATTTTGAAGTTTAGTAAAGGATGTAATGTACATGACTGCTATCTCATTTTGTGTCAATATTTTGTAAGCCCGTATGGCAACCTTATGACTCAGTCCAAGAGTTTGTAATAGATATTCATTATCAATAAAAAGAGAAATTTTCCATGTTTCAAATCTGTGTTTCAATTTATCTGCGTACTCTGAATATGTGCTCGCTATGCGGAACAAAAATACCTTAGCCTTGTGCGGGGCGCAACCTAGGCCCGCACGACGTCACTCCTGGGGGACGACTAACGATTCCAAAGAATCGGGGCATAACATCTATAATACTTTAACGAGAGCAAAATATAATAGTATGAAAGGAAGAATGGTGATGCAGTAAGTATTGAAGTTGCTTGGCGAGCATCACTATATGGAGTACCATAGAAGACATCCACAAAATGATGAACTCCTTTTATTATTTTGGGCTCATCCTGATTGCACACACTTGGCTAGGTCCTTCGCAGACGTATTGGCCCTTGATTGTACATATAAGACTAACAAGTTCAAGATGCCTCTTTTTCACATTGTTGGATTTACGTCTACGGGAAAAACATTTTCAGTCGCTTTTTGTTTTATGAAGAGTGAGACAGTTGAGGATTACACTTGGGCGTTAAGGAAACTACAATCCCTTTACACAGGATACAAAGAGCCCTCTGTTTTTGTTACTGATAGAGAATATGTCCTGATAAATGCTATAGCTATTGTATTTTCTCATGTGCATAGACTACTATGCACTTGGCATATAAATCAAAATTTCTAAGCTTAATGCAAGAGAAAATTTGAAAATGTGGATGATAAAATCGACATGCTTCGCTTCGAAGAATTCTACAGTGATTGGAGTCTTGTATGGCGAGCAAGTACTAAAGACAGTTACGACACAATATGGTATATGTTCAAACAAAAGTGGGAGACGAGTAATTCAACATGCATTTCTTATATCAAAGATACTTGGCTAGAATCAGATAAAGAACAATTCGTCTTAGCATGGACGAACATGGTGAAGCATTATGGTACAATCACTATGAACTGGGTCGAAGGATCACACTTAAGTTTAAAAAGATATTTACGGTCATCGGTCGGTAATTTTGTTTCCATTTTCATTTGATGACTATTTCCTCGGTGAACGAGATTGTAACATCATTTGAGACGAGCCTCAAAATTGCAAAGCATGAAAATAAGCATGAACACCTCTTGGATGCTTTAATCCATGTAATATCTCATAATGCCTTGGGCTTATTGTCTGAGGAGATTGGTAGGTCAAAGTTCGTTGGTTTTGATCCCGAGGTTTGCGGTTGTTCATATCGACATTCACTCGGCCTTCCTTGTGCATATAAGATTAATGAATATCGTTGTCAATCTATAACTATTCCAATAGATGTTGTTGATCAACGTTGGAGACAGTTGTCGATCATGCCCTCGGTGAAAGTTTACGATGATTTTTTTTTGCCACAAGTGAAACTCCTTCACGTAAGGTGGTGTGTCGCATTAAAACCGGAGAAAAATCCATTGAGGTTAAAATCCAAGAAATTATAGTTCCGGCAATAACTCGATTGGAAGAGCCATCTTTTGTTCAAGTTCCTAAGGGAAGACCACACTCAAGAATCAGTAGAGCACAAAAAAGGAGGCAGAGTCAACTAAAAGAGATCCATCCTTGGTTGAACATATTGAACACAATTTAGAGCGAGTTAAGTCAAAGTCGGTTATCGAAAGTGTGGTAATTTCGAAGAGAAAGAGTAAGCTGACTATTCGAAGAGGGAAGAAACATAAAATGAACGATGCAGTCACGGCCGAGGGTTTAGATAACTTCTCTGATTCATACGGTCTATACATTCAAAATTTCTTACCTGAGATACGGGATTTCATTTGGTCTATTATTGATGTTCCTAAGGATGGCCATTGTAGATTTTATGTACTCGCAAGACATCTTGGCTATTCAGTTGAAGCAGGATGGAGACAGGTTAGGGAAGAGCTGTACAAGGAGTTGGAGTCTCGTCTTTCCTTCTATAGGTAGATACTCGGCGAAGAAATTGTTGGAGATTTGTTGGCAAACATACCTTGTACTGACACAGTTACCAGACCAGACCATTATATGGATGTCCCGCCGGTGGCATATGTATTCTCTAATAGGTATAAGATACCTATTGTAATTATCTCAGAAGGCATTAACAATACTTCCTTTCCAATGTGCGCTCCCTCGGCCGAACATAAACTATCCAGTCTATGTTCAATAGGGCTTGTCGGACAATACTTTGTCATCCCGAGGTTGATCGGTCATTCTCTTATTCCACCACCTTCTAAGCGTTGGTATAAACACGCACCGGAGGAAGCGATCGCATGGACGACACCCTACATGGATGCAATTGTTGGCTATAAGAAGATGATGAAGATGGAGTATCCCAAAATCTTGGCTAAGGACTACTTTAATATTCTAATCGATTGATACATCTTATACTTTTGTATCATTTGATAATTTTGTATGCAATAGAAATAGAATATAACATCTTGTACTTTTGTAGTGTAATAGATAGTGACTATGAAAGAAATAAAATGAAGAACTGTATGTTGTGTAATGAGTCATGTATGTTGAGCTTTGGTATCTTTTTCAACTTATATATATATATATATATATGTGTGTGTGTGTTAAAAGTTTAAATTTTTATTAGAAAAAACTAGGACTGTCAAGTTTTTGGCAGTCCCAGTAGCTATTAGGACTGTCAAAATCTTGATAGTCCTAGTTTTAATCCCCTGTCTTTACACATATATATAAAAGTTATAAAACATAACCAATCAAAACTAGGACTGTCAAGATTTTGGCAGTCCCAATAGCTATTAGGACTGTCAAAATTTTGGCAGTCCTAGTTTTAATTCACTACCAAAATATGTTAAAATAGCGACGTTTTTAGCGACGTCAAAGTAAAACGTCGCTAATATTAAAGATTTCAGCGACTCCAAAAATTAACGTCGCTATAAGTCGCTGTTTGGCGACATATAGCGATGTTTAGCGACTGTAATTCAGTTTTTTAAAAGAATACTCGCTATAAGCTTATTTAAGGTCGCTAAACATCGTATTTAGCGACGTTTAGTGACGTTTAGCGACGTTTAGCGACGTATTTAGCGACGTTAGTATTTTAGATTTTAGAGACATTTTTAGCGACGTCTATAATGTCGCAATTTTTTTTATTAGTGATGTCATAAGTTGACATCGCTAAACGTTGCTAAAATTTTAATATAGGTTTCAATTCTCCCATTCTGTCAAAATATTTCCCTAAATTTTCAAAAACTCCCCTCTTTCCCCCCCTCTCCGGCGAACTGCACCCTCCGACGTCCTCCACAGCGGCCTACTCCGGCGCCCCCTCCTCCTCCTCTAGGTAAACCCTAACTCTCTCTCTCTCTCATAGGACACGATATGACACTGACACAGACACGACATACACACGTGACAGACACAAACACAGACACGACACACACACACGTGACAGACACGTCATGACACTAACCCTAACCCAAAATTTCTATAGTTGGCAGAGTTTCTATATAGAAATTTCACACACACAAAAATATTCTTCAATGATTCTCCATTTCTATCATATAAATATATTTATATAGTTGATGTGTGTGTCTTATTTATGTGTGCGGTCTGTGTGTGGGTGTAGGAGTGACTGCAATGAGAATTGTTGGAGGAGAGATGTTATACACAGGTTTTAATACCTGTGTATGTAGTGTGGCACTCAAGGTGTTTGATAGATTGACTTTGGTATTGTGTGTGTGTGAGATACCTATATTGACGAAGGGAATTTGTTCAGTTATATATTGTAGAAGCATGAAAAATACGCTGGATATCTATACGCAGCATGTTGATGTTGGGCAGCGTAAAAAGATGACTTCAGAGCCATCAGCGTGCAAACAGAGCTTTTTCGCTGAGCACAGCGTAAAATATAAGCTCAAGGACCATCCGCGTAAAGCAGTATGTCCAGGTTGCTTTGGCGTAAAAATGGTGCTACATCGCCTTTATGGCATAAAACTCATCCGCTTTCAATGCAGCATTGAAGTGTACGAGGAACGCTTCGTATTCTTCAAAATAAACCTGTCAAATCGTGCAGTGAACCTGACGTCTGAACTCCTGACAAAGAGTACTGCACGACTACCCAGACGACGGCTATAATGATTGCGCGGTACAGCGACCCAGACTGTCGTTTAGTGACATCTTCTTGGCGTAAACTGCTTTTATGCATACAAGGGAATACGCTGCCTAGTTTTACACAGGCAGACGTGAGCTTCTTACGCTTCGCAGAAGATAAACAGACTGCCACGTTAAAAGCTGCTCTTCGTACAGGGCTCGAGGCACGTCTCTACATTTAATGCGCAGAGCGGTGACAGGTTCTCGAGGCACGTCTCTGCATTTAATGTGCAAAAAACTGATAAATGTCCGAGGCACGTCTCTGCATTTAATGCACAGAATACTGACAGATGCCCGAGGCACGTCTCTGCATTTAATGAGCAGAGTGATGGCAGAGCTCGAGGCACGCCTCTGTATTTAATGCGCAGAATGATGGCAAATCTTCGAGACACGCCTCTGGAATACGCTGCCTAGTTTTATACAGACAGACGTGAGCTTCTTAGGCTCTACAGAAGGCAAACAGACTGCCACGTCATCAGTTGCTCTTCGTACAGGGTTCGAGGTGCGTATCTGCATTTAATGCGCAGAATGATGGCAAATCTTCGAAGACACGCCTCTGCATTTAATGTGCAGGATGGGGGCAGATCTCTGTATTTAATGCAAGAGATTTGATTATATCTCCAAAAGCTGTAATTTCGGCTAAAACGTCCACATCATCTCTGCTTCTACGCCTACTCGGCTTCTATGCCTACTTGACTTCTACGCCATGGTGACAGTTATTGGCTTCTGCGCCAACCTCTTCTACACAAAGGATAACTACCTACGTGGCTTCTACGCCGTGATCTTTGTAGCAGTTATACGCGTTGTCCCTTAGTTGGACACGCCTCACACGCTCATTCAAAAGGTCATCTATACGCGGGCAATGGTTATTGTAACCATCGTGTAAAAGGGTGCTGTACTTTCCACTACTCGGTTTCTACACCGACTGAGTGGTCACTGTCACTAAAACTCTATAAATAGAGACCTCTATCAACAGAGGAAAAGGTCGAGAAAAATAGGTCGAGAAAAAAATAGGTCGAAAAGGTCAAAAAAAATAGGTCGACAACTAGGAGAAAAATAGGTCGACAACTCGGAGAAAAATAGGTCGACAACTCGGAGAATAAAGGTCGAGAAATTGGGAGAGAAAACAGTCGCGGAGAGAGAAGAATCCAGAGCTCAGGCAAAGATAAGTGATCGACGACTTTGGCATCGGGCATCCACTCTCTTTAGCAACCTTCGAAGCTGCTTTCTGTATTCTACGGTATTTCTTCATCATCGTGTGGTCCAAGGGACAAAGTGATCGACCGCAGATCAGACTCCTATAGTAATATTTACCCAGATTAAATAAATTGTACTTGACATCCTCGTATAGGATTAATTGTACAATCTTGTTTGTAAACAAAAGGGCGGGTTTCGCATAAACCTCGTTTCCATATTTCTTTCGTTTATTTATCAAATAATATAAGATGGCGACTCTGCTGGGGATATCTTTCTCTTCTGATGAGGAAGCAATTGCTCAACACGATACGGTATCCGTGGGATCCGTAAAGAAGACATTGGTCGTCCAGTTCGACCAGTCTGCCTACGAAGACATGCTTCGAACAGGGGGTAGCTCTCACTCTCTCTCTGTCCAAGACAACAGGAAGCTGCGTAAGGTCTGGATGCCCAAGACATCCCCTACCATTCATGTCGACTCTCCGATCTCTCCGACCAACGAGGTTGTAGCATTGCTTCCTCCGCGCCTTGCGCGTAAAATTCAGTCGCCTGTCTCTGACAGGGCAGACAAAACTTCTGGCAATGCCTTAGCGCCAATCCAGAAGTATACTCCATGCCTTGCGCGTAAAATTCAGTCGCCTGTCTCTGACAGGACAGACAAAACTTCTGGCAATGCCTCAGCGCTAGTCCAGAAGTACACATCGCGCTCTGCGCATAAAACTCTGTCTCCTGTCTGTGACAGAATAGACAAAATTTATGATAATGCCTCAGCGCCAAATCAGGAATCCCAAACGCGCTCCGTGCATAAAAATGCATCTGTCCTCTCAAAAAAATAGATGATCCCTGCAATCTACGCAAGAAAAAGCAAGCGGCGGACTGCTCAACTTTTCTACCTTTACGCCAGCAAGGGAAGAATCTGCCTGCCCTCTGGATTACGCGAGGAGCTGACGGCCGACTGAGGACCTCCTCGACTTTATGCCAGCCCGAATTATGCCAGGAGAAGTCCCTCAGCGTAAAGAAGGCTCAATTCACAGAAAGACACCCTCCTCGGGGATTATCCGCCACCCAGATGGCCAACCTGTTGTATATAGGTGGCACATGGAAAACTATGATTCCCAACATCCGCATGTCCACTGATGTGAACAGAAGGAACAAGCCATCTTCTTCTTCTGTAATCCTCCTGACCTACGTGGGTATCTGATCCAAAAACGCAAGGATAGGGGATCCTCCAGCATTTCTATTACGCCTCCTAATGAGCACTATTGTAATAGTCATAGGATTGTAATTAACTGTTGCTGCTCTGAAGTAAAACGGTCAGTTTTCGACCGGTTGAGCTACTCTCCGTCTTTCCAGGAAGAAGAGCCCACACATGCATCGGTGAACATGACTTCACACATACCTAGAGAAAGATCGAGCTTAGGACGTCATCCCTCTAGAGCTCCGAGCCGAAGGAGATTCAACCAGCTCCTTAGAAATACTGAAGCTGGGGTGTTCCGAAATACCCGTTCGAGGTCGCGACAACCGACTTCGTACTCTTCTGATTCCGAAGCTGGGGGTCGTCAGTCTCCCGAATCAGATGCCGAAAGTATAGAGTCAACTTCTACGGAGACCTATACTGATCCTTCAATGACACCCAGGGAGATGGGAGTTTATGCCATTGGAGATGAACGCGAGGAAGCTTCTCCGTCTGGGAGCGCTGAGCAACGCATTACTGTACTGGAGACATCTCTGAAAGAAATACAATCCATGATGGAGAACATGTACCAGATGATGCTGACTCAACACACAGCTGCTATGGCTCAAGCATCGGTCCTTCCAACTCAGATACGTGTGGGGGTGGACTTACCACCATCCAACGCGATCCAGGAGCCTGCTCTAGATCAGGAGTCAGCAGTTCCTCCGCTTCCTCACTCAGAGAATGTATTACCTCCCGTTGGAGTCGCGATGCAATTGATTCCTCATCACTCCGTGGTCCCGCTACCGGTTGAAGATCCGATGCAGGCAGTACGGGAGTTGAAAGCCCAATTTGATGCCCTGAAGCACAAGGATCAGCTCAAGAAATTGGGAATCAACCAACCTTACCCAGCTATCTAGGAAGAGGTCCCTTTCCCTCATAGATACAAACCACAGACTATGGCTTTGTTCGAGGGAAAAATATCACCGAGTCAGTACATGAACTACTTCAGTATGATGACGGTGTTATTACAAGGGAATGACGCCCTCCTCACTCGGGTGTTCAAGGGCTGTCTCTCGGGGGTAGCTTATCAGTGGTATCGAAGTCTGGCGGACAACTGCATTACTTCCTTTGAAGACTTCAAGGATTTATTCTTCACATGATTCTATGAGGGAGGGATGGACATGTCTATGTCCTCTCTCATCGAAGTCAAGCAGAAGAAAAAAGAAAATGTTCGCACTTTCATCGAACGTTTTCGTCAAGCCACTTTGCAAATGCCTCCAGGAGTTCCAGACTCGGCATTGGTGAACATTTGCAGGAAGAACCTTCTTTCCGTGATCTCGGTGTTCACAGGACCATATCAGTTCCATGATTGGCCTCGTTCATCATCTTAGCAGTAGCCGTGGAGGACAACAGTCAGAAGGTGCGCGATAATGGCATCATGATCTCGGCCTCTGATAAAGGCAAGAGGTCATCCTCCAACATCGACCATCCTCGTGGTACCAAGGGTAAAGAAGCTCTGGCGATCAACACGTCCAGGCAAAAGACTGTGGCTACCACGCAGATGAAACCTGGGACTTTCAGGCCCGTTGAAGTATACTCTTTCGACGACGACGATATTCTGAGCATATTCGAATGTCTCGTCAAAAGCGGCAAGATTACCCTTCCTGAGGTGAGACGGCCCAATGAAGCCAGCAGTACCAATAACCCCAAGTACTGCATCTTCCATAGGTACATACACCACCCCACAAAGGCGTGTTATGTACTAAAGAGGAAGATCCAGGAGCTGATCGACGCTAAGGCCATCACTCTGCGCAACAGCGAGAAGACGGTCACAGCCAACATGATCTCTCTGCAATTTGGTAATCTGCCTCCCCAAGAAGTCCCAGATGGTGTTACACCTATTTCCAGGACGACGATGAACATCGTTAATCTCCCTCCAGCTAGAGGTCAAAATCATGACCTGGTACCCCTAACTACCCAGCAAGGCGAGATTATGTGGGTTCATCCAGATTTGGTGCCCGGGATCGAGAAAGAGACTCAAGCTGCTAAGGCTAAGTCTAAGAAGAACTCGAAGCGTAAACCATGTCACATGGTTACGGCAGACTCGGCATCAGAAGACGAGGTCTTGGCTACTGGAACCCGTTCAGGGAAAGCTTACCTCAAGGACCATGGAGGAAGTCAGGAAGATGCACCGGCAGACGCTTCAGCTACCAAGCCGTCAGAACCAGAGCCCGCCGTACCAGGGGCCGGTCCTTCGAGACCAACTTTGGCGGACAAAGGGAAGCAAAAGAAAGTGCATTTCGATAAACCTGTGAAATACATTCAAAACAAAGGTTTAGAGAAGCCATACAACTTCGACATCCTGGCCCAATTGGCTAATACACCAGCCAGGTTGTCCATCTTCGAACTACTCAGGCTCTCTCAAGAAACTCGTCAAGCCCTGAGTGAAGAGTTGATGCAGGCGGATGCATACTTGACCCAGCTCAAGTTCCCTGATGAAGAACCCGTGGCATGTCCTCAATGCTACAGTGTGATGGAGGTGGTCCCGAACATCACTTTCACTCAAGATGACATGCTGTTAAAACATAATAGGCATGACAGACCCCTCTATTACACCGGATACATCGGTTCCATAGAGGTCGACCGGATTCACATAGATCCGGGATCATCAATCAGCATCATTCCTCATAGTCTGCTCAGACCGCTGAGGATTTCTACCAGCGAACTGGCTTACACCACCACTACAATCGTGGGTTTCAACGCCAGAAAAAGCAAGCCGTTGGGAAAGATTCGTCTGAGGATCCAGATTGGCGACCTTAGATCAGTGGCCACATGTTATGTCATTAATTCAGAGGTATCCTACAATATTCTGCTGGGCAGACCTTGGATCCACGACCACAAAATCGTTCCTTCGACTCTACATCAATGCTTTAAATATGTAGACGCCCAAGGAACAGTACAAATGGAGTTTACTGACCTGAACCCGTTTAGAGGAGTAGAATCCTACTACTCCGATGCCGTGTTGTACTCTCAAGACTACATGGAAGAGGTGTCAGGCGAAGCAGAGAAGGAATCCCACCAGGAGCCAGAAGAACCCTCTGCCGAACAACCTCTGTCAATCAAGGTGAAAGGACGGACTACTCGTCCAAAAACCATGGAGCCTATGGCTATCCATCTAAAAAAAACCAGGTCAGGAAAAGGGGGTGATCCTCTAGTGATCACTCTGAACCAGAAGCCTCCCTCCTTGGTCATCAACCTTCGGCGCAGCAGACAGCCGATTGATGTAAACACAACCGGGAACGAGGTTTTAGATGATAATAAAGATCCTCTTTTCCAGTATATTGACGCTCAAATTTCGAATCAGGAATCCTCTCCCCATGACGATATAGAACCTATAGCACAAAAGTTCTTGGGAGCTATAGATTCCTATCATCCGTATATGTGGAAAGTAGCGTCATCATCTAATGTCACCACGATATATGGACCACATGAGGATTCTATCTTCATTGTCCCTCCTACTTACAGTAGTCAGCGTTCAATAGTCTTCGGCCGCAGGCGCAATGGACCGACTGTACAAGAGGATTCTCCCGACGACGACGTTGGTAAAATGCAGGTTCACAGATACAACCCGCAAGCTCTGAAGATCATGCAGAGTATGGGTTATGACTTGAAGCTGAAACCAGGTCTCAACTACGGGAAAGGCAGACGAATACCGCTGCACGGAGATCCCTACTATCAACGAACCGGTTTCCGATTAGGGTATACCACCTCCCTTGTAGCTCCTGAGTCGAACGAGGATACCTTTTCCTCTTCTCAAAATGGCTCAACGCCCTCCGACTCATCTCATGCTCTCGAACGAACATTATCGGTAAATATGGTAGTGGCAGATCCTTTCAAAGAAGACGAGCAAGAATCCGAACCATTTGAGAATGACGCTTGGGCTCAACAAATGGATACACAATGGGAATTCTGCTTCGAGCAGAGAGAACCTCCTACTGAATATAAAGTTATCCAGATCGATGTTGGGGATAAACTTTCACCAAAGCCGATATTTATCAGTAACAACCTTTCCGAAGAAGAAAGGGAAGAAGTTATCCAGCTGATAAAATAATATATCGACGTCTTTGCATGGAATTATGAGGATATGCCAGGTCTTGATCCAAAGGTAGCTACTCATAAGATCAATATATTGCCCGATTCGAAGCCTGTGAAGCAGCACCAATGCCGGTTCCGCCCGGATATGATAGATGCTATCGAAGCTGAAGTCAAGAAGTTGATAGCCTGCGGCTTCATCTGAGAAGAACAACATCCCGACTGGGTCGCCAATGTTGTCCCTGTCATGAAGAAAAGTGGAAAAGTACGTATCTGCATCGATTACTGAGATCTGAACGCAACCTGCCCCAAGGATGAGTTTCTTCTTCCCATTTCCGACGTCATGATTGACAATACATGTGGGTTTGAACGCATGTCTTTCATGGATAGATTCTCGGGATACAATCAAATCAAGATACATCCTGAAGATGAGAAGCACACTGCTCCGGACACCACTGGGGGTATATTGCTATACGGTCATGCCATTCGTATTGAAGAATGCTGAGGCTACGTACCAACGGGCTATGAGTAACATATTCTATGAGCATTTACGCAAGACAGTAGAATGTTACGTGGACGATATAGCTGTTAAAAGCTGCCTCAAGGATAATCACATCCAAGACTTGAAGACAGTATTTGAGTTGGTGCGCCAACATCAACTCAAAATGAATCCTACAAAGTCCTTTCCTGGTGTATCTAGTGGCAAATTCCTGGGATTTGTCATTACCGCCAAAGGCATTCAAGTGGACCCTGATAAAGTCAAGGCCATCTTAGAAATGCGACCACCCCGTAATCTGAGGGAACTCAGGGGATTTCAAGGTCGTCTGGCTTACATCCGGATATTTATATCCAACCTCTCTGGGAGATGTCAGCCTTTTTCTCGTCTCATAAAGAAAGGTGTAGCCTTCGTATGGGACGAAGCCTGTCAGCAAGCGTTTAACGATATCAAATGCTACCTCACTAGTCCGCCAGTTCTGGTGCCTCCCGTCATAGGAAGACCATTCGTGCTGTATGTTCGAGCGATGGATCATTCTCTGGGAGCTCTCCTCGCACAGAAGAACAATATGGGTCATGAACAGGCTATCTATTACCTCATCATGATGATGGTCGGAGCCGAACACCGGTACAACCCAGTAGAAAAAGAATGCTTGGCTCTGATGTTCGTTATCCAGAAAACGCGGCACTATGTCACGGGCCAGCCTATTCATATCATCTCCAGGATCAATCCTCTTCGGGTACTAATGAATAAGCCAAGTGTTCTTAATTCCCGACTTGCGACTTGGGTGATGTTATTAACACCGTATGACATGGTGTACGTCCCTCGGAAGTCCATCAAAGGCCAAGCATTGGCTGATTTCCTAGCTGCTCATCCGATCCCGGAGACCTCCAAGCTATACGAGGACATTTCCGACGAAGTTGCAGAGTATAATTTCGCAATGGAAGGTGATGCATGGCAACTATTCTTCGATGGTACCTCCAGAACTGGTTCCAGAGGAAACGTGGTCTCAGGAGTAGGAATTGTCCTGGTTACTCCTGATAAGCTCGTCATCTATCGAGCGTATTCTCTCAGCGAGCCCTGTTCTAATAATGTGGCGGAGTATAACGCTCTATTAATTGGGCTCCAAGTCGCTAAAGAATTGGGCATCGAATCTCTGGAAGCTTTCGGTGACTCTCTGCTGATCGTCAATCAAGTTAGAGGAATATATGAAGTCTGGAATCCAGACCTCATCCCTTATCACCAAGCAACGGTCGAGATAGCCATGACATTCAAAGGATTCTTCCTATAACATGTGCCCCGATCTCAGAATCTGGAAGCTGATGCCCTAGCCAGTCTAGCTGCAGATTTAGCTATTCCTATAAGAAGGCAAAATTCGGTGATCCTTCTTAACAGAGATTTATTCTGTGTGAAAAACAACTTTCACATAGAACGCAGCTACGCTGTGAATACAGATCCTTCCAGGAAAGACTGGAGAAGTCCCTTTATAGATTTTGTGGCATACGGAATCTTGCCGGAGGACCCTAAAGAAGCAGTATCCGTCAAAAGATGATTATTACGCTTCTATCATGACGCTTCCTCACAGTGTCTATATCGCCGGACCTACGATGGACTGCTATTGAGATGTCTCTCAGATGATGAGGCATAGCAGATTAACCGTGAAGCTCATGACGGCGTATGCGGAGCGCATCAACCCGGTCCTAAGCTACAGGATCGTATCAGGAGGATGGACTATTACTGGCCTACTATGATCACAGATGCAATAAAGTATGCAAGATAATGCAAAGCCTGTCAGGTCCATGCAGACTTTATACATCAACCTCATGAACATCTACATCCTACGGTTGTGTCCTGGCCTTTCGAAGCATGGGGTATGGACATCATTGGTCCTATTCACCCGTCTTCTTCCAGAGGTCACCGGTTCATACTGGCCATCACGGATTATTTCTCCAAATGGGCAGAAGCGATCCCTTTTGTTGAGGTGAAGGCATCTAATGTGATCAGCTTCATCAAGCATCACGTCATTTATCGCTTCGGGATACCCCGGAGGATAATTCATGACAATGGGCCCCAATTCATCAGCCAAGCGTTTTATCGATTTTGCGATAAAAATTGGATACAAAATATGGCCTCTACGACATATAATCCTGCTGCTAATGGTTTGGCGGAAGCTTTCAACAAAATCATTATCAAGCTCATAAAAAAGTTCGTCTCTTCGAACAAAAGGGATTAGAATGAGAAGCTGGGAGAATGTCTCTGGACATACCGCACAACGGTACAAGCACCGACAGGTTGTACCCCATTCTCACTCGTTTACGGGAGCGAGACAGTTCTCCCCATCGAAGTCCAGATTCTGTCACTCAGGATAACCGTGGCTAATGAGCTGACTCAAGAAAAGAACGAACTTTTAAGGCTTCAAGAGCTAGAAGGATTAGACGAAAAACGCCTCCAAGCTCAACAATGCATCGCATTTTACCAAGCACGCATTTTCAGAGCTTTTAATTAAAAAGTAAAGGAAAGAGTGTTCAAAGTTGGCGAGCTAGTCTTAACTGTAAGAAGGTCGATGATTCTTACTCACAGAAGTAAGGGTAAATTCCAGCCCAAATGGGAAGGTCCTTATGTGATCGAGACGACATTCTCAAACGGCGCTTACAGGTTAGCCAAGCCTAACGGAGACTTATTGATGGCCCCTATCAATGGCAAATTCCTGAAGAGGTACTATGCTTAACCTCCTCTGCTCAAGTGGAATATGGCGAAAATCTCATTCTGACAAAACTACTTCCAAAACGAAACTAGTTGGATCGTATTCTATCATGTCCATATAACCTCTGAATATATATGTTTAACTAATTTGGAACTTCAAGACCTATCACGTCCATACTACCTCTGATAGTGTTTTGTGTACAAATTTTAGCTAAAAGCATATTCTATCATGTCCATATAACCTCTGAATAGATATATCCTGCTAAAACTTACCGAGAGTATATCACGTCCATATTACCTCTGATATCACTTTTACCCAAACCCGTTATTTATATTCCAAAATGATGGGTCCACAAAGTCAGATGAAAGCCTCTTTATTATTCCCGGAAAGAGCAAAATTACATTGGAAAGCAAAAAAGTACATCATTTGGGAGGAGCAGTTAGGTCACGAATCTGTCGGGCCAGAGTAGCCATTCTCTTATCCCTGGAGTTCAAGACGTCAGCGCGAGCCTGTTCCAACCTTGTTGCATCATTATTCAAAGCAGCCAACTCAGACCGAGCATGCACGAAATCGGCGTGGATGATACCCACATGTGTCAGGTTCCGCTGAGCAGTCTTCCGTCGAGCATTCAGCACATCTCGGGTGGCCGACAAAGAAAGAGCCTTCACCTCTGATTGAGCAAGCTCCTCTCTCAATCTGCGGGCCCTCGTTGTCTTTTCCTCGTATTCGACTTCGTACTGAGTCAGCTCGGAAATGACGTACTCCAATTGGACACGTTCTTCATCCATCTCCTGCTGATGTGCCTGGATGGATTTATTTAGGGCTTCCATCTGTTCAGCAAGCTGCGCAGCCAGGGAGTCGTACCTAGCTTGAATGAGACCGTCAATGCTGCCTCGAGATAGCTGCAAATATTTGTTAATGGGTTGCTCCAAACCATTAACTATCTGATCCAGGGTATCAGCTATCCCAGTATCGTTGAACTCTCTTATCGGCGCTATCGCAGACTGAGAGGACCTCCTCAGCACCTCGAAGCTCAGATTCTTCTCCAACACCATTAATATCAATGTTTTCATAGTGGTGTAGAAGATACTGGTGTACTGCTCAGTCAGCATGGCTAGATCCGAGTGGACGCTAGGAGTGACTGCAATATTGGCGAATCCCCCTCCAGGAACGACCGCAGACGATGTTGCCACAGTCGTCGCCTCAACAGGTGGCACGACAAAAGAAGATGCGCCAATACCGGACGGAGTGACCGACATACTCAAAGGAGGTATTGTCGTAATGACAGGCTCATCCTCCTCCTGAGATACCGGAACCGTCTCGGGAGAGCCGGCACTCGAAAGTGTCTCCTCTTCGAAATCGGGTACCTCCATGTCGTCCCAGGACCCGAAACAGTACCAAAGGGCGCGTCAACACTTCCCTCCCCAAAGATGTCTTCCCCTGAAAAAAAGACAAAGGGAAGTTAATATCGAAATGATGTTAAACTTTTCTAAAAAGAGGCGTAAAGACGACATTTATCCATGGCCACTGGCATATATGTCGCGTCTGCAGCCAGTACAGCTAAATCATTTCTTAGTAATGCTAGGCAAGCTATCATACCTGGAGAAGGGGGCGCGCTAACGAACATCGGCAGGTACTCTTCCGAATCTTCGTCGAGATCCACTCGAGGTTCACCAGGTGGAATCTCGTTGGGTGCACCTACAGACACGGCAGGGGTTTCTCCCGATGCTGACCTGGATAAAGATATCCTTATCCGGCTCGGGCCCGAAGGCGATCTCGTTCCACTACCCAAAGCGGTAGCAGCGACAGCAGCCTCCAGCAGGTATTCTTTGGCACCACCAGCCGGGACTGTCGAGGTTCCCTCTCTAAAAGGCGAGGAACCTCCAATCAAATAATCATCCCCAACATGGGCAGATGCAGGCTCACTTCTAGGAGCCTCATTACCGGGAATCCAGAGAGGACGAGTAACCGTCTTCTTCTTCCTCTTGCGAGGGGAAGTCTCCTTCGGAGCAGGAGCCCTTCGCTTTCCAGAGACTACCAGAGGCCCTGCAGGCAGAGGTATTTTACCCCTCGGTACCGCCAACAGAGGCTCATCCGGAGTAACGGACTCTTCACCCTCGTCAGAAGAAACCGAAAGGATTTCGACTCTTCCCCCAGGCTTGGAAGAGGGCATCCTAAAACTTCCATGCATATAAAAATCGCGATGGAAGGTGTTGGTTGCCACATAGAACTGGGCATACGAGTGGAGAATGCGCAGCTCCGTGAAGTGAAATAACGGGCACGGTAAAAATTGCTTCAGTGCAACCCATGATGAAGTATCGCCATCCTCTCGCTCCATCAATGAGTCCGCCTCTGGACTTGAAGCTGGTGACGGCGTTGCCCACATGCAACTGGTCGTATCCGAATTGCCTGGCAAACCGACTAGGCAGGTAGGGCTCGAAGAAGAAATGGTCTTCACTTCTGTACAGTAGATGGGAAGGTCTAATGTAGACCAACTAATTAAAAGCCTCAGGAGAAAGAACGGTCTTTCCGTCGCCTATATCCTGAAGTCTGATCCCCTGTTGATTGAGATGTACAGAGGGGACAGTGCAGAAAAGCTTCCAGCTGTGACTGAAGTTCAGCACCCGCCGACAGTCTAAAACTGTGATCACGTTCCAGGAGGAATTCTTGTAGTTCAACAAGAAACTAGCCCCCGAACTACTGCCAGAGCCGGGAGACATCACCCTGGGGTTCTGGAGAATTAACCATCCCATCAAATACATGTATGGTAATTCTACCCTGGGAAAACTATCACGCCGAGTCTCATCGGCGAGCAGCCCATCAGTCATGGCCCTCAGGCCAGCTTGTATGCGGTACACCATAGCAGGGAGCAAGCCCAGTCTTGCCCCGAACACCAGACGCACTGCAGGCCACATCGTGTTGCGGTGAATACGGTCCGCAGATGAGATGCCGGGTACCACCAGTCGGCGCAGCCATATGGAGAGGAAGCCAGCCAGTTGAGCTTCCCTGGACAGAGGCCTGCGGCAACGCCTCAAATAACTATAGGCCTTAGTGCCTGCAGGATACTTCCCTATCCCTTCATCGAGGATCTGGTCCGGAGCCCCAGCATCTTCCATAAGATCGTCGACTACCTGAGCATTGAGCACGCTCAGAGGATTCAAAGGCTGATCCTTGCCTTCCAATACCTTCTCCGGATTAGCAGTCCTGGACCGGTGAAAGAAGAGTTAGGACGTCTATTTATTGATGTGAGCCAAATTTGAGGGCTCACCATAAAAAGTGGTGCAAGCGAGGTAGTGACACATCAGCTCCTGGTACACTTCCACTACCCGAGGGTCTGAATCCCCCAGCTTTCGGTTCGTGGGAACATACTCTTCATATGGAGTATCCCCCATCGGCAGTCTCGAGATCTCTGCCATCTCGTGGAGGGCCAATCCCAACTCCCCCAGTGGAGTGGCGAAAGTCCCGGTGAGCGAGATATATCGCTCCATCAGTGCCAGTAACAGGTTGGGGTTGAGAGGTAACCCAAAACTGGTATCACTCACAGCTGCATACAGACCAATGCCCTCCAGCTCGGCCTGAAAATGCTTCAGGGCCCATTCAGCTAAGCGAGCCCATCGAAGATTTGTAGGGGTGATCCACCCACTTGTCCGAGGGTTCACCTTAGGGTATACTCCCCCGTGCCCCATGAAATCGTTGCAGAAAATCGATAATTGGACTGGCTGGAGCACTAAACTGTCTTCACTCGGGACACTGCCCGGGTACAGTCCCTTGAATGACGTCACAGAGCCGGAAGGGTGGCTAACAAACGACCCCTGGTCAGCTCCTTTCAGATGAAATATCTTCCCCGCCCGGCCGTGAAGATCGGGAGTCAGCGTCCACGACATCCTCCTGGGATGTGTAGCATAGAAGAATGCCGAGATGGGATAGTCTCTCAGCATCTTGGGCAGATACAGAACCAAGCCCCCGGCAGGAAAAATCCAGAGTTCTTTCTTGGGCTTCGTCTGGGACTGTTTGTCAATCATGTCCCCGAAGAGGAAAGCCGGCTTTATGTATTGGTCCCCGTCTATGTACATCAGGGGCTCTCCGTTGATCATATTCAACAGCGTTCGCTCGCCTTGAGCCGATATCAGGATTCCCCTTCCCTCAGGATATTGGGGTCCAGAGATGGGAAATGTCACGTGGGATAAATCCTCCAGATAGTTGGAATAAAGCATCCCGACAGCGGAACCCATCACCTCAGCCAATGGAGACGCATGCAAGTTGACTGCAAGAAGCAAGTAAGACACGTCAGTTTCTATACTAGACATTACAAATCTTGCAGCATATGCCAAAAAAATCAACAGTCTGTGCTTTACGCCAAGACTGTAAAAACTTGATCTTTTACGCTGGAATCCCATTCCAAGGCGTAAAATTCAAGACTGGCAGTATACGCAAAGTTTTGACAGTCTGTGTTTTACGCCAGACTGCCAAAATTTGAGTTATTACGACGGAATTTCCATCCCTACGTAAACACTCAAATTTTATAGTATACGCCAACCTTCGACAGTGAAAGCTTTTACGCCAGACTGCGAAAATATGGAGTTTTTGCGCTGACACATTAGAAATATGGGCGTAAAAGATGAAACATCTCTGTGCATCATCTTCCTCGAAGAGGCTATCAGCACAGAAGACGACATAGCGCGTTCACGTACAACGTGTGCGAAGGATTTTCAGTCGTTCTTTTTCGTCCAAAAAAGCTCTACCTTTAAGGCCGGGTGCACTACTAGTCGGCGGGACACTTCGCTCAGAATGAAGCTCGCCTTGCCCGACCGAAGTCGCTCTCGCTTGGGCAGAAGAACGAGAAGAAGAATCAACCTTCTTTCCCTTAGAGAAGGGGAGTTGTTTCGGGGCCATTTCTGAAAACTTTGAAGGCTCGGAGAAGAAACGAAGAAGAACTCGAACAGTCGAAGGCTTTCTTTCACAGAAGACGGATGAAAAGTTTTTCTCTCAAAAACTTGGGATATATATAGAGTTCGGATGGACTCCTCGAATCCCGAACCAAATCTCACATTTAATATTTGGTTATGATTGGGGATTACGTCAGCCTATTTACTCAGAGAAGGCGGACAGTCAGCGAATTCGAAAAGTTTTCGTGCAAAGCAGATTCGTAGTTTTTACGCTAAGGAGCTTTCTACGCTCGACGGCTACAGATCTACGGTTTTACGCTCAGAGGCTATAAGTCTATGGTTTTACGCCCGGATGCTTTTATGCTCGGTAGCTTTTACGCTCGAGAGGCTACAAACCTACGACTTTACGCTCAGCAGCTACAAATCTATGATTTCACCCTCGGTGGCTTTTACGCTCAGAGGCAACAGATCCACAACTTCACGCTCGAAAGATTTTCTTTTCAGAAGCTACAAATCTACAATTTCTACGCCCGGATGCTCTCATGCTCAGCAGCTTTTACGCTCGAGAGGCTACGAACTTATGATTTCACGCTCATATACAGATCTATGACTTTCCGCATATCAAAAAAATACGCAGGCCAGAGTACAGTACATCTGAACAATTCTGAAGGCGGTCAATTGCAAGAGTTTACACAGAAGATACTCCTTCTTGACCTCAAAATATCCCAAGTACCCAAAGCATACAGAGTTCTACATTAAAAATTACTCTTTTCCATGGGTCGATTGGAAGTTCATCCAGACTCCAGTCTGAATATTTCATCTACAGTTCAATATGGCGACTCAGTTTTTGACAGCCATTTCTCAACCTGTTCCAAGGGATTTTCAAGAAATCATTCTTGAAGATGATGGTCTGAACAAGAATTCTGTTTATCAGAAGTGACAGTTCAGAATTCTACGCGGTTCCTCATTCCTAACAGCAGGACAGTTCGAATACTCGACTGTTAAGCGGCTTTCTACGCATCCTTAGTTATGCGTAAGAGACAGGACAGGACCTAGCACTCTTTCTAAACAGAGTCGGCGTAAAGTATCAGACGTGTCGAAGCTACACATATTCAGACTTCACAGCAAAATATATGGCAAGATGATCATATGCACAGAAGAAGACGATTTTATTAAAACATGATTACATATGAGGGAAATCCAGTCTACAAGGGTTTTTCTTTATTTTCATGATTACATATGAGGGAAATCCCGTCTACAAAGGACTTCCTCATTGTCGTCTGAAGATCGCGCCCAGAATCTGTTCTGCCAGGTTCTCGCATGGGCGGAATTCTTCATCCATCTTCTCCAGCAGTTAGTCGGTTTCCGCAAACTGACTGACAAGAAATGATCAACGGCGGGAGGATGCAAAACTGGGCCTGCTTAAATTATGCAGATCCCATGCTCCGTACGCCGTGATTGATTGAGTTGAGATATTTTACCCAACTCAATACTGGAGGACAGAGCTAGTTTGTCTGCTCTCATCCATGAACGACAGGGCTAGTTTGTCCCTCGTCCATGAACAACGGAAGAAGATACAGCTTGCAAGCTGTATGGTCAAATGAGACCCTTTCTCTCTTCCGAAGAACTGCTATACAAAGTTGCTGATTATCCCGAGCAAAGGAGGCTATGATATCCTTCCATGATCCATCGTTGCAGAGGACATTTGCTCGAAGATGCCGTCTTTTTTGGCTCCTTACATGCTGGAAGAACATGGTCTTCTTCTTCCTCAAGTCGAACCGATGAACTCCGACGATCATCTCTGTGTGGTGAAGGAAATATAGGAAGAACATGTTAACTCCTCAGCCTTTTTATAGGCGAAAGAGATTACACCGATCCCCAATAACTCCGCCATAAAGTCAGTCTTGAAAGAACGTGTCAGACTTGACCGTTTCATGCTCCGTTCAGAGCGTTTCAAATTACGAGGAACGTTTCATGCTTCATTCAAAGCGTTTCAAATTATGAGGAATTTAAAAGCTTTGAAGGGTGTCTAGTAGAAGCATAAAAAATATGCTGGATATCTATACGCAGCATGTTGATGTTGGGCAGCGTAAAAAGATAACTTCCGAGCCATCAGCGTGCAAATAGAGCTTTTTCGCTGAGCACAGCGTAAAATATAAGCTCAAGGACCATCCGCGTAAAGCAGTATATCCAGGCTGCTTTGGCGTAAAAAGGGTACTACATCGCCTTTATGGCATAAAACTCATCCGCTTTCAATGCAGCATTGAAGTGTACGAGGAACGCTTCGTATTCTTCAAAATAAACCTGTCAAATCGTACAGTGAACCTGATGTCTGAACTCCTAACAAAAAGTACTGCACGACTACCCAGACGACGGCTATAATGATGGCGCGGCACAGCGACCCAGACTGTCGTTTAGTGACATCTCCTTGGCGTAAACTGCTTTTACGCATAAAAGGGAATACGCTGCCTAGTTTTACACAGGCAGACGTGAGCTTCTTACGCTCCGCAGAAGACAAACAGACTGTCACGTCAAAAGCTGCTCTTCGTACAGGGCTCGAGGCACGTCTCTGCATTTAATGCGCAGAGCGGTGACAGGTTCTCGAGGCACGTCTCTGCATTTAATGCGCAGAAAACTGACAGATGCCCGAGGCACGTCTCTGTATTTAATGCGCAGAATACTGACAGATGCCCGAGGCACGTCTCTGTATTTAATACGCAGAGTGATGACAGAGCTCGAGGCACGTCTCTGCATTTAATGCGCAGAATGATGGCAAATCTTTGAGACACGCCTTTGGAATACGCTGCCTAGTTTTACACAGGCAGACGTGAGCTTCTTACGCTCCGCAGAAGGCAAACAGACTGCCACATCATCAGTTGCTCTTCGTACAGGGTTCGAGGCGCGTATCTGCATTTAATGCGCAGAATGATGGCAAATCTTCGAAGACACGCCTCTGCATTTAATGTGCAGGATGGGGGCAGATCTCTGCATTTAATGTAAGAGATTTGATTATATCTCCAAAAGCTGTAATTTTGGCTAAAACGTCTACATCATCTTGGCTTCTACGCTCACTCGACTTCTACGCCTACTCAGCTTCTATGCCTACTTGGCTTCTACGCCATGGTGACAGTTATTGGCTTCTACGCCAACCTCTTCTACACAAAGGATAACTACCTACGAGGCTTCTACGCTGTGATCTTTGCAGCAGTTATACGCGTTGTCCCTTAGTTGGACACGCGTCACACGCTCATTCAAAAGGTCATCTATACGCGGGCAATGGTTATTGTAACCATCGTGTAAAAGGGTGATGTACTTTCCACTACTCGGTTTCTACATCGACTGAGTGGTCACTGTCACTAAAACTCTATAAATAGAGACCTCTATCAACAGAGAAAAAGGTCGAGAAAAATAGGTCGAGAAAAAAATTGGTCGACAAGGTCAAAAAAATAGGTCGACACTAGGAGAAAAATAGGTCGACAACTCGAAGAAAAATAGATTGACAACTCGGAGAATAAAGGTCGAGAAATTGGGAGAGAAAACGGTCACGGAGAGAGAAGAATCCAGAGCTCAGGCAAAGAGAAGTGATCGACGACTTTGGCATCGGGCATCCACTCTCTTTAGCAACCTTCGAAGCTGCTTTCTGTCTTCTACGGCATTTTTTCATCATCGTGTGGTCCAAGGGACAAAGTGATCGACCGCAGATCAGACTCCTATAGCAATATTTATCTAGATTAAATAAATTGTACTCGACATCCTCGTATAGGATTAATTGTACAATCTTGTTTGTAAATAAAAGGACGGGTTTCGCATAAACCTCGTTTCCATATTTCTTTCGTTTATTTATCAAACAATACATATATGTGTATACATATATGCATTTGATGTGTGTGTGTGAATGTGGGATGTAGGAGTGCCAGACAAGTGCATGAGCACTGTAGTGAAGTGGTGATTGGACTGTGTTATAAAATCGAGTGTGCTGTGTTCTAGTGGTCGTGGTAAGGAGTGTGAACATATGATGGGGAGTTGGCAATGCACATGAGTTAAGTGGAGTGACAGCATGCCAGTTTGGAGTGTGAGGGGGAAACTAGATAGCAGCAGTGGCTGCAAGGTTGGGGGTGCCCTGTCCTTAGTGGCAGTTGCAACAAATGCAACAGCAGCAGATGTTTAAGTGCTAGTATGAAATGTGTGCACTGATGAGGTTATATATATGCAGTGATATAAGTAAGGAAGTAGGTGCATATACTTGTGTACTACTGTCATAAGTTAGTGATGTATGTTGGAAATTAGCCATGGGCATGTGAGTTCAGTCCATGTGGTGTGTTTGTGTGTGTGTGTGTGCTGTGTTAAATTATTGCAAGAAAGGAAGTATGTGAGTAGCAAGGTGCAGGAGGGAATGTCAGGTTGGATAGCAGTGCACAGTGTTGGTTAAGGTAATAGCAGTGGTTGAAGGTGAGAGAGGGGACTCGAACAGGTAAGCAAGTGCAGTAGCAGCAATATGGAGAACTGGGAGAGTGTTAGTTGTCCAACTAATAGGGAGTTATGTTGTGAGCTAGATGTATCAGTAAAGAACTGATACAGAGTATCAGACTTGGTGGGGGGTCTGTTATAATGAGTGGTATCAGTTGATACACACTCAAGAATAACAGTACCAGGTGGCAAGTGGCAAGTGCAATACAGTGCCTATGTTGTGCAGTAGCAACAAGAGTTGCCTGAAAAAACTGATACTCTATATCAGAGACAAGTGTGGGGCAAGGAAACACTTGAGTGTAATCAAGGAGGGAAAGTGTGTTCAGTGGGGAAATACTTTCAGTTGGAAAGTGTGAGGGAGCTCAGGCATTTAAGTGAGGCAGTGCACACAATGGTGCACTGCAAGATTGGGGGCAGGTAGGAGATCTACAACAGCAACACAGTGATAGCAAGGAGTGAGTACCTGTAGGCCAATATTGATGCATTAGGTAGCAGCAGCAGCTGCATATGATCAAGTAGCAATAAGTGCAGCAGGAGGGAAAAATCAAATCCAGGTAACAGTAAGTCAAGAGAGGTCTTAGTGTATTAGTATAGTCATGACTTTTAAGTGTCTAGTTAAGGTAATGTCTAGAGTCTTGTGTTAGTTAAGGTAGTAATATTAGTTAAGTATACTTGTTAAGGTAATACCTATTTGCTAAGGTAAGTATTAGAGTCCATATATATATATATATATATATATATATATATATATATATATATATATATATGTAAGTTCATATAGAGTATACTAAGATTACATAGAGTATCATATTATCTAGTATACTTGTTAAGGTAATACCTATTTGCATTGGATCCTCCCTAATCACCAATGCAAGGATCGTCTCTTGAGGATCCTCTACTTTATCGAAACCCAGCTCCACAACATATGCATCTATGGTGGCAGTTTCTTGACTTAAGGAGCCTTCTCTGATTTGGTGTATAGGGCTTCAAATAACAGGTATTGTTAGTACAAACAGCAGATGTAAAGGGATGAGGTTGATAAAATATTCAAGGGCATTGTGTATCAAATTAGAGCAGTTCTTACCTTCCTCCATGGAATCACACTATATTTAACGATGAGTATATATGCTAGGACTAGGAATATCAGTGCATGTACTGTATTTAACGATGAGTATATACTTGAACGATGTCTATTCATTTTTGCAGAAGTATCTAGAAATGGATATGAATTACTATCTGCTTTATCGTTCGTGGATGTACAACCGTCATCCTGATAACATGTGCGGTGTGTGGGATGAATTCATTGAGGGTGTACAACCGTTCCTGCAGTTCGCCAAGGCGTCCCCTCAGTACATGGACGATACCAAAATTAAGTGTCCGTGTGTGAGATGTCGCAACTTAAAATATCATCCAAAAGTGGAAGTCACATACCATTTGTACTCGAAGGGTTTTACGCCGAATTACTATCAGTGGACCGCGCACGAAAAACTTGTGTCTTTAGCATCGGAGTCGGAGCCTTATATGGAGTCGTATATGGATGTCCACGACCACGCTGCTTACGACGATGGGTGTGTGAACATGGTTTTTGATGCGGCGGGACTTAGTTTCGATCTGGACAATCATGATGCAGCTGAAGAGGCACCGAATACCGATACTGCAAAGTTTATGGAGTTGCTGGAGAATGCAAGGACTCCATTATATCCTGGTTGTGAAGATCATTCACTGTTGGAGGTGGTTACAAGATTGTTGAGCATCAAGTCCGATTTTAACATATCGCAAGAATGCTATAACCGATTAATGGATTTGATTATAGAGATTTTACCAGAGGATGCAAAGTTGCCTAAAGACTTCTACCGATCTAAGAGGATGGTGAGATCGCTCTGGATGGGATACGAAAAAATTGATGCATGTCGCAACGGGTGCATGTTGTACTACAAAGACGACAAGGATGAAGATGCGTGCAGATTCTGTGGTGTTGATCGCTACAAGGCTACTGGAAGAGGAAAGTCTGTCGGTGCAAAGAAGCTTACCGATTCGATGCACTACTTGCCTTTGACGCCGTGGTTGCAGAGGTTGTTTATGGTGAAGGAGACTGTAGAAAATATGAGTTGGCACAGGCAGAAACAGATCGAAGGAGTATTGGATCATCCATCCGATGGAGAAGCATGGAAGCACTTTGATCGAGAGTATCCAGATTTTGCTTCGGATCCGCGTAATATCAGATTGGGGCTCTCCTCCGACGATTTTACCCCATTTGGACTTTCGGGCTCTCAGTATTCGTGTTGTCATGTGATTGTCACTCCGTACAATCTACCGCCTTATATGTGCATGAAGACTCCGTATATGTTCCTAACCGTTATTATCCTGTCATGCCCCAGTCCTAAAATACGTAGGACTAGGAATACGTAACACGCCAGCCGTATGTATACGAACTCCAATATATGGAAACCATATACACACATACGATGTACATGAATATCCAATCCACCAGTGGTAATATACTGTCAACAAGTCACAGGCAATCTATATCTCATCCACAGCACAAATAAAGAAATAAATAGCTGAATATCAAAGTATGATAGTCGGATGGAAACAAATCTACTGCAAATCGACTATACTAAAACTACTAAAAAGATAAGAGAATCAACTCTAATATAAGAATAAATGTCTCTAAAAGAATAGCAACTAGAATATCTAAACAGCTGTAATAAATCACAGATACTCCGAAGGTAAGACCTCCTCAGTCTGATAAGTAGCATCAGTTCCAGGTCTGTACTCCTGTGGATACTCCTGCTCGTCTATATCTGGAAAGGGACCAGGTCCTCAGAGGGACATAACAAGATATATAATAACATGCCAATAAGTACTGAAAAGTAAACATCAAATGAGGTCGCCTAACCATCTATGTGAATGCAGTTTGAGAACAACTTTCCACCAAGTGGGCTATCTGGCCATAAAATGGGATTGGCATGATTCTCTCGGAGAATCAGGGACCTACAAAGCATGTCGTCTTTTGAACGGCAGAGGCCGCCAAGTAGTATAGGGGTCATCACGACCGCGTATCTCCGGCGGAGCGTACGGGTTACATAAAAAGGAAAGTGCAAAGGAACCAAAATATCTTACTTGTTATTCTCCCCACCCCATGCTCTAAGCATATCACATCCATGATACGATAATACCTCTAATAACTGCCAGGTCTACTAGCATGCAAAGTTTCTATCGGCAGTTATCCCTATCCGTCGCACGACCTATACGTACCAGTGGCCAGCCAAGTACGCAAGTCCGTGTCCTACATGTGACTCACACTCGTGTAAGAATAGTGTCATGGTCAATGAAACATAAGGATGCCTCATGATAATGGGGTGGTCTCATAAAGTAGGTCCAATGCATATACATAAATAAAAACAGAATACGACGACAACGTCATTTCACCCAAGTTTTCTTGGACGCACAATTTATATAACACTTAAAATATATGAACTAAAATAAACAGAAATAAAATATGCATGCATCATATGGAATATAAATACAGTACAATGGCAAGGTATAGTTGCCTGATAAGAGATCTGTATAGTGTAAGCGTCCAAATGTCAAGGACACGGAATCAGAAACTAATGGCTCCGAACAAACGTCTCCGGATGCTGAAATAGACATCACCAACATTTTTGGAATCAGCAAAATAACTAAAAATCACTACCATTTCGTCCAATTTGGACACAGGGGCAAAACGGTAATTTTGGGTCAAAGTGGGGTCCACGTGTGGCCCACTTTGCACCGAAAAGCGTGCCAGGGGTAACAGTCTCTAAATAGGACAAATTATAGGTCAAACGAACTATAAAAGTTAGTACGAACTCAACGGTGTGTCCAAATGTGGATTCCGGTGAGCCGAACACAATTTTGCCCAAAAAGTCAACCGTGGGGCCGCCAATAGGCGACTTGGTCAACTATCTCAGAATTGCGTAAAAATTGGGTCACAGGACCAGCACGATACCACGAGTCTAGTGGCGTAAGTTTTGTCGCATTCTAACGAGCGTGCACTAAATGGCGCGAGATTTTGCAAAAGTTACGACACGGGGAATTTTTGCGGATACGGGCTGATTCCGACGCGCACATGCGTCCAAATCAGTTTTTGTGAAAGTCCACACATCTGGGTATACTGTGCGTACCTTTTTGTACACTTGGTACACGACGGGATGGTCCCATTTGGCGGGGCGGGCTCTGTATCATAATTTCTGGAATATTGTAAAAAGCAGATTTTCAGGGTTTTCTATCTAGTTTAATTTAACATACAGTAGCTAATAAATTATTGTATTTGACAGGAAATAAACTAGGTTAGGTGGTCTTCGCATGTCAAAAAGAAAAACTGAATTCGGATCTCTCTGGTGGGAGATACGAATCCGTGAACATAGCTAGTTACCGCAGTTTTCTGCGATCCCAAAAGTTGTCATTTTTTGCCAACTTGGTCGCTTATTTCGCCTAGGTTTAAGCGCTGTTCGAGGTAAACTAACGCACATGTATGGAAGGGGAATAGTTCGTGAATGTACCGGTGAAGACGGGGTCGAGTTTGATCGAGCGGGGGCACGGGAAACAGGGCTTGAACATAGGTACGTTGCAGGCATTTTTCGTCGTAGGGGCTGGCGGCGGTCTGACTGGAGGCACGATCAGGGGGTTGAGATGGAGGAGATGAGTTTTAAGGTTAGGGTTTTGGAAGAAAGAGATATATATATATATATCTAGAGAGAGAGAGCGGGGGTTGCTAACGCGGGTTGCGGGGTGTATGCAGCCGCTACTGCTGCTGTAGTTTCTCTTAATTGTGGGTTTAAGGGATTTCGGGTTTGGGTTTAAGGCGGGTTTTGGGTAGAATATCCATTAGGTTTTGTTTTTATTTCTTTTTTTCTAATTCTTTCTTTTTCTTTTATAATAATTCTTTTCTATTTTCTATTTCTAATTCTTTTCTCAATTCTTTTAGAATAAACTATATATATATATATATATATATATATATATATATATATATATATATATATATATATATATATATATATATATACATAGAAAATTCTAGAAATTATAATAGTGCATACCATTAATCTATCAGCTGTCCGCAGAGTCTCCTACATGGAATAAATTAAGAAAAATTTATAATTGCTCTATAATTTCTCTATTTGCACCATCACCTAAAATAAAAATTAAATAAATTATATTTCCTCTAATTAGCTCATAATTACTATAATTCAATTAAGTAATTAATTAAAAAGGTAAATACGGTTTTTAGAATTAGGGGTTTTACATATCCCGGGTCCGAACAATCCAAAGAGGAACATCGATGTATATTTACAGCCTTTGATAGATGAGTTGAATCAGCTGTGGGAAGTGTAAACCCAATGATTTTTCAAGAATTTCAAAACTGAATTTTTCAGAAGTTTCTGGGATTTTTCAGAAGTTACTAATTAAAAACCAGGGTATTTTGGCATTAAATAAAATTAAATATTTTTAAACATATTAAAATATTATGAAAATAAGATTTTATGGTGTAAAATAAAAAACTGGACTTAGGGTAATTTTTCTGGAATTTATTGGACCCCGAATCTATTTTTAAAACCCTAAAAACTATTTTTAATTTTAACCCTGAACCCGGTTCACTAAACCAAACCCAACCCCCTCAGCCGCGGGTCAGATTCGGGTCAAACCTGCGACCCGAACCCGCAACCCAAACCCATTTTTTTTTAGCCCTAGCGGGTCGGGCCGAGTCCGCCCAACCCACAACCCGCTCCGACCCGACCCGCCTGACCACCCTCTCCCCACGATTTTGCCCTAGCCCGAGTCCCCCGCCGCTCCGCCAGGCCACGACGCCGATGGCCCCGCTCCGCTTCGCCCGACCACGTAGCCCCGGACCCCGCCTTCTCCGCCACGACCCAGCACCACCCCCCAGCCTTCAGCCCTATATAAACCCCTTCCTCCCCCTCGACTCCGGCCAACTTCCCCAAACCCCGCCTGAACACTAGGACCACCACCGCCGGCCAACGCCCTAGCCGCTGCCACCTTCCGGTAGCTGCCCCGCCGCCAGTCGACCTCCTCCTCCTCCTTCTTCCCCGCACCACTCCCCCTCGCCGCTCCTCGAGAACCAGCAGGCCAGCGCTCCGCCCGAGCCTGCCTCCTCCAGCGCCTCGCCGCAGCGCCGCCGACGAGCGTCGCCTGAGCCGCCCGCAGCCCGACCTCGCCGACCCCGTGCCCAGCTCCCTCCGGCGAAGCCCTCGCCGTAGGCCGCCTGAACCCTAGCACCCAGATTCGGTCAGGATATGGCCCACTTCGTGTCGACTCGGACACGCGATTCGCAGTTTCTGGAGCCCTGTTCAGATACCCATTTCTATCTGCTCGTTGACCCATTTTCGATTCCATCTGTTGCATCGCGAACCCTGCGTGACCCTCTCGATGCCCGTGCAATCCGCTCGGTGCATCGCATCATGTGGCGATCGCGAACATCGATCCAAAAATAGGAAAAATAATGCCCTGTTTCACCCCAGAACTGAGTACGTCCCGCCAAATGGGACGACTTGGTCACGTGCGATCTTCACCGATACGTGTGCGCCGTTGATACAGACGTGCAGGATTTTAGATAAGTTGATTTGGATGTGCGTGCACACCGGAATCAACGCGTATCCGCCGACACCATCCCGTATCTGTCAGTTCTAGAATGCGTCTTAACTTTGTGTACACACGTCGGATCAAAACAAAACTTATGCCATCAGACTTGTAGCAATACGCTGGTCCTGTGACCCAAGTTTGATTCGATTCTGAGAACATTGACAAAATCGCGTATCGTGGGCCCCATAGGCTCCACTTAACAGGCGATTTTGTGACCGGCTCATCGGAATCCAATTTTGGAAGTTTCGTTGGATTCGTATCATCGTTCCTGACTTGTTGACACTAAGTTGGAAGAATTTGGAGACCTTTGTTCCTGACACATTTTTCGGTGCGAAGCGACCCACATGTGGACCCCGCTTTGACCCGAAATGGTCATTTTTGCCCCTGTGTCCAAATTGGACTCAAGGATAGGCGTTTCTAGCTATTTGATATCTTCTGAGCATGATGGTTATGTTTGTTTCAGCATCCGAAGACATTCTTGGAGATTTCACGAATACCAGAGCTACAGTTGGAGCCAGAACCACAGGCAAGTGTACCTTGCCAACTCGCAGTGATTTCGATTATAGTACTTTGCTTGAGTTCCTTGTATATACATATATAATCTTCATATAAATGTTCAACCTAGGACCGTGTGGCTTTACTTAGCGTCCGATTGATAGTCGGGTGCCAACACCGTACGCGGCGTTGTGTAATGTCATCTAGACATGGATACCGAGACCCGATATTTCTCGTACTTGTCTTATCAAGTACATCATAACCTAGGACACCTGACACTATTCATGAGACAGAATCTTCCTGAGACATTCATGGTGATTCTGTATAGGATACAAGTTTCATGACATATTCTTTACATATATGCTTAGAGCTTATTATGACTTGCTGCATTAGATATGATCTTGCGTGACATGGACATGGGGCCTCGTGGACATGAGACATATGATTACATTGGGTGGGGAGAGTCACACAGGCTACAGGTTGACTATATTATGCCGACGTCTCAGTCTCTCTCCGAGCTAGACAACTACATGATATCACTGTTACCGGCTCCCCGACACAGAGCTTGTAGTGGTCTCAGCCTGAGTTCTAGTGATGCTCTCATATTGCATATCACTTAGCTGGTTACATAGTTTACCCTATTAGTTATTTATTGCTGCACTGTATTTATTTTGGCTTGTATTATCTGTACCTTGTTATGTCCCCTGAGGACCTGGATCCGGATTATGTCCCCAGGTATAGCCGAAGAGATCCATCCAGAGATATACCGTACATGAGCACTTCCAGGAGCTATACCAGAACCTGAGAACGAGATCGTGCCAGAGGACTTCTCCTGAGTATTGGTTTTATATAGTTAGTTATTTCTGTTTCTATTTCCAGTTTCTTTATTTCCTGTCTATTGCATTGATGTATCAGACTTGTTCTCGGATTGTTCACCGAGACACTTTTATTGAGATTTGTTAGTTTATTCTATTTGCATTATTCTGTCATTTAATTTATGATTATCTGTTGTGGATGAGATTAGAATAGACTGTGACTTGTATCATTGGTTCTATTTATTGTTATACTACAGCTTAAGTACGCCCTGATGGATCCATTAAATTGGGTTGTCCATCGGTGCGTGCTGCTGGCCATTGCCATGTGTCCAGTCCCTCGGTATTTTGAGACTAGAACGTGACATGATTTTTGTGGTGGCCCATGCAGATCAACGACTAAATTGTTTGGTTTCATCTTAGGGACCGAACATGCCTGCAATAAGAATAGGATAAGTTTTTAGGATCTCATCCACTTGCTTGAAACGTTCTTGATATCTATATCAGATTCGAATTTATTTCTTGACTTGCATCCTGCCTTGATTCCTGTGCACCTCTTATTATTTATTTTTGTTGCAGAGTTATGGATTCACGAACAAACGAAGAGACTCCTGTAAGATCACCACGGGATGCTTGGGTAACCAATGAAGAGGAAGTAACACCAGTAGAAGAAGGTCAATCAGCTCAACAACGCAGTCAAGTGAATCAGCATGCCTCGAGAATCCAACAAGATGACATTCCACCATCGACGCATTTCACTCCACCAATGCCCGTATTCCCACAAGGGCAGGCCATGGACGGACAGCAGATGTTTCAAATGATCTATGCAATAATGCAAGCTCAACAAGAGGCTTTGAGTCACAGCCTAGTAACCGCACTAGAGCAGGCGAATCTACCAGCACGACGGCCAACGACGGGCTCTATCACCGATTTTCGCCAACTGAAGCCCCGTACCTTCTCAGGCAAAGAGGAGCCCACAGAAGTTCATGAGTGGCTTACCAACATACAACATCAATTAGAAGCAGCTGAGCTTCCACGGGAACGTTGGATGACTGCCGTCAGAATGCAGTTGACGAACAATGCACATCACTGGTGGCTATCTGAGGAGACACGGCTCGGACCAGACCGAGTCACTTGGGAAGAGTTATCTAGACTCTTCCAGGAGATGTACATTCCAGCTATCGCTCGATCAGAACTTCGGGACAAGTTTAATCGCCTCACTCAAGACAATATGATAGTAGAAGAGTACAACGCAGAATTCATATGTCTGAGTCGCTTCGCCCCAACCTTGATTCCGACAGAAGAAGAGAAGGCTGAGAAGTTTTTTGACGGACTAAACTTTGAGCTACAGAAACTAATTGGATCCGTTGCACCTACATCTTACCCGGATGTCCTTGCTGTAGCCCTACGCATGGAGCGCGTCACCAGGAGAGAGACTAGTCTGAAACGGACTTCCACATCAACACCACAGGAAGAAGTTGCAAAAAGACCTCACATACACCAGCCACCTGGAGCATCTCCACAGGCACTACCTGTTTGTCAATATTGTCGCAAGCGAGGCCATATTGAGAACGAGTGCAGACGAAAAAGAAAAGTATGTTTAGCTTGCGGATCCAGTCAGCATTTATTGAGGGAATGCCCTGAGCGTCGAGAAAGAGCACCAATGGTTAAACAACAAGCGTTACCAGAACCGAGGCCAGCCTATCCAACATTGGGAGCACCATAAACGGAAGTTGAAGGAGTCCTACCACCAGCGCCAGGAGGGTATCAGCCGAGGCCACCTTTGATACCACAAGCAGCACTCTTCCAGCAGGCTCAGCAGCAGTAGAGGAATCGATTGCAAGAACGCGGACAAGCCCTGACGATGACCTTGGAGAACGCGCAGACTCATGGAGTAGCTAATGCGCGTAAGTTTTATAGTTATCCATTTCTAGCATTGCTGTAGTTCGTGCCTGTTGGTTTGTGACCTTAGCCTTAACCTAGTAATTTGGAACTTGTTAATAATAACCTAGTTTTTCTAAAAACTGTAGTTCCTTGCTTTAACTAGATTTTCTTTACTCTGGAAAGTGCATAACTTTCATTCTTAGGGAAACGACGTTTTCCCTAAGTGTCTTACGATGTGTTTCGAACAATACTTGCAACCATGTCATCTCTGTTGACCGGTTATTCTTTGATTGCGAGGACGCAATCCTCTTAAGGAGGGTAGATTATAAACCCCCTGATTTTTCAAGATTTTCAAAACTGGATTTTTCAAAAAAATTTAGGATTTTTCGGGAACTTTTACTAATTAAAAACCAGGGTATTTTGACATTAAATAAAATTAAATGTTTTTAAAACATATTAAAATATTATGAAAATAAGATTTTATGGTGTAAAATAAAAAACTAGACTTAGGGTAATTTTTCTGGAATTTATTGGACCCCGAACCTATTTTTAAAACCCTAAAAACTATTTTTTAATTTTAACCCTGAACCCGGTTCACTAAACCATACCCAACCCCCTCAGCCGCGGGTCGGATTCGGGTCAAACCCGCGACCCGAAGCCGCAACCCAAACCCATTTTTTTTAGCCTTAGCGGGTCGGGCTGGGTCCGCCCAACCCGCAACCCGCTCCGACCCGACCCGCCTGACCACCCTCTCCCCACGATTCTGCCCTAGCCCGAGTCCCCCGCCGCTCCGCCCGGCCACGACGCCGGCGGCCCCGCTCCGCTCCGCCCGGCCACGTAGCCCCCGACCCCGCCTTCTCCGCCACGACCCAGCGCCACACCCCCAGCCTTCAGCCCTATATAAACCCCTTCCTCCCCCTCGACTCCGGCCAACTTCCCCAGACCCCGCCTGAACCCTAGGACCACCGCCGCCGGCCAACACCCTAGCCGCTGCCACCTTCCCGCAGCTGCCCCGCCGCCCGTCGACCTCCCCCTCCTCCTCCTTCTTCCCCTCACCACTCTCCCTCGCCGCTCCTCGAGAACCAGCAGGCCAGCGCTCCGCCCGAGCCCGCCTCCTCTAGCGCCTCTCCGCAGCGCCGCCGACGAGCGTCGCCTGAGCCGCCCGCAGCCCGACCTCGCCGACCCCGTGCCCAGCTCCCTCCGACGAAGCCCTCGCCGTTGGCCGCCTGAACCCTAGCACCCGGATTCGGTCAGGACACGCCCCACTTCGTGTCGACTCGGACACGCGATTCACAGTTTCTGGAGCCCTCTTCAGGTACCCATTTCTCTCTGCTTGTTGACCCATTTTCGATTCCGTCTGTTGTATCGCGAACCCTGCGTGGCCCTCTCGATGCCCGTGCAACCCGCTCGGTGCATCGCGTCCTGTGGCGATCGCGAACCGCGATCCAAAAATAGGAAAAACAACGTCCTGTTAACTGAGGCCAAACGGGACGACTTGGTCGCGTGCGGTCTTCACCGATACATGCGTGCCATTGATACGGACGTGCTGGATTTCACAGAAGTTGATTTGGATGTGCGTGCACACCGAAATCAACGCGTATCCGTCGACACCGTCCCGTATCCGTCAGTTTTGGAACACGTCATAACTTTGTGTACACACGTCAGATTGAAACGAAACTTGCACCATCGGACTCATAGCAATACGCTGGTCCTGTGATCCAAGTTTGGTTCGATTCTGAGAACGTTGACAAAATCGCGTATCGTGGGCCCCACAGGCTCCACTTGACGGGCGATTTTGTGACCGACTCATCGGAATCCAATTTTGGAAGTTCCGTTGGATTCGTATCATCATTCCTGACTTGTTACCACTAAGTTGGACTACTTTGGAGACCTTTGTACCTGACACGTTTTTCGGTACGAAGCGGCCCACATGTGGACCCCGCTTTGACCCGAAATGGTCATTTTTGCCCCTGTGTCCAAATTGGACTCAAGGACAGGTGTTTCTAGCTATTTGATATCTTCTGAGCATGATGGTGATGTTTGTTTTAGCATCCGGAGATGTTCCTAGAGATTTCACGAATACCAGAGCTACAGTTGGAGCCAGAACCACAGGCAAGTGTACCTTGCCAACTCGCAGTGATTCCGGTTATAGTACTTTGCTTGAGTTCCTTGTATATTCATATATAATCTTGATATAAATGTTCAACCTAGGACCGTGTGGCTTTACTTAGCGTCCGATTGATAGTCGGGTGCCAACACCGTACGCGGCGTTGTGTAATGTCATCTAGACATGGATACCGAGACCCGATATTTCTCGTACTTGTCTTATCAAGTACATCATAACCCAGGACACCTGACACTATTCATGAGACAGAATCTTCCTGAGACATTCATGATGATTCTGTATAGGATACAGGTTTCATGATATATTCTTTACATATATGCTTAGAGCTTATTATGACTTGCTGCATTAGATATGATCTTGCGTGACATGGAGATGGGGCCTCGTAGACATGAGACTTATGATTACATTGGGTGGGGAGAGTCACACAGGCTACAGGTTGACTATATTATGCCGGCGTCTCAGTCTCTCTCCGAGCTAGACAACTACATGATATCACTGCTACCGGCTCCCCGACACAGAGCTTGTAGTGGTCTCAGCCTGAGTTCTAGTGATGCTCTCATATTGCATATCACTTAGCTGGTTACATATTTTACCCTATTAGTTATTTATTGCTGTACTGCATTTATTTTGGCTTGTATTATCTGTACCTTGTTATGTCCCCTGAGGACCTGGATCCGGATTATGTCCCCAGGTATAGCCGAAGAGATCCATCCAGAGATATACCGTACATGAGCACTTCCAGGAGCTGTACCAGAACCTGAGAACGAGATCGTGCCAGAGGACTTCTCCTGAGTATTGGTTTTATATAGTCAGTAATTTCTGTTTCTATTTTCAGTTCCTTTATTTCCTGTCTATTGCATTGATGTATCAGATATGTTCTCGGATTGTTCACCGAGACACTTTTATTGAGATTTGTTAGTTTATTCTATTTGCATTATTCTGGCATTTAATTTGTGATTATCTGTTGTGGATGAGATTAGAATAGACTGTGACTTGTATCATTGGTTCTATTTATTGTTATACTACAGCTTAAGTACGCCCTGATGGATCCATTAAATTGGGTTATCCATCTGTGCGTGCTGTTGGCCATTGCCACGTATCCAGTCCCTCGGTATTTTGGGACTGGGGCGTGACAGGAAGTAGGTACCAACACGTACGATGTTTCCAGAAAGCAGAATTTTCAGATGAGGGCAGCACTTATGTGGACCATCAACGACTTTCCGGCCTATGGAATATTATCGGGATGGAGCACTTATGGTCGTCTCTCATGTCCGTATTGCATAGACCGTACTAAGGCTTTCCGTTTGAAATATGGAGGCAAATTGTGCTTCTTCGATTGTCATCGACAATTTCTGCCCAAGGATCATCCGTACCGGTGGAACAAGAATACTTTTCGTGCGGGCGTTGTGGAGAAGGCCAATCCACCGACAAGGTGGTCCGGATATACGATACGAAAAGAGGTAAACGATTTACCAAGTGCTATCGAAGAGCCTGCTAAGGGGTACAAGTGTGACGGATTTGGTCGCACCCATAACTGGACGAAGAGGAGTATATTCTGGGATCTACCATATTGGAGCACCAATCTGATCAGACATAACCTTGATGTCTTGCATATTAAGAAGAATGTGTTTGATAACATAATTAATACTATAGTGGAGGTAAAAGGGAAGACGAAAGACAATCCGAAGGTCATGTTGGACTTAGAAGAAATATGTAGACGTCCTGCGTTGCATTTGATAGAGGAGGGGAATGGAAAGTTAAAGCAGCCTAAGTCAGTTTTCTCACTGGAGAAGGAGGATAAAGGAAGACTTTATAGGCGGATTCGGGGTCTAAAATTTTCAGACGGGTACGTGTCGAACTTGAGAAGATGCGCCAAGGCGGCTAGGCAAAAGGTATCAAAGTGGTGTGGTGGCTCGATTTCGATGACAAAATATTTCTGTCGTTTGGTATATTTTTTTATTTCAGATATATTATTTTAATACAAGTTCGATAAAATGGTAGTAGGATAAAATATTTAATTTTAGTACTAAATAATATATTTTTAACAAGTACAAAGGGGTGGGGATGCAAACATGGTGACCGTCTTCCTGGCCACCCATCGAAAGGAAGGGAATCTCATTGATGAGAGGGCCTCGCAGACCTATGTAAGTATTACTTTACTTTGTGTTAATTTTAATATAACTTAGGCAATTATCGAGTATCCAAACATTTCTAGACCGATTATCTTAGGCTGCGTGAGCGGACGATTGCTAGTGCACCTAAAGCAGGAGAGGCTGATACTTTCTCGCAGCCCTCTCCAGCTCCGTCGACGGACGAGCTGTGGGTGGCCGTCGCTAGTGGTCTCCAAAGGGGTACGTACTATGGTACGGGATCTTATGTCGCCCTTGTTGCGACGCAGTCATCTAGGGTCTCCCCGACAAGTGCGCATTTTCCACAGCCCTCGCAGTCGTCGGCCTGAGTCCAGGAGACCGTTGACCGTCAGATTGCGTCTCTCCGTGATGAGTTACTGCGAAGGATGGATAAGCAGCCCCTGTCCCAACCGCAGGCGGACGATGCGACACTCATTGCACAATTTGATATGCTCGAGCGCAGCATCATGGAGCTCCGGGATATGACATCTGATCTTAAAGCATCGACAGAGCGCAGCGTGATGGAGCTGCATGCATCACAGATGTCCATGGGCGAGAGGCTGACGATGGTGCATGATTCAATGGTTCATAGCAGTACGAGGCTGTTATCTACCATGGATTCATAAAACCATCGACTAGCAGAGTTAGAGCAGATACATCCTCCTGGTGCGCCTTCATCGACACAGACTTCACCTACGTCACTGCCTTCTCCATCGATATCGGTGTCGATTTCACAGGAGCAGTATGATTTGTTCTTATCCCTGATGTGCACAGACTTTACCTACGCCCCAGTCCCAATAATACGTAGGACTAGAACACGTAAGCATGCCAGCCGTATGGATATGGCAACTCCAATATATGGAAACCATAACCCATACGTACGCTGTAATATGAATATAAACTCACATGTGGTATATATAATGTCACAAGTCACAGATATACTAATCTCATCCACACAACAAGTCATAGAAAAGAAATACTAAACTAAAATAAGGAGTCTGAAATATCTAAAATAATAGTCGGGTGGAGACAAATCCACTACCAATGACTATATCCAAAACTAAAATGAGAGAGGAGTATAAAGTCTCCAATATAAAATAATGTGAAGACAGAAGTGTATCAGCTAAAAGAATCCACCGCTAGATAATCAACGATGCTCAGAAGGTAAGACCTCCTCGACAGAAAGGAATGCGTCAGGTCCAGGCCCGTACTCCTGCAAATACTCAAGAGCAGATACACCTGGCAGAGGACCAGGTCCTCAGAGGGACGTAACAAGATACAGAAAATACGAGCCAACTTGAATACAGTAAACATGCATATAATTTGAAAATAAATAAGTACGCTGTATAAGACAATCTATATGAATGCAAATGAGGACAACTTTTCGACGTATGGGCAAGGGTAGGCTACTCGATCTAATCCTCACAACCTCACTCTCATCAGTGGACATCATCAGCCGACATACCTCGGGGGTAGCGATCCTCGGACTCCATCAATCGACATACCTCGGGGGTAGCGACCATCGGACACGACCCACCATAGTGCGTGCTAGTGACTACGGTGTTACCAGAGTGGTTAAAGCCCATACGCCTAATGATTGTCCTCTATGATACTAAGTGCCATGTGTGTGTCAACATACCTAATACATAGTAATGACTGAAAGAAAGCTACACATGCAAGAATAGACAGAAATAAAATAAATATAAAGAAATATAAATAGCATGCAAAAGTACTGTAACAATTTGGCAAGGTATCTTGCCTGGTAAGAAAGCTGCAAGGTGTACTGTCCAGAAGTCAAACGCACAGGACCAAAAGCTATGGCCACAGAACAAATGTATCCGGATGCTGAAATAAACATCACCAACGTTCCCAGAATAAGCAAAATAGCTAAAAAGCACTTCTCTTTCGTCCAATTTGGACACAGGGGCAAAACGATAATTTCGGGCAAAAGTGGGGTCCACGTGTGGCCCACTTTGCACCGAAAAGCGTGCCAAGGGTAACAGTCTCAAAATGGGACAAACTATAGGTCAAACAACTCTAAATGTCAATACGAACCCAACGGTATGTCCAAATGTGAATTCCGATGAGCCGAACACAATTTTGTCCAAAAGTAAACTGTGGGGCCCGCCAATTGGCGATTTGGTCAACCGTCTCAGAATTGCGTGAAAATTGGGTCACAGGACAAGCGCGTTACCACGAGTCCAGTGGCACAAGTTTCGTCACAATCTGACAAGCGTGCACAAAATACGCACGAGTTCCACAAAAGTTGCGACATGGGATGTGTCCACGGATACGGCCTGATTTCGGCGCGCACACGCGTCCGAATCTGTCTCCACAAATTTTCACGTGTCCGGTTACGCTGCGTGCACCATTCGGTACACTTGGTACACGGCAAGACGGTCCCGTTTGGCGGAGCGCGCTCCGTTTTCCAACTTTTGGAAATCTGAAAAAAGTGGGTTCGCGCGGTTTTGTGACGAATATAATTCTGTCCACAACAACTAATAATATAGGGTTATTTAACAAAAAATAAACTAGGTCAAGTGTTCTACAGGTATCAAAAAGAATCACCGAATTCGGATCTCTGTGGTGGGAGATACGAACTCGGCAATATGGGTGGTCACCGCAGTTTTCTGCGATCCCAGAATTGGGTCTGCTCCGCCCACTTTGGACGCTGTTTTTCACCTAGGGGTACACGTTTTCCGAGGTTGGCTATAATACAAATATGGAAGAGGGTTAAGGGGTGAGCGTACCGGTGAAGACGGAACGGCGTTTTGTTGAGCGAGTCGACGGGAAACAATTCCGGAGCGAAGGTGCCTCGTGTGGAATTCTGCAGTGCGCGAGGTCGGAGTCGGCGGATGGTTTGGACGGCTCGGCGGGGTTCTCTGTCTGCGGCGGCGGCTCTAGATGAGAAGAGGAGGGTCTGGAGATTTAGGTTAGGGTTTTATGAAAGATAACTATATATATATATATATATATATATATATATATATATATATATATATATATATATATATATATATATATATATATATATATTTAATAGGGAGAGAGAGAGAGAATAGGTTCGGTCCGCAAAGGGGGGGGGGCGCTGAAGACTTGCTGCTGTGTCTTGTTCGGTTTTGCTTAAGTTGGTTTGGAAAGTGGCTGCTAACAATTGCTACTTGCTAGCAATTGGAAGTTTGCTAGGAATAGTAGTAAAGTTAGTAGTAATATATTACTTATTAATTATTATTATACTTAGTTAATGCTTATTTAATAATTTTTTTTCTTTCTTTTCTTTTCCTTTCTAAATATATATATACATATATATATTTGTGTATACATATATATTATATATATACTCATAAAAAAATTCATGGATTAGAATAATGCACACCATTAGGCTAGCAACTGCTCAAGGGGTCTCCTACATGGAATAAATTCCGAAAAATTCCTGATGGTCCCATAAGTCCTCTAAGTGCCCGAACACCTAAAATAAAAATTATTAAAAATCTATTTCTTCTATTTAGCCCTAATTACCATAATTAAATTATTAATTAATAAAAAAATAATAAATACAATTTTAAAAAATAGGGGTTTTACATTCTACCCAACTTACAAAAATTTTGTCCTCGAAATTGACATTAACCCATATTCATAATGATAACTATTGCTACTACACTACATTGGTATCTAGTAGGACTTCTAAAACTCATGGTCTGCCATTCTAACACTTTCTCATCTATTGTCCATACACTATTCTATTATCCTCTAACTTGTCTACACTACTCAACTTACAAGAATTCTACTAGTGGTCACCTTCTTTGAAGCTATTGTCTAGATTGTAAGGCAATTATATTTATTGGGTCGAGAATCTTGGGATACCTGTCTAGAATCTCATAACTATGACTTTTCTCATAACCGTCAAGTATCATAGTCTAATACTGCCACGCCACCTGGCCAGTATGGCTGCAAGTAATTCGACTACTCTACCAAAATCGTCTGGCGGCAACTGTCGCTACCTTGCCGGCGATTTGTCATAGTCATCAGTTCGTAACAAGTGCCTTCAACTCTTTCCTAGGCATAGTCTAAGTTTTTAGGGAGACACTTAAGGTCTTGACTAACTATTAGGGGTATGATCTGCCTCAAATGATCTAACAATTTCTACTAGGCTACATGGTGCTACTTAAGGGTTAAACTAATAAAGAATACAGATATTGCTATAGTGCATATATATATTAAGAACTCATCCTTAGTTATCAAGCATTACTAACACATTTATGTTTTAACTAACAAAATAAGGATAAGGTTGATATAGATCAAACAATTCATAATGGCACGAAAGATACGACTATGATAGGAAGAGTTACGCACGAGATAAGGAATGAATATAAAAGGAGGAGGTGAGTCACCCAAGAGGGCGAGATAAGGATAGGGAAAGAATACTACTACTGCTACTCCCGTCATCCATTAGCATCGCGTGTATGCCATCTGGGTAAAATATACATACATCCTCATAACTGCTAAGCTACTCTATATATAATTCTATATCTATTTGTGCATCTAAGATCTTGTGTCACAATGGGGTTATGAGTATGCAAAGACAATTATAACTAAAAGGTCGTACCTGTATCTACGGCTTCCTGTGTCTGCTCTTCCATACTTGTCATAATGAGTGCTTGACCTTGTCCTTGGTTGTCCAACTGGGGTCTAGTCCCCTCCATTTGTGTAGACTGTAGAAGCAGTGGTGGGTCCCTTTGGTCTTCTATACTTGAGGGTGTATGCGGTGTTCCTGATTCTAATGCCATAGGTCTCTGGTTCTGTTTAGGACATTCTCGGGCTTGATGGTGACTTGATCCACATATCATGCACAACCCCAATCGACGATGACAGTCTCTTAGAATATGACCTGTCCTTCCACAATAGTGACAAGTACGGAGCTCCTTGTTTGGATATGGTGCAGCACTATCTGATTGCTGGCGTGTCAAAGGGTGTCGAATGGGTCCTCCTTGCTGTATCCTTACTGGTCCTTGGTGACTTCTCTGTTGAATTCCGTTTCCCTTGCTGATGGCCTCCTGGATCCCGGCCTCTGTCAATAGCTCAGCATAAGAGATCCGGGACTGGGAGCTAGTGTAGTGCTGGAGCTCCTGAGTCAGCCCACGGTGAAACCTCTTAGCCTTCTCCAAGTCATTAGGTATTAGGACTGTGCCATACTTACTGAGACGGATAAATTCTGCGTCATACTCATCAACCGTCTTGTCCCCTTGCTCTAGATGGAGGAACTGATCGTACAATGCGTCCCTTACAGTATCCGGGAAGTACTTCCTCTCAAAGCATTCCAAGAATTGTTCCCAAGTCTGACGCGTACCTAACTGGCGCTCCATTGATTCCCACCAGTGATGCGCGTTGCCTTCTAACTGAGTCCTCACGCCTATCATCCACAGGTCAGAAGGTAATTGTGATGCCTCTAACAACTTCTTGGTATTGGCAATCCAGTTCGTGGTCTCCTCTGGACTCTCATTGCCCTTATATAGCTTAGGGCCCATCTGCACAAAGTCCTTGACTGAACCAACCCGAGCTTGTGGTACTGAAACTAGTGCCTGGGTTGGTGCAGGGGCTAGTGCAGCCATTCTTTCAAGCGCTGCCAGAAATTCTAGCCTCTGCTCTGCTGCTTGTTGCCTCTGTTCTTGTATTATCATCTGGAAGAATTGGAACAGCTGTGTCTGGCCATCCTGCGGTGCTAGTGGAGCTGGAAATATCCCATTAGGTATCGTGGAAGGAGTTGATGGAATTTGATTGTTAGTCAGTCCATCCGGTCCGGGAAGAAGAGGTGTCGTTGGGGTCACTCCTAGTGGTTGGTCATCGTCCCCTGGAGACGTGTTGTCCCCGGTGGCGGCATGCCCGTTATGCAAATTCATCTCTCTGCAAGAGATGGACGAAGGATTAAGAAGAGTACATGAATCAAGCAGGATGCAAGAACTTAAGTAGGACATGTTGGAAGGAAGGTAAGTTATAGTCAAGTGTGGATGAGATCTAAAATTCTAATCCTAGGTGCAGGCCCGCTCGGTACAGTGACGTAACCGAAACGCTAACTCGACCTGCATGGGCCACCACAAAAATATGTCACGCCCCAGTCCCAATAATACGTAGGACTAGAACACGTAAGCATGCCAGCCACATAGATATGGCAACTCCAATATATGGAAACCATAACCCATACGTACGCTGTAATATGAATATAAACTCACATGTGGTATATATAATGTCACAAGTCACAGATATGCTAATCTCATCCACACAACAAGTCGTAGAAAAGAAATACTAAACTAGAATAAGGAGTCTGAAATATCTAAAATAATAGTCGGGTAGAGACAAATCCACTACCAATGACTATATCCAAAACTAAAATGAGAGAGGAGTATAAAGTCTCCAATATAAAATAATGTGAAGACAGAAGTGTATCAGCTAAAAGAATCCATCGCTAGATAATCAACGATGCTCAGAAGGTAAGACCTCATCGACAGAAAGGAATGCGTCAGGTCCAGGCCCGTACTCCTGCAAATACTCAAGAGCAGATACACCTGGCAGAGGACCAGGTCCTCAGAGGGACGTAACAAGATACAGAAAATACGAGCCAACTTGAATACAGTAAACATGCATATAATTTAAAAATAAATAAGTACACTGTACAAGACAATCTATATGAATGCAAATGAGGACAACTTTTCGACGTATGGGCAAGGGTAGGCTACTCGATCTAATCCTCACAACCTCACTCTCGTCAGTGGACATCATCAGCCGACATACCTCGGGGGTAGCGACCCTCGGACTCCATCAATCGACATACCTCGGGGGTAGCGACCATCGGACATGACCCACCATAGTGCGTGCTAGTGACTACGGTGTTACCAGAGTGGTTAAAGCCCATACGCCTAATGATTGTCCTCTATGATACTAAGTGCCATGTGTGTGTCAACATACCTAATACATAGTAATGACTGAAAGAAAGCTACACATGCAAGAATAGACATAAATGAAATAAATATAAAGAAATATAAATAGCATGCAAAAGTACTGTAACAATTTGACAAGGTATCTTGCCTGGTAAGAAAGCTGCAAGGTGTACTGTCCAGAAGTCAAACGCACAGGACCAAAAGCTATGGCCACAGAACAAATGTATCCGGATGCTGAAATAAACATCACCAACGTTCCCAGAATAAGCAAAATAGCTAAAAAACACTTCCCTTTCGTCCAATTTGGATACAGGGGCAAAACAGTAATTTCGGGCAAAAGTGGGGTCCACGTGTGGCCCACTTTGCACCGAAAAGCGTGCCAAGGATAACAGTCTCAAAATGGGACAAACTATAGGTCAAACAACTCTAAATATCAATACGAACCCAACGGTATGTCCAAATGTGGATTCCGATGAGCCGAACACAATTTTGTCCAAAAGTCAACTATGGGGCCCGCCAATTGGCGATTTGGTCAACCGTCTCAGAATTGCGTGAAAATTGGGTCACAGGACAAGCGCGTTACCACGAGTCCAGTGGCGCAAGTTTCGTCGCAATCTGACAAGCGTGCACAAAATACGCACGAGTTCCACAAAAGTTGCGACACGGGATGTGTCCGCGGATACGGCTTGATTCCGGCGCGCACACGCGTCCGAATCTGGCAGATACACCTAGCAGAGGACCAGGTCCTCAGAGGGACGTAACAAGATACAGAAAATACGAGCCAACTTGAATACAGTAAACATGCATATAATTTAAAAATAAATAAGTACGCTGTACAAGACAATCTATATGAATGCAAATGAGGACAACTTTTCGACGTATGGGCAAGGGTAGGCTACTCGATCTAATCCTCACAACCTCACTCTCGTCAGTGGACATCATCAGCCGACATACCTCGGGGGTAGCGACCCTCGGACTCCATTAATCGACATACCTCGGGGGTAGCGACCATCGGACATGACCCACCATAGTGCGTGCTAGTGACTACGGTGTTACCAGAGTGGTTAAAGCCCATACGTCTAATGATTGTCCTCTATGATACTAAGTGCCATGTGTGTGTCAACATACCTAATACATAGTAATGACTGAAAGAAAGCTACACATGCAAGAATAGACAGAAATAAAATAAATATAAAGAAATATAAATAGCATGCAAAAGTACTGTAACAATTTGGCAAGGTATCTTGCCTGGTAAGAAAGCTGCAAGGTGTACTGTCCAGAAGTCAAACGCACAGGACCAAAAGCTATGGCCACAGAACAAATATATCCGGATGCTGAAATAAACATCACCAACGTTCCCAGAATAAGCAAAATAGCTAAAAAGCACTTCCCTTTCGTCCAATTTGGATACAGGGGCAAAACAGTAATTTCGGGCAAAAGTGGGGTCCACGTGTGGCCCACTTTGTACCGAAAAGCGTGCCAAGGATAACAGTCTCAAAATGGGACAAACTATAGGTCAAACAACTCTAAATGTCAATACGAACCCAACGGTATGTCCAAATGTGGATTCCGATGAGCCGAACACAATTTTGTCCAAAAGTCAACTATGGGGCCCGCCAATTGGCGATTTGGTCAACCGTCTCAGAATTGCGTGAAAATTGGGTCACAGGACAAGCGCGTTACCACGAGTCCAGTGGCGCAAGTTTCGTCGCAATCTGACAAGCGTGCACAAAATACGCACGAGTTCCACAAAAGTTGCGACACGGGATGTGTCCGCGGATACGGCTTGATTCCGGCGCGCACACGCGTCCGAATCTGTCCCCACGAATTTTCACGTGTCCGGTTACGCTGCGTGCACCATTCGGTACACTTGGTATACGACGAGGCGGTCCCGTTTGGCGGGGCGCGCTCCATTTTCCAACTTTTAGAAATCTGGAAAAAGTGGGTTCGCGCGGTTTTGTGACGAATATAATTCTGTCCACAGCAACTAATAATATAGGGTTATTTAACAAAAAATAAACTAGGTCAAGTGTTCTACAGGTATCAAAAGAATCACCGAATTCGGATCTCTATGGTGGGAGATACGAGCTCGGCAATATGGGTGGTCACCGTAGTTTTCTGCGATCCCAGAATTGGGTCTGCTCCGCCCACTTTGGACGCTGTTTTTCACCTAGAGGTACACGTTTTCCGAGGTTGGCTATAATACAAATATGGAAGAGGGTTAAGGGGTGAGCGTACCGGTGAAGACGGAACGGCGTTTGGTTGAGCGAGTCGACGGGAAACAATTCCGGAGCGAAGGTGCCTCGTGTGGGATTCTGCAGTGCGCGAGGTCGGAGTCGGCGGATGGTTTGGACGGCTCGGCGGGGTTCTCTGGCTGCGGCGGCGGCTCTAGATGAGAAGAGGAGGGTCTGGAGATTTAGGTTAGGGTTTTATGAAAGATAACTATATATATATATATATATATATATATATATATATATATATATATATATATAATAGGGAGAGAGAGAGAGAGAATAGGTTCGGTCCGCAAAGGGGGGGGGCGCTGAAGACTTGCTGCTGTGTCTTGTTCGGTTTTGCTTAAGTTGGTTTGGAAAGTGGCTGCTAACAATTGCTACTTGCTAGCAATTGGAAGTTTGCTAGGAATAGTAGTAAAGTTAGTAGTAATATATTACTTATTAATTATTATTATACTTAGTTAATGCTTATTTAATAATTTTTTCTTTCTTTCTTTTCTTTTCCTTTCTAAATATATATATACATATATATATTTGTGTATACATATATATTATATATATACTCATAAGAAAATTCATGGATTAGAATAATGCACACCATTAGGCTAGCAACTGCTCAAGGGGTCTCCTACATGGAATAAATTCCGAAAAATTCCTGATGGTCCCATAAGTCCTTTAAGTGCCCGAACACCTAAAATAAAAATTATTAAAAATCTATTTCTCCTATTTAGCCCTAATTACCATAATTAAATTATTAATTAATAAAAAAAATAATAAATATAATTTTTTAAAAATAGGGATTTTACAGCCATCGTTCTACAAATGCTGATATGAGTGCATTGTCCATCGTCGTATATGAGTAGTTACCCAAAATTTGTAAACCGGTGGGATTGATTTTAGCCTTGACGTCGTCTCCGAAAAATTTAAACCCCCATGTATTGCACTTTTTACCGTGGTTGATCACCGTTAACATATGAGAACTCTCATGAAAAGTAAACAATTGGATGAACTTTGAACTATATATAAAATGTAGTTATCTATAAATAATTGGATGAACTTAGAACTTAGAACTATATATAAAATTATCATAACGTAATGTACTTACCGGATTGTTCCATATTTGGTATGCAATATGGTTCTCGATCGACGACAACATAGAGCAATCGTTTGGACGAGTCTCGACTGGACTATCTGGCTGTTGAGAATGTCATGAACCATCAGTAGACATATTTTCGAGGGTTGGTGGCCAAGTCTCGATTGGACTATCTGAATGCTGAGAAGGTCCTGAACCATCAGTTGGCCGGTTTTTGACGGTTGATATGTCTTCATCGGAGGAGGAAGAAGAACCAGAAGTACTAGGAGCACGTCTCTTCGAACGAGTTACAGTCTTCTTCAGTCGACGTTTCCTAACTTGAGGGGATGCCTCGGGGTCGACGATAGTGAGGGCTGTCTCAACAGTACGCTCAATATTGCGTTCCTTCCGCATCGACGCAGTTGAGCGTCTTCTTATGATACTTTTATCCTCAAGGCCCTTCCGAGGGTCGTGACTATAAGACAATGAAGATATATATTTTAACATCCCAAAATTAATTGAACAATCAGGACTGTAGATAGGACTGTTGAAATTTCTACAGTCCTATATGTATATAGGACTGTAAAAATATCTACAGTCCGACATGTTTCTGTCCCGAATGTTAGAGGAAATTCAAACTTGTATACCCTAAAATAGGGTTCGAGACTCCAGAAATACGTCGAAACTACATCCAAAACCTATTTTAGCTTATTTTACTATAATTTTAAGCCTCTAATGAAGATTGGAAAGAAATTTTTTGGAAATTTTTCGAAATGCAATAAAAAAAAATAGAGAAGGAGAAGGAGGAGGAAGAATTGTACCTTGATTTTTTTGAGAGTTTGGGAGCCATCGATTAATGGTTGGAATTTGAGGATATGGAGATTGCAAAATTTTAGGTTTCAAATGGAAGGAGTGGAGGAGGAGGGCTCCGGCCAAAGTTGGGCGGTGGAGGAGGTTTGGGGGGTGAGGTTGGGTTAGTATGAGTAATATTTGGACTACTATGAGTAAAGTTTATTCATTAATGGGCTAGCCCTCCCAAGTATTTTTTGTAGTGCCTTTATCACAAGCCTAAATTTAAATTTGAATGCTCTGACTACAATTGTTCGTATAAAAAAAAAAAAAAATGCGTATAGAGCATATAAAGTTTAGAAATAAGTTTCAAAAATTGCATACAGAGCATAGAAACGTCATTAAAAAGGACGTTTTTGAAGATTTTTTAAGAACATTTTGGAGCAAATTGTGTATTATAAATTTCGTCTTTTAATCCGTCTGTTAGAATAAAAAAGTAATTAATAATAATATTTGTATCAAAACTTTCTTTAAAGGAATGTTTTTGGACAATTGTTCAAAAATATATCTTTTAATGACGTTTTATTATTTTTTTTTAAAAAATTTAAAATTTTAATCCTCGTAATTCAATAAAATAAAATTTTTATGTTCTATACGTAATTTTCTGTATAAAAAATTGAAGAGAGACGGGCAAACTGACACAAATATGCATACAAAATCCCTTCTCACCGAGTACACATCCACGTTAGGCGACGGTGGGTGCCAGTTGTAGCCCAAATGTGAAACCGGTGACTATCTATCTGCTCACTGCGATTCCTAATAATACACCACCCACCCACACACACACACACACACGCGCGCACACACACACACACGCGCGCGATCTCTCTCTCTCTCTCTTCGTGTCCTCTCTCTAGACAAATCTTCTTTTGTCTCATAGTGACCTTTCTGTTTCCTACCGCCCATCACCATCTTGACCACCTCTCATGTAATGTATCTAGTACACAAGAGCAAGAGAGATTGAAGAAGAAGAAGAAGAAGAATGATGATGGTGAGCAGTGATCAGAAGAGGAGGGAGAAATATCATGATGATTACCTTCTTTACACTGAAGGATTTTGTGCAAGCAAGAAGCATAGGGGGCATAGAGAAGGCTCCATCTCACCAAAGGTGAGTTCTGTGTAGTTTGTCTATTTATACATTTAAAAAAAAAATCTTCCTATTTTTGGAGTGGTGATGGAGGGGTCTGTGTGCAGGAGAAGAAGGACAAGGCGGGGGAGAGAGTGGCAGCCTTGCAGCAGCTTGTCTCCCCTTTTGGGAAGGTCAGTCATCAGAAAAACACTAGCTATGTTATGTGCATAATATGTTATTACTGAATGGCATGCTGTGGAAAATTGCAGACAGACACAGCATCTGTTCTTCAGGAGGCAAGTGCCTACATCAAGTTCCTCCATGCTCAGCTCCAGGTTGGTCTCTCTCTCTCTCTCTCTCTCTCTCTCTAGAAAATCTCTCTTTTATATATATGTATATATGATTGCTTAAATATTTTGTGACTTGATTTCAGGTGCTCAGTGCTCCTTATCTTAGGACGGGACCAGATAGCAACATGCTGGTAAATATCTTCAATTGATTAGCAACACTGATGACAGAAGTCAAGTGGAGGCTGTCACAAGACTACCACGGACACGGATACAATGTGTCTTAGTGTATTTTGGAGTGTGTGTTAACTCTATACAGACACACTGTCTGTGCTCCCGGAGACTAGAATAGGTTTTCTGAGTATCTACTTTAGTTAGGAACTTGGGACGAGCGCAGATGGTTGATGGCTTACAGACGGTCATAGAACTTAAGTCAGTTCTTTTATGCGACTTTCTTGCTCCATTTCCTACCCTGTTCCGATGGGAGAAGACAGACGAGGATGAATCTAAAGTACCAAGCTCTTTAAATAAACAGAACATGCATGTACACTCCGTCTTACTTTCAATAGTTTTTTTTTTTTTTTTACACGTACTTTCCACCTGGTTAGAAACTAAGTTTGGGGGGAATCAAACGGTGCCCATCCCCACGGGGGGCCCCAATCGTAACCAAACCTTACTTTCATAGTTACTTTGATATATTACTTCTACATAATCTTAAGATAGAAGTATATATGGTATAAGTGACTCACATGTAACTCATGAAGGTATGGAGTTGTGAATTTATGGGAACTTCTTGGTCCATGGGTATAACATAAGGGAATAGCGAATATGGCTTTCCAAAACTTTATATAACCTTTAGGAAGGGATCTCTAGAGAACTGCGTACGAGAAAAAAGATCCAAATTAAGTTTTATTTATAGGGAGTCCATGTATAAGTAATGTATACACCATATATCTGATGTGGGACTATACCCCCACATTTACGTTTAACTATTGATCCCCTACGTATTGCAAGATACCTTGTAAACTTATCTGAATTATTTTGAAATCAACTGTTAATTTTAATTTAGTGAATGTGAAAACTATATTTTTAGATCATCCACTAGTAGGATTTCTCTTTCTCCGAGGGACTAAAAACTTATCTGAATAATTTTGAAATCAACTGTTAACTAGATATTTGTTTTTCCAAGGGACAATAAACTACATTTGATATCCAGTTCTCCTGTAAATGCATTTTAGATATAAAATGTTCTAAGCTCTTCTCTTGTAAATAATAGGATTCGCTTTGATTATAAATTTGAGGGAGTTATACCATAAGGTAAGCATAGTTATCAAAGGTGCGTCTGAGGCTCCAACTGAGGTGCCTCAGAACATGTGAGACGCGGTGCCCTTTGTGATGCGTGCGCCTTAGTGACCTCATAGTGAGCCTCATGCCCAGTTGAGCCGGTGCTTCCTTTTATATATTTTTTTATTAACCAATATATATTCTTTTTCCTGTGAGTAGGGGACACATCGAAAATGACAATTAATCTCTCTTGGAAACTGAAAAGTCTCTTAAGCTCAAAATGAAAAAAGGTTCCTAAACTCTCAAAAGCATTCCTGGTCGATAGAAAAAACAGACTCTCATGACATATAGTCATGCCTGATAACCTCTCTGGCATGTCCAGTTTCAATATTTATTACATGTGCTCATGATTAACAAATATTATTTAATTTTTTGAATATGCATGCATCACCTTCATGAGGCTCATGCCTTCGCCTCACACCTCGGTCGTTTACACCCTTGGCGCCTCAGCACGCCTTGCACCTTTAATAACTATGGAGGTAAGAGGAATTGTGCAGATTGTCCAATTTCTCCAACTTTTAGTGACAAGTCTTGCCATATTTGTTTGTCACGTATTACGATTTTCGTATGGGTTCACGACATACACCTACAAAGATCAGACATCTCATCCGTTTCATATGTTGGTGTCGTGCATGACTCTGATACAACCTAGTATAACAAACAGAGTTATAGATCAGGTACCATTGTGGAAATCCGGAGAAATCCGTACGATATTGATTTTGCTATTGGCACAGACACTAGTAACCATACAGCAATATATTGATACGGAGACATGGGCACGATATTGATTTTGGTGCATCCTAGTGAAGTTTGGACTTTGGACTATTTGTTGTAGCCTATGTGCCTCACACAATGCAACATGGACACAACACCGAGTTTCAGGGTCTGTGCTCCGTATTTTCTTTGCAGAGTACCGCAAGATCGCATAATCTATATAGTAAACTTATACTGACGATGCCTAAATAAGTACAACTAAATAAATTTGCTGAAAACTTTAGCTTCACAGTCCCAGCTTCAATTATTTCATCAAACTAACAATTATTACTAAAAATCCTTAATCATCACTAGGACTCTTTTAAAAGGTTCCTTTTTCTACTAATCGGGTGAGCATGACTTGTGCATGTTGCATCATTTACTAAGACTTGTCCAACATCCTGTTTTCTCCCTCATTATTGCCACTCTATGATTGCTATTGAATGATTGCTGGCCTTGACCAGCTCAGGTCATTGTCCAGCATGACAGGAACAGTAAGAGAGAGGGGTTGAAGATTTGTAGCTCTCGATCAAAAGTAAAGAAACCTTTTATTACCTTTATTCTGCTTACCCATGAATACAATGACGTTACGTCTAGGTAGAGCACTAGTCAAATCTTAGTGCAAAGAATTTTGAGTGAATTTGACCATATGGTAATCAAGGTTCAAAGTATCGGTATCGGAATCGGTATCGGACTATTCCTATGAGTATCGGGATCGGCGGTATCGGTAGTATCGGCGGTTTCGGATTGGAGTATCGGATTTTTTGGTATCGGAAAGCAAACAACTATTAGTAAATTATTAACATTTTAGAGAATATATTTTATACATTTATGCATAATTTAAAGTATTTTCAGTATTGTTTCTTAGTATTTTTTATATTGAATGAAATAGTAGTCATCCTTGTCGATTGATTTATATGTGATAGATAAGGTTTCCTCTTTTATATGTTTTTACAACCTTACTATGCTTTTACACCCTTTCTAATTGGTCTTTTTAATTCAATTTTTTTGCCGAATTGACTGGAAAAGAGACATCTAATGTCGGTATCGGTCAGTATCGGGTATCGGTCGGTATCGGATCGGGAGATGCCAAACTGTATCGGTATCGGCCGTATCGGATCGGTATCGGCCGATACTTTAAACTATGATGGTAATATGATATGCTCATTTTTCTCCTTATGTCTGTTCCTAAACGATTCATTACTCTCTTCTTACAAGAATGATTCATTACTTTGGAAAAATCTATGACTAATGTTCGCAAGTAGGCAAATCTGTTCCGTGTTGATTTATTTTTTTGAAAGAGAAATTGACCTGAAAGAAGTTTTTTGCCAGGGAATTAACATGACAACATCATCAGTTTTGTTCTAGAGCAATCCTTGGTTTAGATTCTGGGGTTCTCTCATACTAGTCTTCGACTAACTCGGATTAAATTACCTTGCATGATTCAGGAACGCGATCACTGCAGCCTAAGAAGCCGGGGCCTATGCCTCATGCCAATTGCCAGCACATTTAAAATTGCGAGAAGCAATGGCGCTGATCTATGGGCACCTGCAAAAGCAAGCAGCAAGGGCCTGTGAGCATCAGGAAACCCAGATAGTTATCGGCTGCAACAGGTTTGAAGTGGCGTAAATCTAAAATAAAACTGCTGAAGACATGGTACCTGGTGAAGCAGTAAGTATTGGTTGGTGGACATATTTTCGGAGGACTGCAGGAGATTTCTACTAGTAGATAAAACTCGAACTACCCGTTCCAGAACCCGACAGAATACGTCTATAGACCCTATACTGAATCTATAGACTCTATACTGACTCTGGACCTCTGGTGGCTGTGAAACTCGGTATCTTATGCTGAACTACTGTGTTTAGTGTAGTACAGAAAGTGCATGTATGTATGTGACCTTCGTCTTGACCATTTTCTGAATGTGCTGACAAATTGTAATTGTATAAAATACTTGTTTCTAGCTTTATAATGACAACTATTTCAGCCTGTAAAAACTTTCGTGCTGTTAAGGCTCTCGCAGTCGAGGCCATGAAATTGTAGGGCAAGGGGAGGGAAAAAAGAAAGAACCTGTCAGTAACGAAAATGCTGACCCGATTGTATTCCAAATAAGTCGTAGGACAAGAACTGCTGTATGTGAAGTTCTATAAAATTGTTCCAATGCTAAATGTGCAACTGCAGTACTCGTCTACAAATATAGTTCTCAAGAAACAATTGCTTGAACACGAGATGAATTATTAATTTTCGACAATGACAGACACAAATATAGTACCAATGCTAAATGTGCAACTGCAGTACTCGTTCAGGAAAGTATGATTTTGTATATTTTTGATATGCGTCAAAATTAATTCAATAAAGATTACATATAAGTAATAATGATTTTAAAGTTGAGACATATTCTGAAGGCTGTTGATAAGGACACTACTAAATTTACTCGGGACAACCCAAATGTTTACCATTGATAATTACAAGTTTGTCACTTCCAAAATTTACTCGAAGCTGCCCACTCTTGGCTTTTTTTTTAATTAGGACTGTCAAAATTTTGACAGTCCCAAAAATATATGTTGATTTTTTAGGACTGTCAAAATTTTGACAGTCTTTTTCCTCTTTCTTTGATATTAAGGATGGTTTATGTTTGAGAGACTTTATTACGCTAGGATCAGTATTGAATCATTTGAGATGTTTGGAAGAAATATAATTTAGTGATATCTTATTTGTAGGGTGGTCCTGCAGTGGAGACCCTCATATATGATCTGGTACTTGAGGCAGCAATGCGTGCGCAGCGTTTTCATCCGAGAAACTTACACATTAATGGAACATGGAAGTGGCTGCTATATGAGTTTGCTGATTATTCTGGAGTATCTGATTCATATACAAAACTAAGGTATTTCAAGTATTCAAAATTTTATAATCATGACTGTCAAAATTTTGACAGTCCTAAAAAATCAACATATATTTTGGGACTGTCGACAGTCATTCCAATTGGTAGGACTGTCAAAAATTTGACAGTCCTGATTTTTTTTTACAGTCCTCTACGACGCTGGAGTGGAGGACCTGGGGTAGCGGTGGAGGAAGGAGGGGAGGGAGGAGCGACGGACGCCGAGGGTGCCGAGGTAGTCGAGCTTGAGCTGGACGAGGGTGGGACGGGGGTAGAGGGAGGTGTGGGATGGGTTCGGGTGGTGGATCCTGCGCGGAGGCTGAAAGGGAAAATGAGGCGAACGAGCGGGAGGGAAAGGAGGCGGCGGGAGGCGAGGCGGCGACGGGAGGCGGCGGTGGAGGACGGGGGAGCAGGAGAAGGGAGGTGAAGAGTTTGGGCTAGCCTGAGTAAAATTTGGACTAGCCTGAGTAAATTTTTTTCATAACTGGGCTAGCCCCAATACTAGGCCAGCCCTGAGTAAATTTTGCTGTGCCCTTATCTCAGCCATTTTGTAATGTCCGCTTTCACTCTTGGATGGATAGTTAAAGGAACGATTAAGGCGCATGGCATGCATATATATATATATATATATAATATATATATATATATATATATATATATATATATATATGTGTGGGGGGGGGGGGGGGGGGTCATGTATTTTACACGGAACTTTTTGCGCATGCTACGTTACATTTTTTTTGCGAGCCCACTGTCACTCTTGTTGGAGTGGGTGGAGTTCCCAGCCTATGTGAAAAATATCCGGTGTAGGATTAAGTATTTCTACATATAATAGAATATCTCAATTTATTTGGATTGGATATTCCTAAATATAATAGGAATATCTCAATAGATTTGGATTGAATATTCCTACATATAATAGGAATATGTCAATAGATTTAGATTTAGATTTGGATTTAGATTGAATATTCATATCTATAATATGAGTGCTAATTGTGGGTTTGAGACTATATATAGGTGTCTCTTGGTCCTAAAATAAACATCTCTCTCTCTAAAAAAAAAATATAGCAACAAGGAGAAAAAAATAAGGCAAGAGTGCAATTGCAACATTGGAGAGAAGAAAGAAGGATTGGAGGCCGTTTCGAAGAAGGAGATCAGTTTCGGGTATTTCAAGTTGTCTTTCTTCTTCGTGGTTATAATCTATTTTCCGTTCCAAAAGAGTTGTGGTGATCCGTTTGGATCAATGAAGTTTGTAAGGAGTTGGTGTATTTCTTATTCCATTAGTGGAGACTTTTCAGGGTTGGACTCCGATCGTCCCGTAATTTTTCCAGCAAGGATTTTACACGTCAAAAATCTCTGTGTCTGCGATTTGTGTTTGGCATTTTTTTGGATTGTGCGTTTTGCTCGGTTCTCTCGCAGGTACTCTCTGGTTTGGGAAACAGTTTTCGCACATTCGTTCCCAACAAAGTGGTATCAAAGCCAGGTTCTGGAATTTCAGAAGGGTGTCAGGAGTTGACATGCAAACTAGGGAGGAGAGATGGACGTGAAACCGGTACGTATGGTAAACCTGAACGGTACCAACTATCATTACTGGAGGAGCAAGATGAAGGATCTGCTATTTGTCAAGAAGCTGCATCTGCCGGTATTTGCTTCCGAGGGATCCAGTGACAAATCCGAAGAGGACTGAAATTTCGAGCATATACATGTGTGTAGGTACATCAGGCAGTTCGTTGACGAGAACGTGTACAACCACGTTGCCAGTATTGAGCACGTGAGGACACTGTGGGATAAACTGGAATCTTTGTATGCGAAAAAGACCAGAGTAAATAAATTGTTCTTGATCCTGATGATGATGGGTCTGCGGTACAAAGATGGGACATCTATTACGGATCACTTGAGTGAGTTCCAGGGCGTGGTTGACCATCTATCCTCGATGGGAGTCAAGTTCGACGACGCGGTTCATGGACTATGGCTGATGTGTACATTGCCAGACTCGTGGGAGACCGTACGAGTGTCTATGATCGCTTCTACTCCGGAAGGCGTGGTCATTCTGGAGTTTGCCAAGAGCGGGGTACTGAATGAAGAGACACGGAGACGTTCTCAGGGCACTTCATCCACATCCAACTCAGAGGTGCTTGTTTCAGAGAGCCACGGAAGGGGTAAAAGCAGGGGTCCAGGCGGTGGTAGAGACAAAAGCAGGAGAAGGTCCAAGGGTCGGTACGAGGACTCAAAGTGTTACCATTATGGCAAGAAGTGCCACATCAAGCGGAACTGTTTCGCTTGGAAGAGAGAGAAGAAGGGCGACAAGGGGATGCAAAGTGAGAACACTACAGCGGCGGCCTCGACACATGGAGGCGACGTGATCATTGTAGGTGATGAGGTAGTTATGAACCTCGCATGCGATGACAACTCTTGGCTGGTGGACTCAGATGCTTCAACGCACGTATCTCACAACAGGGCACTATTTTCTACATACACAATATGAGACTGTGGAGTGTTAAATATGGGTAATGGAGATGTGTCAAAGGCGGTTGCCATTGGATATGTGCATTTGAGGACAAAGACAGGTGCAGTTCCTGTTCTCAAAAATATCCGTCATATCCCTGATATCCGTTTCAACCTGGTGACAGTTGGAAGGTTGGATGATGAAGATTTCTTCAATCTCTCCGGGAACAATCAGTGGAAGCTTTCCAGAGGTTCAATGGTGATTGCCAGAGGAAGCAAGAGGTCGAGACTCTACTATATGGAAGGGAGCGCACAGAGGGGACATGAGGTTAACGCAGCTACTAATGCGTCTATTGAGTTGTGGCACAGGCGGCTCAGCCATATCAGCGAGAAGGGGATGAGCTACTTGGTGAACAAGAAGGTGATTCCTATGAAGGTAAAATCCATTGGTGGTGCTTCTTATTTTGTAATATTTATTGATGACTGTTCCAGGAAGGTTTGGGTCTATGCCTTAAAGACCAAGGATCAGGTGTTGCTCCATTTCAAGGAGTTTCAGGCCTCTGTAGAAAGAAAGAGGTGCAAAAAGATGCTATGTGTTCGGTCAGACAGTGACGGCAAGTATATTGGTCCCTTTGATACTTATTGCAAAGAGCAAGGGATACGACACCAGAAGACTCCACCAAAGATATTGCAGCTCAACGGTGTAGCAAAGCGGAAGAACATGACGCTAATGGAGGGTGCGGTGTTTGCTGTCAGAAGCAAACTTGCTAGACAGCTATTGGGGTGAGGCACTATACACAGCTGCTTATGTTATTAATTTATCTCCTAGTGCTCCTTTGCAGGGTGTTGTGCCTGACAAAGTATGGTACGACAAAGAGCCGTCATATAATCACCTGCGAGGGTTTGGTTGTAAGGCCTTCGTGCATGTACCGAAGGATGAGAGATCCAAACTTGGGCCAAAGACGAGACAGTATGTCTTTGTCGGCTATGGTCAGGATGAGTTTGGCTATAGACTCTACGATCCAGTGGAAAAAAAGCTCTATAGAAGCAGGGACGTGGTATTCGTCGAGGATCAGATCATGACCAACACTCAGGATTCTGAGATGCCTTCTGAGGCTGAGAAATTGCCTGAGTTAGAGTCATTTGGCTTCAAGCATTTTCTAGAGGACATCGCAGAGAATCCAGTTATGGGGGAGCTGGTACATAGAGTTGCTCCCAACCTTGATCATCAGCCTGCTGATGGTGGTCAGGGTGACCCTCAGGAGGATGAGCATGTCGAGAAGGCAGTTCCTGGAGGGGAGGAGACTGTAGATATACAGCCAGCATCAGTGGTTCTGTTGAGGATGAGCAATAGAGAACGTCGACCATCTACGAGATACTCACCGGGTGAGTATGTGCTACTGACTGACGGAGGATAACCCAAAAGTTTTGTAGAGGCTACGAAAGACGAACACAGACATGAGTGGATGGAGGCCATGCAGGAGGAGATGAGTTCCTTGGAGGCCAACTCTACTTATGATCTGGTGAGATTGCCAAAGGACAAGAAGGCTTTGAAGAATCGACGGGTGTTTAGAGTAAAGCAGACAGATGATGCTACTCACCTTCGATACAAAGCGAGGCTGGTAGTTAAAGGCTACGGTCAACGAAAAGGCATAGATTATGATACGATCTTTTCGCCAGTCGTCAAGCAGCCGTCTATACGGGTGGTGCTAGCATTGGCAGCCAGTTTTGACTTGGAGGTCGAGCAAATAGACGTGAAGACGATATTTCTCCACGGTGATCTTGAGGAGGAGTTGTACATGGAGCAGCCAGAGGAATTCTGTGAGAAGGACAAGTCATATTTGGTCTGCTGGTTAAGGAAAAGCTTGTATGGTCTGAAACAGGCTCCGAGGCAGTGGTACATGAAGTTCGAGACATTTATGGGGGAGCATGGCTATGCACGGACGACGTCGGATCATTATATTTTTGTGAGGTACTTCGCCGAGAATGATTTCATCATTTTGTTATTTTATGTTGATGATATGTTGTTAGTGGGTCGGAATGCCACTAGGATAGCAGAGTTGAAGCGCCAACTGGGCGCGACCTTCTCTATAAAGGATTTGGGCGCAGCAAAGACTATTCTTGGAATGGAGATCAGCCGAGAGTGAGAGAGAGAGTCCAAGCTGCTACACTTGTCCCAAAAGAAGTACATTCATCGGGTATTTCAGGGTTTCGGGATGAACGGGTTGAAGAAAGTGAGTAACCCCCTTGCGGCTCACTTTAAGTTCACTGAGGAGCAGTATCCATCTACCGAGGACGAGAAGGAAGATATGAAGCGAGTTCCACATGCCTCAGCTATCACGCCCCGATCTCCCGCAGGCTAATCGGCCATCCCCGCTAGGCGGGAATCACCCTCGCCAGCGCTCCCGCGGGACGACCGCTTCGACCCATCCGGGCGTGATGCCGCACGAGCGTGATCCACGCCCGTGCAAGGCCATAGTTTGTTGGCTGGCGGTAAGAGTTCTAAGCCGCAGAGTCGTACAGATTGTCCGAGTGCAGCGGAGTCATGAACGCATAGGCAATTCGGTAACAGGTTCACTGAGTCGACAATATAGGGGAAGCTTTGAAACACAAGTTGAAGTAAAGCAACTCTTTATTGATATAAACATGTGTTACAGGCGGCGCTTGGCCGAGATTACAAGTCGCTCAAGCCTCTCTCTCTGAAACAGTAAAAGCGTGCCAAGTGGCTACAATTGTGGAATGATTATACAGACGATGTTCAGGCGATGTTCACAACATTATGTCTTGTATATGTGCTTCAGTTCCGGATGCACCGTTGCTTCGGAGTGATCTTCACGCCTAAGCACGCACGATGGAGGCATCCGCACTGAACGAGATTCTCCCGCAGCCTGCAAACGAAATGGTGGATTATCAGTACATTGAATGCACTGGTGGGGAAGCTACTCGCCGTTCGACAAATCCAAACACGTAATACAGGTTCCGTGCACCAACTATTAAGTTGTCTTTCTAGTTGCCTTAGGATCAGTTTCATGCAAACATTGAATAGCCTAATCGTGTGGAAGTGCGCCGTACAACATGAGAGAAAATACGGCGAGACTTACCAACTTACCATTTGTCCTTCCCTGTCCAAGGCAAACATTATTCAAGCACGGGCAAGTATAAACATTCGGGGCATAGCATATGCAAACACGATTTCGTGGCAAGATCACATTACAAGTACATGATTTATAGGAGTATCAGGTGTGTTGCATACAATGATTTTCTTAAAATATACTTGACACCGTTTGGTGTATTTTACCTGACTATCTGAATCACCTGCACAACTTACCATGCCTTTCCTGCCACGAAGACACAAGTTAATATGCAACAGGTTCAAATATACATGATGATCACTGGCTTGATTGCCATAAAGGACACTAGTCTGTGACGAGGATGGTTTGCTACGTGCAAGAACGTGAGGCACCGTATACCATCCCGTCCAAGTACGTGAGACTAAACGTGAGTTCCGTCCGGAGCCGGAACGGTGCCAGTGCCCCAGCAGCCGCCCGCAGGAACTATATCTTGTGTACAAGTTGTCCGTGATCGAACAATAACATTCATTCGCCCGAAGGCTACATTAACAATCATTGGCCCGAAGGCTACGTGATCCGCCCGAAGGCTACGTGAATATCCGCCCGAGGGCTACGTTATCAATCATTCGCCCGAAGGCTACATTAACAATCAATCGTCCAAAGGCTACGTGAGTACAAGACAAGCAATTTTATATGATTTATTTTGTTCAGTGAATGACTTTTGCCTTGATGCAATTCTCCTGGGACGAAGATTGCCTTGGTGACCTAGCGGTCCCGGATACTAGCAGGTTCAATCATGCACGGGATGACTACTTAGTAGTCTCCCGGGGTTGGATGAAAACAAGGCAACATTCAAGCAGACAAGCATGCGTTTCTAAGGAACATAAGTAAACACGTTTGCTCGGACCCGAAGGTAAGCCGAGAGATGAAACCGTTAGGGACTCAGCATGCGAGGGTCTGAATATAAGCAGTATTTCAATTTCCATGTTCTAGCACAAGCAAATACAAGTTGGGATTATTCCCTTAGCTAGGTGCGTTGGATTCTTATTAGCATGCAGGGGGTGATTCACCTAGCGGCTAGCATGAATATTCCAAATTTTATGTGTGCTGGTTAAGCAAAGACAAGTTTACCGTAGCTACCCACCTTAGCGATGATGCGCCTCGGTAGAGCGATACGTCAAGCGAGCCTATGAAAGCCTAAGCCGATTCCTGTAGGGACAAGTCTGGATATCCTTTGCTTCTCCTTTGAGGCAAAGTGGGTCGGGACAGTTGCACTTTTGCCGTTTGAGTCGGCAGTCCGCTAGAACGGAACGGGGTGTTACATCCTACCCAACTCAGAAAAAGTCTCGTCCTCAAGACTTACTAAGGACAAGCAGTAATCTAGGGTTGAGGCAATCCTAGACAAGTCGTTGTACTTGTTATTTTGGATATTCACTTGTACTAGCATCGAAATTAGCATATCGCTTAGACTGGATCGTGCGCACTTTCGAAGGGCCCCTCTAGCATGAGCACGTCAACCAACTTAGTGATAGCGAATTCTTAGCACTCGAGTTTCACCTTTTCTTAAGTCTTGGATGGTGCACTAGTTCAAGGTGTCCCTCGAATAGATGCATTCAACCAAACTTAGAGTCAGTAAAATCGGACAAGCTACTAGCGATACTCTCAAGGGTTCACACAGGTTGGCACAAAGGCCACTCGCAGCACAATATCATACAAGCAAGCATATCATTCAAAATGTATTTTGAAAGTATTAGACTTATTGTTGGAACATCCCATCGAGGCATTGAGAGAGAGCATGCACATAACCCACGAACGAGCTTTCGAAACTGAGATATCGAATCGAAGTCCAAAGGCGTAGAAGCCAGGCTCTGATACCAACATGTCACGTCCCGATCTCCCGCAGGCTAATCGGCCGTCCCCGCTAAGCGGGAATTACCCTCGCTAGCGCTCCCGCGGGACGATCGCTTCGACCCATCTGGGCGTGATGCCGTACGAGCGTGATCCACGTCCGTGCAAGGCCGTGGTTTGTTGGCTGGCGGTAAGAGTTCTAAGCCGCAGAGTCGCACAGATTATCCGAGTGTAGCGGAGTCATGAACGCATAGGCAATTCGGTAACGGTTCACTGAGTCGACAATATAGCGGAAGCTTTGAAACACAAGTTGAAGTAAAGCAACTCTTTATTGATATAAACATGTGTTACAGGCGGCGCTTGGCCGAGATTACAAGTCGCTTGAGCCTCTCTCTCTGAAACAGTAAAAGCGTGCCAAGTGGCTATAATTGTGGAATGATTGTACAGACGATGTTCAGGCGATGTTCACAATATTATGTCTTGTATATGTGCTTCAGTTCCGGACGCGTCGTTGGTTCGGAGTGATATTCACGCCTAAGCACACACGATGGAGGCATCCGCACTGAACGAGATTCTCCCGCAGCCTGCAAACGAACTGGTAGATTATTAATACATTGAATGCACTGGTGGGGAAGCTACTCGCCCGCTCGACAAATCCAAACACGTAATACAGGTTCCGTGCACCAACTATTAAGTTGTCTTTCTAGTTGCCTTAGGATCAGTCTCATGCAAACATTGAATAGCCTAATCGTGTGGCAGTGCGCCGTGCAACATGAGAGAAAATACGACGAGACTTACCAACTTACCATTTGTCCTTCCCTGTCCAAGGCAAACATTATTCAAGCACGGGCAAGTATAAACATTCGGGGCATAGCATATGCAAACACGATGTCGTGGCAAGATCACATTACAAGTACACGATTTACAGGAGTATCAGGTGTGTTGCATACAATAATTTTCTTAAAATATACTTGATACCGTTTGGTGTATTTTACCTGACTATCTGAATCACCTGCACAACTTACCATGCCTTCCCTGCTATGAAGACACAAGTTAATATGCAACAGGTTCAAATATACATGATGATCACTGGCTTGATTGCCAAAAAGGACACTAGTCTGTGACGAGGATGGTTCGCTACGTGCAAGAACGTGAGGTGCCGCATACCATCCCGTCCAAGTACGTGAGACTAAACGTGAGTTCCGTCCGGAGCCAGAATGGTGCCAGTGCCCCAGCAGCCGCCCGCAGGAACTATACCTTGTGCACAAGTTGTCCGTGATCGAACAATAACATTCATTCGCCCGAAGGCTACATTAACAATCATTCGCCCAAAGGCTACGTGATCCGCCCGAAGGCTACGTGAATATCCGCCCGAGGGCTACGTTATCAATCATTCGCCCGAAGGCTACATTAATAATCAATCGCCCGAAGGCTACGTCTGTACACGACAAGCAATTTTATATGATTTATTTTGTTCAGTGAATGACTTTTGCCTTGATGTAATTCTCTTGGGACGGAGATTGCCTTGGTGACCTAGCGGTCCCGGATACTAGCAGGTTCAATCATGCACGGGATGACTACTTAGTAGTCTCCCGGGGTTGGATGAAAACAAGGCAACATTCAAGCAGACAAGCATGCGTTTCTAAGGAACATAAGTAAATACGTTTGCTCGGACTCGAAGGTAAGCCGAGAGATAAAACCGTTAGGGACTCAGCATGCGAGGGTCTGAATATAAGCAGTATTTCAATTTTTATGTTAGCACAAGCAAATACAAGTTGGGATTATTCCCTTAGCTAGGTGCGTTGGATTCTTATTAGCATGCGGGGGGTGATTCACCTAGCGGCTAGCATGAATATTCCAGATTTTATGTGTGCTGGTTAAGCAAAGACAAGTTCACCGTAGCCACCTGTAAACCCCCTCGATTTATTCTATAGATAGTCGGGTTTGGATTTGGAAAATTTTGAATTTAGTAGCAGATGTTGAGGTTTATAGTGGAGTTAAGTTGTCTGGTATTTTAATTCTTTTAATTAAAACCCTTGGCGCGCCCTATCATTGCTAAATTAATCGGAGCCCAATATCAGCCCATAAATTCCATCGGGCTTTTGTACTTTTGACTTGACTCGCCAAATTAGGCACTGGACTTTTTCGTCTTCATAAAATCAGTTTTTGTTGTGCTCTAAATTAATTGTGCAACTTTCCAAAAATCGTAACCCATATTTAATTTCGTGTCGGACACCTGTGTCGTTATCCTAAATTTTGAGATACCAACTTAACCCGTTGAGCCGGACCAACTAAATGGTCCAAAACTGACTCCAAGCCCCCATCATTTTTGACATTTGCGTCATTTCCGGATTTTGACCCCAAGTGCACCCATTTAATTTAAAATCGCGGGATGTAATCACCTAAAAATTTTAAGATTTTTTAAAATTAATTTTCTGGAATTAATTAGCATTTTCTGTGAATTTTAGACCTATAAATTAAAGCAGTCTAATTTAAAATGAATTTTTAAATAAAATTAAATAAATTTAAAATGTGATGAAAATTATATTTTCTAGTGTAAAATTAAAAACCGGGCATGGGGTATTTTTCCGGGAATTTATTGGACCCCGGATGATTTTTTAAAGCATTAAAAACTATTGTTAAATTTATCTGATTATTTAAACCAATATATTAAAAGCAAACCAAACCATTTATTTTAAACCGAATCGGACCGTCCGGTCTAACTAGACCGAACCGTTTGCCTAGCGGGTCGGATCCGGGTCAGACCCGACCCGCCAGGACCCGACCCGACCGATTCAGAATCCCTAACCCCCGAAACCCAAAAGACCCGACCCTTCGGCTGCCGGCGGCCGTTTCCGCCGCCGTGGCCGCCGGAGACTCCCCGGTTCACCTTCCCCCGTAACCGGCGATGCTCCCCCTTCGTTTTTCGGCCAACGTCCGGCCCTCCCTCTGCCGTGGCGAGCCCTATATAAACCTATACGTGGTCGCCGGATTTCCCCTTGCTTTTCTTCTCCGGCGAGCTTAGAGTTTTCCGGCGACCTCCTATCCGCCTCTGACCACCCTGAGGCACCACCCCGACCACCAGGACCAGTTCGCCCAACCTCCAGCACCTGAGTCCGGCCACCTCCGGCCCCAAACCTGCTGTCGAACCCGAGCCCCCAATTTCTCCTCCGTCCGGCCAAGATCCGGCCGTCCAGACGCCGCCGATCACACCAGGACAGGCGCTGCTTCCGCCCGAACCCCAGACCGACTCCGGCGAGTCCCGATCAGCTCCGGCAAGCCTTCGGCAGCAAGCCCTAGCTAGGACACAGCTTGGACGCGGAACCAGGACACGGAGACTCGAACTTGACACGCACAGATCGAACTTTTCAAACCCTGTTCAGGTAACCACAACTTTCTGCTCGTAGCTCGGTTTCCTATTCCGTCAGTTTTATCACGTAGCCTGTATGACCCCCTCGGTGCCCGTGCAAACCGCTCGGGGCATCGCGTCCTGTGGTGATCGCACACCGCGATCCAAAAATAGGAAAAACTTAGCCCTGTTTTACCCCGGAATCGAGTACGCCCCGCCAAACGGGACGACTTGGTCACGTGCGGTCTTCACCGACACGTCAGCGTCGTTGATACGGACGTGCGGGATTTCGCAGAAGCTGATTCGGATGTGCGTGCACACCGGAATCAGTGCGTATCCGCGGACAACGGCCCGTATCCGACTTTTCTGCAATACGCTATAACTTAGTGTAAACATGTCAGATCGAGACAAAACTTGCGCCATCGGACTCGTAGCAATACGTTGGTCCTGTGGGTCAAGTTTGGTTCGATTCTGAGAATGTTGGAAAAATCGTGTGTCGTGGGCCCCACAGGCTCTACCTGACGGGCGATTTTGAGAACGGCTCATCGGAATCCAATTCTGGAAGTTCCGTTGGGTTCGTATCAACGTTCCTGACTTGTTGACACTAAGTTGGACTGATTTGGAGACCTTTGACCCTGACTCGGTTTTCGGTGCAAAGCGGCCCACATATGGACCCGCTTTGGCCCAGAAATATCGTTTTTGCCCTTGTGTCCAAACTGGACTTAAGGACAGGCGTTTCTAACTATTTCCTATGTTCTGAGACTGTTGGTAATGTTCATTTTAGTTTTTGGAGGAGTTATTGCTGAACCCACTGTTACAAGGACCGCCACTGATATTCCAATCCCAGGCAAGTGTACCTTGCCATAAATTGCAGTTTAATAGTTTATTTTGTTCTCTTACTCTATTTTCTGTGACTAGTGTACCTGATATAACCTAGGACCGTATGACATACTTAGCGTCCGATCACAGTCGGGTGCCAACCCCTTACGCGGAGTTGTGTATGTCATTAGTGATGGACATTCGAGACCCTTTATATTCTCGTGCTTGTTTATCAAGTACACTATAACCTAGGACACTTGACACCATACATTGACAGAATCTTTCTGAGATATTCAAGGTGATTCTGTGTAGGATACAGGATGGACATAGTTATTATACTCTTAGATTATGACTGTTGCATTAGCATTGATCTCACGTGACATGGACATGCGACGTGTGGTTACATTGGGAGGGGAGAGACACACAGGCTACAGGCTGTTCTATATTTATATACTACTATTGTGAGGTTGTAGACTCTCGTGCAGAGCTAGACCACTACTAGATATTGCTGCTACCGGCTCCCCGACACAGAGCTTGTGGCAGTCTCAGCCTGGGTACTAGTGTTGCTCTCAGTTGCATTTTCACTTAGATGGTTATGTAGACACCCTGCTTATTTTATTTACTATTTCACTGCATTATTTCTGGCTTGTATTATTTGTACCTTGTTATGTCCCCTGAGGACCTGGAATGGATGATGTCCCCAGGTTTAGCAGAAGAGCATTATCCCGAGGTTTACGGGACAGGAGCTGAAGTTGTACCAGGAGCTATTGCTGAAGGAGAACCTAACATAGAAGCAGAGGTGATGGCAGAGGATTTTACTTGAGATTATGATATTTGTACTCTTCAGATACTCTATTTTTGGACTCTTTTGTTCTGGTCTGATGAACCAGTGTTTTAGACTCTTATCGGGTTGTTCCTGACATACTCTGCTGAGACTGGATTAAGATGTACTTTCTTTATTTGCTGATGTTATTATTATTCTGTGTGTGGATGAGATTAGATTTTGACTTATTATTGTAGACCTATATTACAGCTTAAGTATGCCGATGGATCCATTAAATTGGGTTTGTCCATCGTTGCATGCTGCTGGCCATTGCCACGTGTCCAGTTCCTCGGTATTTTTGGGACTGGGACGTGACATGGTTTTTGTGGTGGCCCATGCAGGTCCATGACAAATTGTTTGGTCTCAACTTAGGGGCCAAACAAACCTGTAAAAGGATAGGATAGGCTTAGGATCTCATCCATTTGTTGAAACGTTTTTGAAACTCTATATCGCATTCAAATTAAATACTTAATTATGCATCCTGCTTGATTCTACTAAACGTTCTCATAAAGTTCATTTTGGATACAGAAAGATGGATCCAAGAAGTGGAGATAAAATTTCTTTTACACCACAAGATGCTGTGGTTACCTATGGAGATGGAGTTACACCAGAGAACAGAGGTCAATCCTCTCAAAGTGGACAAGCTGAGCAGCATAACTCAAGGTTCAGGCGTGATGATATCCCACCTCCGCCACAGTTCACTCCACAGATGCCTGCCTTCCCACCAGGACAAGCAATGGACGGGCAGCAAATGTTCCAGATGTTCTATGCCATGATGCAAGCTCAACAACAAGTTCAACAGGAGGCGCAGCGTCAAGAGGCAGAGAACCTGAGAAACAGCCTAGTAAATGCATTGGAGCAGGTAAACCCGCAAGCTAGGCGACCAGCGACGGGATCTATCACTGATTTCCGTCAACTCAAGCCTCGTACCTTTTCGGGCAAGGAAGGACCAACTGAAGTGCATGAGTGGCTCACCAATACACAGCATTAGTTGGAAGCAGCTGAACTTCCTCGGGAGAGGTGGATGACTGATGTCCGAATGCAACTGACGGACAACGCGCACCACTGGTGGCTAGCTGAAGAGAGGAGGCTCGGACATGACCGAGTCACTTGGGAGGAGTTCTCCAGACTCTTCCAAGAGATGTATATCCCAGCCGTTGCTAGATCAGAACTCCGAGATAAGTTCAACCGTCTCATCCAGGGCAACATGACGGTGGAGGAGTATAATGCTGAATTCATTCGCCTGAGTCGTTTCGCCCCTTCTCTAATTCCTACTGAAGAAGAGAAGGCGGAAAAATTCTTTGATGGACTCAGGTTCGAGCTTTAGAGGTTGATTGGATCTGTTGCCCCTACATCGTACAACGATGTCCTTGTTGCAGCACGACGCATGGAGCGCGTCACCAGGAGGGAGTCAAGCCTGAAGCGACCATTTTCCTCAGCACCATCCAAGGCAGCACAAGGGGATTCTGTAAAGCGACTCCAAAGGAATCTACCACAGAGAGAAGCACCAAGAACCCTACCTACTTGTCATTTCTGCGGCAAGCTGGGTCACATTAAAAAGGAGTGCAGACGCAAATTGGGACTGTGCCTAGTTTGCGGCTCCAACCAGCATCTATCCAGGGACTGCACAGCACGTCGAGAGGGAGCACCACGACTAGCTCTACCTGTACCAAGGCCAGATTATCCAGCAGTGGGAGCACAGCAGACGGGAGTTGGAGGAGTCAGACCACCAGCTCCAGGAGGATATCAGCCAAGACCACCATTGCCACCTCAAGCAGCATTATTCCAACAGGCTCATCAGCAGAGAGGTCCAGCTCAGGGACGAGGTCAGGCTTTTGCATTGGCTGTTCAGGAAGAAGCTATTGCTGGAGAAGTTATAGCAGGTACCATTTTAGTAGCTTCATTACCTGCTGTAGCTTTATTTGATTCTGGGGCATCACACTCATTTATAGCTGCTAGCTTCGTAGCCACCCATAGAGTAGCTACTGCACCCCTTCCGAAGACTAAGAGAATTCTTACGGGAGGTGGAATTATACCTGTTAGTGATATCTGTAGATCATGTTCAGTAGTAGTCTGCGGAAGAGAGATGCGAGCCCAATTTCTGATCTTTTCTATGCCTGACTATGATGTTGTACTTGGTATGGACTGGTTAAGTCAGTATCATGCTACTCTTGATTGTCGGCTTGGAAAAGTTATATTCAGACTACCTGGACACTCAGAGTTTGAATTTCTTCGAGGAGCTGTAGAACAAGGTGTTCAGCCAACTCTTAGGGTATTAACTGTAGAAGGGGAGTCAAGTTATCCAAGAGTTATATCAGAGTTTGTGGATGTATTCCCCGATGATCTTCCAGGTCTACCACCTGATCGGGAAATAGAATTCACTATAGACTTAACTCCAGGAGCAGAACCTATCACTTCATCGGTTTATAGACTAGCACCTAAGGAGTTAGTTGAATTGAAGAAGCAAGTTGATGAACTTCTGGACAAAGGTTTCATCCGGCCCAGTGTATCACCTTGTGGAGCACCTATACTTTTTGTACCGAAGAAGGATGGAACAGTTCGTCTGTGCATTGATTACAGGGCGTTAAATGCTGTGACCATTAAGAACCGGTATCCCTTGCCCCGCATTGATGACTTATTTGATCAATTGAGTGGAGCTAGGGTATTTTTAAAGATTGACCTGAGATCCGGTTATCACCAGATTAGGGTGAGGAAGGAAGATATCCCGAAGACAGCCTTTAGAACCAAGTATGGACACTATGAGTTCCTAGTAATGCCGTTTGGTTTAACCAACGCGCCTGCTGTGTTCATGAGCTTGATGAATCGAGTCTTCCATCAATACTTGGATAAATTCGTGGTGGTATTTATAGATGACATTCTGGTATATTCCAAAAGCCACGAAGAGCACGAAGAGCATCTCAGAATCGTGCTAGAGACGTTGAGGCAGGAGAAGCTTTATGCTAAGCTCAGTAAATGTGAGTTTTGCATAGATAAGGTGCCATTCTTAGGGCATATTATCTCAGGAGAAGGACTGTCGGTTGATCCAGAGAAGATTGCTGCTATTGAGACTTGGCCTACACCAACATCAGTTGCTGAGATGAGGAGTTTTCTAGGACTTGCTGGATATTACAGAAGGTTCGTAGAAAACTTCTCAAGGATTACGGAGCCAATGACGAAGTTGACACGGAAGGATCAGGACTTTGCATGGACAGAAGAATGTCAAATGGCCTTTGAAGAATTGAAGAGGCGTCTAACAACAGCACCAGTCTTGACTCTTCCTTCAGGGTCAGGTAGTTTTGTTGTTTATAGCGATGCGTCAGGTAGTGGCCTAGGATGTGTTTTGATGCAACACGGCAAAGTTATTGCTTATGCATCGAGACAGTTGAAGGTCCATGAGAAGAACTACCCAACGCATGATTTGGAGCTAGCTGCTGTAATATTTGCACTGAAGATTTGGAGACATTATCTTTATGGTGAGAAGGTGGAAATCTTCACTGACCACAAAAGTCTAAAGTATGTATATACCCAGAAAGAGCTTAATATGAGGCAAAGACGCTGGCTTGAGTTAATGGTGGACTTTGATATAGATCTGCAGTACCACCCAGGGAAGGCGAATGTAGTAGCAGACGCACTCAGCAGGAAGCCTACAGCATATTTCTTGACAATGCAGCCTGAGCTATTGAGAGATCTACAGGAGCTTCAGATAGAGGTTATTCTACCAAGACAGAGTGGCTTGCTAGCTAATCTGGAAGTGAAGTCATCACTCGTGGAAAGGATTAAAGAAGCTTTGCCCACTGATGCAAGATTTCGAAGACTCAAAGAGAAGACCGAAGCAGGCTTGCAGACGGGACTTCGCATACATGAGGATGGTACATTAAGGTGCGGAGATCGTCTATATGTTCCAAATGGAGAACTGAGACAAGAGCTAATGACTGAAGTACATAGCTCCATATACTCTGTTCATCTAGGAGGAACAAAGATGTATCGAGATCTAAGGCAGTATTATTGGTGGCATGGAATGAAGAGATAAATTGCCAGATTTGTAGCTAAATGCTTAGTCTGCCAACAAGTGAAAGCCGAGCATCAGAGGACTGCAGGAATGTTGCAGTCGCTTCCCATACCAGAATGGAAGTGGGAACATATCACCATGGACTTCGTCACAGGATTTCCAAGGAGCCCCAGTGGAAAGGATGCGGTATGGGTTATCGTGGATTGACTCACTAAGTCGGCACACTTCTTGCCGTTTAGAGTTGGACAGTCCACAGAAGTACTAGCCGACATGTATATGCGACAAATTGTAAGATTGCATGGAGTGCCGGTCAGTATTGTATCAGATCGAGATCGAGATTTACCTCTCATTTCTGGCGAAGCATGCAAGAGAGTCTTGGTACCAGACTAAAATTCAGCACGGCCTATCACCCCCAGACAGATGGTCAATCAGAACGTACAATCCAGATCTTGGAGGATATGCTGAGATCTTGTATGTTAGACTTTGGAGGGTCTTGGAAAGATCATTTGCATTTGGTAGAGTTCTCATATAACAACAGTTACCAGGCAAGTATCAAGATGGCACCTTTCGAGGCGTTATACGGTAGGAAATGCAGATCGCCAATATGCTGGAGTGACGTCGGAGAGCGTCAAATTTTGGGACCAGAGTTGGTGATGCAAACCGTGGAGAAGGTTAAACAAATCCAGAATCATCTTCGGGCAGCTCATGACAGACAGAAGCATTGGGCTGATACACACCGACGTCCCCTGGAGTTCAAGGAAGGAGAACATGTATTCCTGAGGATTTTGCCTACCCGAGGAACCATTCGCTTTGGGAGCAGAGGCAAGTTGAGTCCAAGGTACATTGGACCCTTTGATATTTTGGAGCGCATTGGCGAGGTGGCGTATCGTCTTGCATTACCTCCATCTTTAGAGGGAGTGCATGATGTATTCCATGTTTCACAGTTGAGAAGGTATGTGACTGACCCAAGTCACATAGTGGATCATTCAGAGATCGCCGTAGGTCCAAGCCTGAGATATGAAGAACAACCGGTGGGTATACTCGGGACCAGTGAGAAGACACTGCGAGGGCAGACAATTAAACTGGTTCGTGTGGCTTGGAAGCAACACTCTCCTGGTGAATCTACTTGGGAGAGGGAAGATATCATGCGCCAGAAATACCCCCACTTATTCGAGGATGCAGGTATATTTTAAGTAATTTTTTTTGTAATTCCTATAGTGCTGTTCTTCTAGTAGTTTAATCTTTAAATTGCGAGGACGCAATTTTCATAAGGGGATAGATTGTAATCACCTGAAAATTTTAAGATTTTTTAAAATTAATTTTCTGGAATTAATTAGCATTTTCTGTGAATTTTAGACCTATAAATTAAAGCAGTATAATTTAAAATGAATTTTTAAATAAAATTAAATAAATTTAAAATGTGATGAAAATTATATTTTCTAGTGTAAAATTAAAAACCGGGCATGGGGTATTTTTCCGAGAATTTATTGGACCCCGGATGAATTTTTAAAGCATTAAAAACTATTGTTAAATTTATCTGATTATTTAAACCAATATATTAAAAGCAAACCAAACCATTTATTTTAAACCGAACCGGACCGTCCGGTCTAACTAGACCGAACCGTTTGCCTAGCGGGTCGGATCCGGGTCAGACCCGACCCGCCAGGACCCGACCCGACCCATTCAGAATCCCTAACCCCCGAAACCCAAAAGACCCGACCCTTCGGCTGCCGGCGGCCGTTTCCGCCGCCGTGGCCGCCGGAGACTCCCCGGTTCACCTTCCCCCGTAACCGGTGATGCTCCCCCTTCGTTTTTCGGCCAACGTCCGGCCCTCCCTCTGCCGTGGCGAGCCCTATATAAACCTATACGTGGTCGCCGGATTTCCCCTTGCTTTTCTTCTCCGGCGAGCTTAGAGTTTTCCGGCGACCTCCTATCCGCCTCTGACCACCCTGAGGCACCGCCCCGACCACCAGGACCAGTTCGCCCAACCTCCAGCACCTGAGTCCGGCCACCTCCGGCCCCAAACCTGCTGTCGAACCCGAGCCCCCAATTTCTCCTCCGTCCGGCCAAGATCCGGCCGTCCAGACGCCGCCGATCACACCAGGACAGGCGCTGCTTCTGCCCGAACCCCAGACCGACTCCGGCGAGTCCCGATCAGCTCCGGCAAGCCTTCGGCAGCAAGCCCTAGCTAGGACACAGCTTGGACGCGGAACCAGGACACGGAGACTCGAACTTGACACGCACAGATCGAACTTTTCAAACCCTGTTCAGGTAACCACAACTTTCTGCTCGTAGCTCGGTTTCCTATTCCGTCAGTTTTATCACGTAGCCTGTATGACCCCCTCGGTGCCCGTGCAAACCGCTCGGGGCATCGCGTCCTGTGGTGATCGCACACCGCGATCCAAAAACAGGAAAAACTTAGCCCTGTTTCACCCCGGAATCGAGTACGCCCCGCCAAACGGGATGACTTGGTCACGTACGGTCTTCACCGACACGTCAGCGTCGTTGATACGGACGTGCGGGATTTCGCAGAAGCTGATTCGGATGTGCGTGCACACCGGAATCAGTGCGTATCCGCGGACAACGGCCCGTATCCGACTTTTCTGCAATACGCTGTAACTTAGTGTAAATATGTCAGATCGAGACGAAACTTGCGCCATCGGACTCGTAACAATACGTTGGTCCTGTGGGTCAAGTTTGGTTCGATTCTGAGAATGTTGGAAAAATCGTGTGTCGTGGGCCCCACAGGCTCCACCTGACGGGCGATTTTGAGAACGGCTCATCGGAATCCAATTCTGGAAGTTCCGTTGGGTTCGTATCAATGTTCCTGACTTGTTGACACTAAATTGGACTGATTTGGAGACCTTTGACCCTGACTCGGTTTTCGGTACAAAGCGGCCCACATATGGACCCGCTTTGGCCCAGAAATATCGTTTTTGCCCTTGTGTCCAAACTGGACTTAAGGACAGGCATTTCTAACTATTTCCTATGTTCTGAGACTGTTGGTAATGTTCATTTCAGCTTTTGGAGGAGTTATTGCTGAACCCACTGTTACAAGGACCGCCACTGATATTCCAATCCCAGGCAAGTGTACCTTGCCATAAATTGCAGTTTAATTGTTTATTTTGTTCTCTTACTCTATTTTCTGTGACTAGTGTACCTGATATAACCTAGGACCGTATGACATACTTAGCGTTCGATCACAGTCGGGTGCCAACCCCGTACGCGGAGTTGTGTATGTCATTAGTGATGGACATTCGAGACCCTTTATATTCTCGTGCTTGTTTATCAAGTACACTATAACCTAGGACACTTGACACCATACATTGACAGAATCTTCCTGAGACATTCAAGGTGATTCTGTGTAGGATACAGGATGGACATAGTTATTATACTCTTAGATTATGACTGTTGCATTAGCATTGATCTCACGTGACATGGACATGCGACGTGTGGTTACATTGGGAGGGGAGAGACACACAGGCTACATGCTGTTCTATATTTATATACTACTATTGTGAGGTTGTAGACTCTCGTGCAGAGCTAGACCACTACTAGATATTGCTGCTACCGGCTCCCCGACACAGAGCTTGTGGCAGTCTCAGCCTGGGTACTAGTGTTGCTCTCAGTTGCATTTTCACTTAGATGATTATGTAGACACCCTGCTTATTTTATTTACTATTTCACTGCATTATTTCTGGCTTGTATTATTTGTACCTTGTTATGTCCCCTGAGGACCTGGAATGGATGATGTCCCTAGGTTTAGCAGAAGAGCATTATCCCGAGGTTTACGGGACAGGAGCTGAAGTTGTACCAGGAGCTATTGCTGAAGGAGAACCTAACATAGAAGCAGAGGTGATGGCAGAGGATTTTACTTGAGATTATGATATTTGTACTCTTCAGATACTCTATTTTTGGACTCTTTTGTTCTGGTCTGATGAACCAGTGTTTTAGACTCTTATCGGGTTGTTCCTGACATACTCTCCTGAGACTGGATTAAGATGTACTTTCTTTATTTGCTGATGTTATTATTATTCTGTGTGTGGATGAGATTAGATTTTGACTTATTGTTGTAGACCTATATTACAGCTTAAGTATGCCGATGGATCCATTAAATTGGGTTTGTCCCTCGTTGCATGCTGCTGGCCATTGCCACGTGTCCAGTTCCTCGGTATTTTTGGGACTGGGACGTGACACGGGACGCTTTATTTCTATTTAATCAGGGATACTCATTTTTTCTAATCCTATTTTTAATCCTTAATTAATCACAATGCCATTTAATTAAACCCGTGCCTAACGCACAACACGCTCTCACCATGAAAATTACTAAACAAAATTTTTTCCACAATTTTTGCGTCATTTTATGTGTTCATGCAATTTCCCGAATTTAGGAGGCTAAGTTACAATTTAGGGATTTTAGGTGCCCTCACCCTATTGGCCAAACCAAATGGAGAGGTCACAAAATGGGGTCCTAATTTCACCCATCCAATCACCACCATTCATGAAAAAATTATTTTCTTCATGACAAATCTCCACCCTCCATTTTGAATAGGAGCATCACCACCCTCCATCCATTTCACAATCCCCTATAAAACATCACCTCACCCCACCCTCATAACTCACCACCGGCCCTAATCCCAAGAAAAACTCCCCCCCCGCTCTCTCTCTCCCTCCTCCATTTATTTTCTCCATGCAAGAAACCTCCTCCCTCCATTCTTCTCCTTTCTTTATTCTTCATCTTCTTCCTTTGTTTTTCTCAACTGAGAGAAGCCCGACCGGCCACTGAGCCGACTCTGGCCTGTCTCCGGCAGGCACTGTGCTTCAGCCGACCACCGGCCTGTGCGTCCGCCTCTCCGGCCGGCACTGTGCAGCAGCCGACCCGTCGACCGTGCATCCCTCGCTCCGACCGGTGCAGCAGCCATCCCCCCCCCACGGCTGTGCGTCTCTCCCCGCGGTGCACTTCACCCGACCGGCCAGTGCATCCCCCGACCGACCGGACCGAGCAGCCTCCCCTACCACCCCGCGGTCGACTTCAGTGCCGCTCCGGCCTCCTCCCTGTCCTACCTCTCCCGGCCATCTTCCCTCTTCCAGTTTCCACCTTCACCATCACCATTATCACCACCACCATCAGCTTACACTACCACCACCATCACCACCACTACCACCATCATCACCACCACCCTTACCTCTTCACCACTACCCCCGGCCACCTTCTCCGGCCGTACCCGGCATTGTCGTCGTCAAGGTCGACTCTCCCCCTATCTTTATTTAATTTCCAGATTTGTTATGGTTTTAAATAGGATGATGTTTATATATGTGAAATGCTAGCTAGGGTTTTGGGTTATATATGTGGATATGTATGGCTAGTGTAATATGGTACTTGAAATATGTGATTGAGGTATATATAGGTTGAGGTTAATGATGATTAATGTGAATATGGATTGAGGTTGTGTTTAATGAGGTTTAATATGTTTTAGAGTTTATGTAGTGTAGTGTAGTGTTTCTTTGAGCTATATGTGTAGGTATGTTGATTAGGGTTATTATATGTGGTTTGTTAGGGTTCTTTCTTTTTAACACATTATATATGTAAGAATGAGGATCCTTGATACTTATGGTTGTGTGCAGTAGTTAGGGTTTAGGAGCACGGGTTGATGATTTATACTTGTGTGTTTAATTGGGAAGAGAAGCATTACTTATACAGCATATATGGAATTGTTAGTATGGGTTGTGATTGAAATCACCATTAAGGAATGGTATGATTTTGTGATCCAGTGGACAGTGGATGTTATGTAGAGAAAACTTGTCTTTGAAGTATGTAGTGTAAAATTCTCAATTTAAATGTATACTTAGTAAGGGTAGTAGGTGAATGTCTGATGGAGGACTAGTGTGATCGATAATTAAGAAACTGAAAATTTAAGGTGATTGATTTAGGGAGGTATATGGTGATTGGTAACAACGATATTAAACGAGGAACTTAAAATCATAAACTGTGTTTTGAGGATGGTTTTAATGATGTGGTACAAATGACTAGGTGATTTGATGTATCGTACCGATAGTCAACTGTGGTCAACCCCCTAGTGACTTGTCCCTGTGAGTCGTAGCTGAGACTAAGTTTAGTTGTAGATGTGTGTAGCATCCCTGTCTATCGTAGAATAGACTATTGATTCTGGTTTGTATCTCATCTAGGTACTGCGGGACTTGAGGGCTTGGACGCGGTACCGGATTCCCATCTTCAGCAGCCGGACGCAGGCAAGTGTACCTTGCCATCCTGTATTTCAGTTACAGATATTTATTGTTTCCGTATGTACATTGTGCACGCATTTATGTTGACGTTCGGTACTTCGTGTCCGGTTCACAACCGGGTAAAGACGTACGTCGTAGCGTCATAGAAAGATCGTTGGATGATTCGTAGCATCTTGATATGCGTACCTGAGTTTATCGACACCCCAAGACACACTCATACACTGTGATCGTGCCAGATTCCTGTATCCTGATACTGACATCAAGACCAGAGACTGGGACGACCTTAGGGTCGCGTCTGTTGAGTTATTTCCATGTGTCGAGACTGTTAGATAGAGGTTCAGGTTCAGCGCACCATTGTTGACCGCTTGGGAAGGAGAAGACAGTTACTAGACGTTTGGGCTACTCTGCACGCGCTTATATATGTATATGTAGTGATAATGTATTATAGTGTAGTAGTATCACCCGTGTGTCTCTGTGCTCGGAGCTACGGTACGACCCGTGTGTCTCTGTGTTCGAAGCTACGGTTTTATTTTAGAAAGCCCACGCGTCGAACATTGTCTTTAAACTGTGTCACACTTGTTTGGTTATGATAGAGTACCCTGTCGTGCACTTGTACTTTCTGTTACTTGGCATATTGTATTATTGTACCTTGTTATGTCCCTCTGAGGACCTGGTTCCCTGCCAGTTTTACAGCATAGATGATTACGGAGCACTTGGAGATACTGAGGGAGTGGCATGTCTTGCAGGCACTGTACCAGGTACTCACATCTTATCTACCGGTATTATGGTTACTTTACATTGATTATTCATCTGCTGTTGTAGCCTAATTTTTATAGACTCATACTTCTTCTCGAGTCTATTCGAGTTAGTGTGTTATTGGGCGGCCGACTCTAGCACATATAGCTCATTCTTGTATACTGCTGTACATTGTAGATTGGGACATAGAGGTTTACATTTATGGGATATCTAGTTAGTGCCCTTTATATTTTACAGCTTATACGTATTCGAGTCAGACCAGAGTCTGGTCGAATGCGTAGGTGGCGTGTCATGTATTCCTGGTCCTACGTATTTTGGGACTGGGGCGTGACATGTTTTTGTGGTGGCCCATGCAGGTCCGATTTAAATCGTCTTGGTCACCTGACTGTGCCAAGCGAGCCTGCAAATTAGGAAAAGATATTATGATTGTTGAATAGGATCTCAATCCATAATCGATTTTAAAATCTCTTTGTATGTGATTATCGCCCTTGGACTTCCTATTTGCATTCGTTCAATCTTCGTCAATATCGCTATCCTTGTTTCTTGTCCCCTATTGTTCGGGTAGACGAATGCTTGTGACTGATGATTTCCCTCCAAAAGAAGATCGAAGACCAGACGACAGAAGATAGAATTCGTATACCTTTCTCTGAGAAGATTGTTACCTTATCAGGATAGATTGATGGGTTCTTTGGATTCTAGATCTAGTAGGGAAGGTTGGCAAGAGAGTTGGACCCACTAGTACCCTACCCGTGCTTGAGGTAACTGTAATCTTGGAAGCACTGAGAGCTAGAAGGATTGTTGATCATGACCTAGAATGATTTATGGGAATGCATAGCCTGATGATGGAAACTAGTGGTTAGATATGATAGCAATATCAAGAATGATATTATGGACTAGAGGAGATAAAATTTTAAGCTCTCACTTGGAAGATGATTATCTAATACCAGAAATTTTAGTATGTGCTTGGGTGACATCATTATTATAATTGTAATTGTGACTTGGAGAGATGAATAACGAAAAGAAGAAACTCGAGGAATAAAATTTTTAGGGAAAATTTGAGGAGAAGAGAAATTATACTTTAGGCAGGGGAGAAATTTTTTCTTTTAAAGGATTAGTGTGGTAAACAGAACAGGAGGATTTATTTTGAGGTTAAGTCTGGACGATGACACCGTCCTAACATGAGTTGATTGAGCCAATACCACGCGATACTAGATTGTCGACGTAGTTGTATTTATATTTTTAGGCCACCAGGTTACCCTGAGTTGAGTTCAGGGAGCCCAGGAGTATGGTGCCCATCTACCTTAGGGGTATACAATGCAGGAGGTGAACCAGGTACCACCATGTTATATCAGAGTTGAGGATGTTTTTCTAGAGGATCTTCTAGGCCTGCCACCTGACAGAGAGATAGAGTTTGTTAAAGAGTTGACTCCCAGAGCCGAGCCAGATATTCTCTCGTCTTCAGACTAGCACCGATATAGTTGGTTGAGTTGAAGATCCATAGTAGAGGATCTCTTAGACAAGGGTTTCAGTCGGGCTAGTGTTTCCCCATGGGAAGCAACTATCTTAATAGTGCCGAAGAAGGATGAGACAATATACTTGTGTATCGATTACAGGGCGTTAAGGGCTGTAACGAATAAAGAACAAGTACCCTATGCCGCGTATCGATGATTTATTTGATTAGCTTAGCGGCGCATATGCATTCTCGAAGATCGGTCTCAGATCAAGTTATCACCAGATCAAGGTACGGAGAGAGGACATTCCGAAGACGGCTTTTCGGACGAAGTATGGACACTGTGAGTTTCTAGTCATGTTGTTTTAACCAACGTGCCAGTAGTATTTATGAGTTTGAGGAACAATATTTTCCACCAGTACCTGGATAAGTTCTTGGTGGTAATTATCGATGATATCTTGGTGTATTCTAAGGGCCAGAAAGAGCTCAACATGAGATAGAGGCACTGGCTAGAGTTGATGACAGATTATGATATCGAGTTGCAGTACTACCCTGGCAAGGCGAATGTAGTAGTAGATGCCTTGAGCAGGAAGCCTATGGCATATTTTTACGATTCATCGCCAGTTGTTAGAGGATTTTCAGAAACTCAGGATTGAGATTGTATTGCCAGGCATGGATGGACAGATGGTCAGTCTCGAGGTTCAGTCTACATTGATTGAGAGGATCAAGGCAGCCTTGCCTACAGATACGAGATTTAGACGATTACGAGAAAGGACAGAGGTCGACATACAAACAGGACTCAAGATTCTTGGAGATGGAACATTGAGGTATGGAGATCGCCTATACGTTCCGAGTGGCAAACTACGCCAGGAGTTGATGACCGAGGCGCATAGCTCGACTTATTCAATTCATTCCAGGGGTACGAAGATGTACCGAGACTTGAAGCAACAATTCTGGTAACATGGGATGAAAAGCGAGATTATGAGATTCGTAGCAAGATGCTTGGTATGTCAACGAGTCAAGGCAGAATACCTGAGAACTGCAGGACTATTGCAGCCGCTTCCCATTCCCGAGTGGAAGTGGGAACACATTACCATGGACTTCGTCACATGATTCCTGCGAAGCCCAAGCGGGAAGGATACAGTTTGGATTGTCGTAGACAGACTCACCAAGTCTGCATATTTCTTGCCCTTAAGAGTTGGGCAGTCCACGGAGATATTAGCTGACATGTGTATGAGGCAGATAGTACGATTACATGGAGTGCCTGTCAGCATCGTATCGGATCATGATTCCAGATTCACGTCGCATTTTTGGCGGAGTATGCAGGAGAGCCTAGGAACTTGTCTCAAGTTCAGCACTGCAAATCATCCACAGACTGATGGTCAGTCAGAGCGTACGATACAGATATTAGAGGATATGTTGAGAGCGTACATGATTGATTTTGGAGGATCTTGGGAGGACCACCTACACTTAGTGGAATTCTCCTACAATAACAGTTACCAGGCCAGCATACAGATGGCACCTTATGAGGCACTGTACGGCAGTAAATGTAGGTCGCCAGTTTGTTGGAGTGATGTGGGAGAGCGTCAGATACTTGGTCCAGAGTTGGTGACACAGACAGTGGAAAAGGTCAATCAGATTCAGAGCCACCTGCGTGCAGCACAGGACAGACAGAAACACTGGACAGATGCGCACCGCAGGCCATTGGAGTTCAAGGAGGGTGACCATGTATTTATGAGGATATCGTCTACTCGCGGTATCATCAGATTCGGAGGCAGAGGCAAGCTGAGTCCGAGGTACATTGGACCTTTTGACATCTTGGAACGAGTTGGCGAAGTGGCTTACCGTCTTGCATTGCCTCCATCATTAGAGGGAGTACGTGACGTATTTTACGTATCGTAGCTGAGGAGATATGTCGCAGACCCTAGCCACGTGCTTGATCATTCGGAGATTACAGTCGGGCCCAGTCTGTCTTACGTAGAGCAGCCAGTTGAGATTATCGATCACAGCGAGAAGACTTTGAGGGGACAGACTATTCGACTGGTCAGAGTGGCATGGAAATATCATTCACCAGGGGAGTCTACTTGGAAGCGCGAGGATTCTATTCTGCAGCGATTTCCGTACTTATTTGAGGAGCAAGGTACGAATTTACGTACGACATTTGATTACTAGTTGTTTTAAAATTCTTTTAGATATTATCGTGCTTTACTTTTAATTTCGGGGACGAAATTTTTCTAAGTTGGGAAGAATGTAAACCCCCTCGATTTATTCTATAGATAGTCGGGTTTGGATTTGGAAAATTTTGAATTTAGCAGCAGATGTTGAGGTTTAGAGTGGAGTTAAGTTGTCTGGTATTTTAATTCTTTTAATTAAAACCCTTGGCGTGCCCTATCATTGCTAAATTAATCGGAGCCCAATATCAGCCCATAAATTCCATCGGGCTTTTGTACTTTTGACTTGACTCGCCAAATTAGGCACTGGACTTTTCCGTCTTCTAAAATCAGTTTTTATTGTGCTCTAAATTAATTGTGCAACTTTCCGAAAATAGTAACCCATATTTAATTCCGTGTCGGACACCTGTGTCGTTACCCTAAATTTTGAGATACCAACTTAACCCGTTGAGCCGGACCAACTAAAGGGTCCAAGACTGACTCCAAGCCTCCACCATTTTTGACCTTTGCGTCATTTCTGGATTTTGACCCCAAGTGCCCCCGTTTAATTTAAAATCGCGGGACACTTTATTTCTATTTAATCAGGGATACTCATTTTCCCTAATCCTATTTTTAATCCTTAATTAATCCCAATGCCATTTAATTAAACCCGTGCCTAACGCACAACACCCTCTCACCATGAAAATTACCAAACATAATTTTCTCCACAATTTTTGCGTCATTTTATGTGTTCATGCAATTTTCCGAATTTAGGGGGCTAAGTTGCAATTTAGGGATTTTAGGTGCCCTCACCTCCATTGGCCAAACCAAATGGAGAGGTCACAAAATGGGGTCCTAATTTCACCCATCCACTCACCATCCTTCATGAAGAAATCATTTTCTTCATGACAAATCTCCACCCTCCATTTTGAATAGGAACATCACCACCCTCCATCCATTTCACAATCCCCTATAAAACATCACCTCACCCCACCCTCATAACTCACCACCGGCCCTAATCCTAAGAAAACCCCCCCTCCTCTCTCTCTCTCCCTCCTCCATTTATTTTCTCCATGCAAGAAACCTCCTCCCTCCATTCTTCTCCTTCCTTTATTCTTCATATTCTTCCTTTGTTTTCCTCAACTGAGAGAAGCCCGACCGGCCACTGAGCCGACTCCGGCCTATCTCCGGCCGGCACTGTGCTTCAGTCGACCGTCGGCCTGTGCGTCCCCCTCTCCGGCCGGTACTGTGCAGCAGCCGACCCGTCGACCGTGCGTCCCTCGCTCCGACCGGTGCAGTAGCCATCCCCCTCCCGCGGCTGTGCGTCTCTCCCCGCGGTGCACTTCACCCGACCGGCCAGTGCGTCCCCCGACCGATCGGACCGAGCAGCCTCCCCTACCACCCCACGGCCGACTTCAGCGCCGCTCCGACCTCCTCCTTGTCCGACCTCTCCCGGCCATCTCCCCTCTTCCAGTTTCCACCTTCACCATCACCATTATTACCACCACCACCAGCTTACACTACTACCACCATCACCACCATTACCACCATCATCACCACCACCCTTACCTCTTCACCACCACCCCCGGCCACCTTCTCCGGCCGTACCCGGCATTGTCGTCGTCAAGGTCGACTCTCCCCCTATCTTTATTTAATTTCCAGATTTGTTATGGTTTTAAATAGGATGATGTTTATATATGTGAAATGCTAGCTAGGGTTTTGGGTTATATATGTGGATATGTATGGCTAGTGTAATGTGGTACTTGAAATATGTGATTGAGGTATATATAGGTTGAGGTTAATGATGATTAATGTGAATATGGATTGAGGTTGTGTTTAATGAGGTTTAATATGTTTTAGAGTTTATGTAGTGTAGTGTAGTGTTTCTTTGAGCTATATGTGTAGGTATGTTGATTAGGGTTATTATATGTGGTTTGTTAGGGTTCTTTCTTTTTAACACATTATATATGTAAGAATGAGGATCCTTGATACTTATGGTTGTGTGCAGTAGTTAGGGTTTAGGAGCACGGGTTGATGATTTATACTTGTGTGTTTAATTGGGAAGAGAAGCATTACTTATACAGCATATATGGAATTGTTAGTATGGGTTGTGATTGAATTCACCATTAAGGAATGGTATGATTTTGTGATCCAGTGGACAGTGGATGTTATGTAGAGAAAACTTGTCTTTGAAGTATGTAGTGTAAAATGCTCAATTTAAATGTATAATTAATAAGGGTAGTAGGTGAATGTCTGATGGAGGACTAGTGTGATCGATAATTAAGAAACTGGAAATTTAAGGTGATTGATTTAGGGAGATATATGATGATTGGTAACAACGATATTAAACGAGGAACTTAAAATCATAAACTGTGTTTTGAGGATGGTTTGTTAATGTGGTACAAATGACTAGGTGATATGACGTATCGTACCGATAGTCAACTGTGGTCAACCCCTAGTGACTTGTCCCTGTGAGTCATAGCTGAGACTGAGTTTAGTTGTAGATGTGTGTAGCATCCCTGTCTGTCGTAGAATAGACTATTGATTCTGGTTTGTATCTCATCTCTAGGTACTGCGGGACTTGAGGGCTTGGACGCGGTACCGGATTCCCATCTTCAGCAGCCGGACGCAGGCAAGTGTACCTTGCCACCCTGTATTTCAGTTACAGATATTTATTGTTTCGTTATGTACATTGTGTACGCATTTATGTTGACGTTCGGTACTTCGCGTCCGATTCACAACCGGGTGAAGACGTACGTCGTAGCGTCATAAGAAGATCGTTGGATAATTCGTAGCATCTTGATATGCGTACCTGAGTTTATCGACACCCCAGGACACACTCATACACTGTGATCATGCCAGATTCCTGTATCCTGATACTGATATCATGACCAGAGACTGGGACGACCTTAGGGTCACGTCTGTTGAGTTATTTTCGTGTGTCGAGACTGTTAGATAGAGGTTCAGGTTCAGCGCACCATCGTTGACCGCTTGGGAAGGGAAAGACAGTTACTAGACGTTTGGGCTACTCTGCACGCGCTTATATATGTATATGTAGTGATCATGTATTATAGTGTAGTGGTATCACCCGTGTGTCTCTGTGCTCGGAGATACGGTACGACCCGTGTGTCTCTGTGTTCGGAACTACAGTTTTATTTTAGAAAGCCCACGCGTCGAATATTGTCTTTAAACTGTGTCACACTTGTTTGGTTATGATAGAGTACCCTGTCGTGCACTTGTACTTTCTGTTACTTGGCATGTTGTATTATTGTACCTTGTTACGTCCCTCTGAGGACCTGGTTCCCTGCCAGTTTTGCAGCATAGATGATTACGGAGCACTTGGAGATACTGAGGGAGTGGCATGTCTTGCAGGCACTGTACCAGGTACTCACATCTTATCTACCGGCATTATGGTTACTTTATATTGATTATTCATCTGCTGTTGTAGCCTAGTTTTTATAGACTCATACTTCTTCTCGAGTCTATTCGAGTTAGTGTGTTATTGGGCGGCCGACTCTAGCACATATAGCTCATTCTTGTATACTGCTGTACATTGTGGATTGAGACATAGAGGTTTACATTTATGGGATATCTAGTTAGTGCACTTTATATTTTACAGCTTATACGTATTCGAGTCATACCAGAGTCTGGTTGAATGCGTAGCTGGCGTGTCACGTATTCCTGGTCCTACGTATTTTGGGACTGGGGCGTGACACCACCCACCTTAGCGATGATGCGCCTCGGTAGAGCGATACGTCAAGCGAGCCTCTGAAAGCCTAAGCCGGTTCCTGTAGGGACAAGTCTGGATATCCTTTGCTTCTCCTTTGAGGCAAAGTAGGTCGGGACAGTTGCACTTTTGCCGTTTGAGTCGGCAGTCCGCTAGAACGGAACGGGGTGTTACATCAGCCGTGGGAAGTCTTATGTATGATATGGTATGTATGAGAACAGACGTTACTCACGCAGTCGGCACAGTTAGCAGGTACACTTCTAATCCTTGAAGGGTACATTGGAGTGGGGTCAAGTGGATTGTATGATATCTTCAGGGTACTGCCGATTAGAGACTTTTATTGGTGGTGACAAGACGAAGTTGGTTGGATATACCGACACTGATATGGCTGAAGATATAGAGACGAGGCGATCGACTTTAGGCTATGTGATGTTGTTTGCTGGTAGATAAGTATCGTGGCAGTCGCGTTTACAGAAGTGTGTTGCCTTGTCGACGACAGAGGCATAATACATTCCGGCGATGGATGCTTGCAAGGAGTTGCTGTGGATGAAGAAGTTGTTGCAGAAAATTGGACTAAAGCAGGAGCAATATCCTTTGCTTTGCGATAGTCATAGTGCTATTCACCATGTGAAGAAGCAGACATTTCATAGCCGGTCCAAGCACATTGATATCTGTTATCATTGGATACGAGATATGGTTGACAAGAAGGAAGCGGCGCTTGAGAATGTTCATACAGATGACAACGAAGTAGATATGTTCACAAAGGTTCTACCAAGAAAAACGTTTGAGTACTGTAGGCGGATCGTCGGGATGACGACCCCCTCCACATAGTTGTGAAGGGGGAGATTTATTGGAGTGGGTAGGGTTCCCAACCTATGTGAAAAATACCCCGAAGTAGGATTGAGTATTTCTACATATAATAGGAATACCTCAATTTATTTGGATTGGATATTCCTAAATATAATAGAAATATCGCAATAGATTTGGATTGAATATTTCTACATATAATAGGAATATGTCAATGGATTTAGATTTGGATTGAATATTCATATCTATAATAGGAATGCTAGTTGTGGGTTTGAGGCTATATATATGTCTCCTGGCCCTATAATAAACCTCTCTAAAAAAAATTATAGCAACAAGGAGTGAAAATGAGGCAATAGTGCTATTGCAACATTGGAGAGGAGAAAGAAGGATTGGAGGCCGTTTCGAAGAAGGAGATCAGTTTCGGATATTTCTCGTTGTCTTTCTTCTTCGTGGTTATAATCTAATTTCTGTTCCAAAAGTGTTGTGGTGATCCGTTTGGATCGGTGAGAAGTTTGTAAGGAATCGGTGTATTTCTTATTCCATTAGTGGAGGCTTTTCAGGGTTGGACTCCGATCGTCCCGTGATTTTTTTCGTAAGGGTTTTCCACGTCAAAAATCTCTATGTCTACGATTTGTGTTTCGCGTTTTTAGGTTTGTGCGTTTTGCTCGGTTCTCTCGCATGTACTCTCTGGTTTGGGGAACGATTTTCGTACTTTCGTTCCCAACAACTCCAATTCCTATTATTAATAAATGGAAGAAATAATACGCTCCCATAGTTCGATCCACTGATATTCTGCCATCCAGCCGGAATCTTATACCTCTTCTCGGTAACCACAAGGTAACTCGAGTTCGGTCACATACATGTAGAATTTGAAGACATGTCTTGTTTTTTTCACATCTATTGGATGGCACCAGTTTAGTGCTTATGAGGGCCCCTCTCCGTCATGATATCATTCTAAATTTTTTCTATGATCAATAATGCTTTTTGCAGGGTGGGAAGATTAGCAGACGAAATAATTGGATGCAGTGGCTGCTTCACCCTACTTCTGAAGAAATTATTGGGTGGTCCAGACTCATTACCTGGCTATGATGAATGGTGAGTCTAGCCAATATTTTTTGACACTTGGTATAAAGTTTATTGACACCTGGCATAATTTTTTTTTCTTTTTCAAAACCATTACAAAGAACTGATATTTTTTTTCTTCAACCTGAAGTGGGTTTTTTATTTTTGTTTTTTATATGCCAAGTGTCAAAAGAACATTAGTCGGATTCACCATTCACCATAGCTAGGTGATGAGTCCGGACCACCCAATAATTTCTCCTACTTCCGGTAAAAGGTTCCCCATTTCTAACAACAAAAAATTATGCTGATGTGGCTAAGGGTGAACATTCGGTTTCAACCGAACCGAAATAATCAAACCGAATAAACAGAAATTCTAAAAATCTAAAACCGAACCGAATAATCGGTTCGGTTTATTCTGTTCGGTTTTGGCTAATTTTAGTTATAATTATGGATAAATTATATTTAAAATTGTAATTTTTATACACATATTTGTTTACTTCAAAGTTGCATTCAAAGTTGGACTAATTGTTAAATTATTAAAGTTAGACTTCAAAACACATACATAAAATTATTGTTTTCAAAATAAACACATTTTTAATCACAAAATATGCATGTAAGTTATGATATTTACATAACTGCACAAGTCTTATTCGGATATCGATATTGAACCGAAATCCAAAATTGAACCAAATTTTTGTACAACCGAACTGGGTTCGGCTCATTATTTGGTCCAAAACCGAATAATGCTCGTCCCTAGCGGTGGCTGCTCGCTTGCAAGCTGTTGGGATAGAGGGAATGATTGCTGACCACAATAGCATGGAAGGACCAATTCCTACCAATCTCAATAACCAGTTTCAGGTTTTTGGAGACCTACTGGTTGAGGGCAATTTACTGGTTTCATAAATGTTTATTATAACATTCTTTTGTGTGTTTGTTGTAACATTTTGGTCATCAAAGTGTTATAATAAATGAGTTTAAATGTTTATTATAACATTTTGTGTGTTTGTCGGAACTTTAAATTTTTTTAAAATATTTTCGTTTTAAATAATTTATTTAAAAATATTTTCTGTGCAACAAATTTTCTGTTAGGCCATTTGATATCCATTTTTCTTCTCGTCAATTCGTGATCTAACTCTGCCCAAACAGATATGTATCTATTATTAGAGAAGAAGGCATGTTGTGCCTGGCGAGGTGCGACATGAATTTGCTGTGTCCCCGGCAGGCACACACGCTGACAATTCCTATGTTGTGTCGCGCCAACTTTTCTACAACCTCATATCCGACACGACACATGTGTCAACGGCTTTTCTAAGCACACGATGGTTGCACCATCTCTGGTCCTAGTCTACTTATTGTATCACTCAAAATTCTGTTACATGCAATAAATTAGCTAATTCCGATGCTACTGTGGACCCTAGTGGAGTTAAAATCATGTAATTCATAATATGTATATAGTATTAGAAACTTTTCCAATGTGATTCCACCATTACCGGACATCTAATTAATATATATACTTCATTTTCTATTAGAATCTCAGTGTGATCCATTAGTAGAGGCATATAAGTTGCACTACTCTTACAATACAAAGTTATAAAAATTGCTTAGTCGGCCAAAATATATATATATATATATATATATATATATATATATATATATATATATATATATAATAATAAAAAATATACAGCAAAAACAGTAGCAGACAGCAGGTCAAAAAATAGCAGTAAAAGCAAAATCAGGTCAAAAAAACAACAACAACAGCAGTCCCGAAGGACAGCAGAGTCAAAAAAGACAAAAAAAAAAAAAAACAGCAGCAGCAGTCCCGATGGACTCCACTACAAAAAAAGACAAATAAAACAGCAACATCATCCTCCATTATAAAAAAAAAAAAAAAAAAAGACAGAGAGAAACTGTAGCAGCAGCAAAACCAACTCAAATGACAAGAGAAAGTAGCAGCAAAGCTAAGAGAAATCAAGAGAAAGCAGTAACAAAACACGTGGAAGCCACCGGCGGCAAGACGGTGGACGTGGTCCGGGGAGCCGATCAATTCAGTAAAGTTTTTCTTTTTTTGAACTTTTTCTTTTCTCCTCTCTTCTCCTTCTCCTTCGAGCATCATCATCCTTTTTTTTTTCTAAAGAACAGTCGGCCGACTAGGTCCGTCCAGCCGTCTAGGACCGTCTAGTCGGCCGACTTGGACTGGTTAACTTCGGATCAGACTTTTCTTCAGCCCTACACATAAAATCGAGTCTACGGCGGCCAACTAACGACGGGTCCCCGACTAGACAGACTTTTGCAACGCTGCTAGAATGTCTATTTCATCTTACTAGTGCCATAAATTTTCTTTGTTGTTAGAGGTAGAAGAGGAAGGAATAGTAGTAGGAGTGGACGTATTTCCATGTTCTGATTAAAATACATCAAACATTGATTTAATTAACTACTGCTTTACTATGATGTACAACATTCTCTATTTTCGTCAAAAACTAACGGTCAACTTTGTTGATCGTTAATTTTTGACCGAAATATCTCTAGGTAAAATTATCATTATTTTTAGTCCCCCTCCTCAGCCTGGAAAGAGAGAAATGATATTTCGGTCAAAAATTATCGGTTAACAAAGTTGACCATTAGTTTTTGACGAAAGTGAAAAAAATTGTACATTATGGTAAAGCAGCGGAGTACATCTTGAATTATGATAATTAAAGTGAGGTGCAACTCAAATTTTCTCTAGAAATAATTTCTTCATAACCAGCTGTTTTATTTCTAAATTTAGCAAATATCTCAGATAAATAAAAAGTTATTGTAGCATTAACCAAAAAGTTGAATAGTATATACCATATAATGCAACTGCATCATAACAAAATGCTTCTAATTTTTTTTCATTAATTTTTTGAAACATATCAATCTAATTCTGTTAGTTTAACAATGTTACTGGATGATTTTTCATTGTAAAAATAAATATAATTCCTCACTCATAAGAAAAACAAAATCTTAGCATTGTATATATAGAATTCCATCTACGTGGAACATCTAAAACAAATCTTCTTTTACCTCTACCATAACTAGCACAAATTTAAATAAATAAAAATCTTGTTGTCTAGCAGTGATATATATATATATATATATATATATATGAAAAAAAGGATATGCATCATAGACTTATATTTTTACATGAGTCAATACATATGTGGACCAATAGTAATTGAGTGTACTAGTGCACATAGGTGCACATGAAATATAAGAATTCATTTCTATTGGTCCACATGTGCATGACTCATATAGGAATATGAGCCTATGACTCATATCCCATTTACCCTATATATATATATATAGGTAAACGAGATATGAGCCATATTGCTCATATTTCTACATGAGCCATGCACATGTTGACCAATAGGAATAGACTATTCATATTGATCCACATGTGCATGGCTCATTTAGGAATATGAGCACTATGGTTTATATGTCGTTTACCATATATATATATATATATATATATATATATATATAGGGAGCGGATTCGGAGTCCCGCTCCCGGAGCCCCACGAGAGCCTTGTCGCTCCCAACCGTTGGATCGCGGGTCCCCAAGCGTGGCCCCCACGCAGCCCCCCCCGATCCGATGGTGCATGGGGCGGAGCTTCGACGGGACTCCAGGAGCGGATCTTCTGATCCTCTCTCTCTCTCTCTCTCTCTATATATATATATATATATATATATATATATATATATATATATATGATTGTTTCTAAATGAGGGTTTATAATCTTAATACCATCTTGTACAATTTGTTAGAGTTGGTGATATTTTCAACCTATGTGGATAATACCACGGAGTGTGACAAGCGTCATCCGTGTGTCGAAAAAGCTCAAAAAATGCATCGAGCGCCGTGTATTGGAACATTTATGGTAAGAAAATATTATATTAGATTTCCATCTTTGACTTTAATTATATATTTATTATTGGATATTTCATATATTAACTTTCTATATAATTGGATTTTCAATTTATGGCAAGTCAATTTATGATTTGATTATCATTAAATATATGATTGAATATTTTCATAAATATTTTTTGCTTCCATATATAAATTTTCATATGAAAACCATAATTCATGCAAAGGTTTATATAAATTCTCATGCAATATACAACAATAAGAGAGAAAAAAAGAGAGGAGAAAAGGTGTCAAGAGTACCATTGTAACTTTGGAGAGGAGAAAGAAGAATTGGATGTCGTTTCTGTAACCTTCCATAATTTTCTAGAATTTTTTATATAATAATAGGAATAATAATGCGTATACATACCAATAAATAATAATAAAATAAAATAAAAAATAAACTAATAAATATTTTATAGAAATAATAGTAATTATAATTAATAAGGATATTTTTATAAAATATAAGAAAAGAAAAGAAAAGAAAAAATATATATATAACAATCAATCAAGCAAAACATAACAATACCACTTATACTATAACAACAACAACAACAACAACAACAACCAACTTTTTCCTCCACGGTTCACCAACGACCCGACCTTCCTCTTTATTCGACCCGACCAATGTAACTCTCAGAATATATATATGTGTGTGTGTGTGTACGTAAACAAACAAAAATTCTAACCCTAACCAACGAGCAGTCACCCCAGACCTCCCCCCTCACCACCGTCGCCGTCGTTCGACTATCTAACGCCGGAGCACTACCGTCGCCGCCGACCGGTACACGCGCGCGTCAAACCGTGACAGAAATGAATCCCAGGTACCCATCTTCCCCGCTGAATTTTTTCCTACATACGCGACCGAATTTTGATCCAGTTGTTTAGATTCAACCACAACATGAACATCTTCTAATTTTTTCAAATAGTTTTATTCGAACCACCCTATTTTGATGTAAATTTATCCGAAACTTTTCGAAAAACCACTGTTTTAGATAGATGTGAATTGACAATTTTTGAAACCAACATGCTGTTTTGGAAAGCAATTTTCTTCCAATCGAACTCACTTAATTATGATATTTTTTTCTGATAGGTAGTCTATATAACCAGGATCACAACGACCTAATATTTATATACTTTGGATCATTAATTATGTGCTAAATTTAGATTTAAAATCACGAAAAACAGTTTTTCAAGAACTTAGAAACTTGTGATACGGAGTGCATCCCAAAAAATAGGACCACCACATCATGTACCAGTTGCACCGATAAGAGCGTATGGTATATCCTGACATGCGAGATTTCGCGGAAGTTGATTTGGTCGTGTGTGCGCGTCGGAATCAACCTCTATCCGTCAAAAGTCCTCCCGTATCGACATTTTGTAATTTTTCCATTAACTGGTACCCGCTTGTCGGAACGCGACAAAACTTGTGCTATTGGATTTGTGGTATCACGCTGGTCCTGAGACCCAAGTTTCACACGATTTCGAGACAGTTGACCGAGCCGCCTATTCACGGGCCCCACGGTTGACTCGACGGGCAAAATTGTGATCGGCTCACCAAAATTTAAAATTGGACATAATGTTGAGTTCGTATTGTCGTTTATGATTGGTTTGAATTATAATTTGTCCTATTTAGAGACTTCTACTCCTAACACGTATTTTGGTGCAAGGTGGGCCCCAAATGGATACCGTTTTGACCCAAAATTATTCTTTTTGCCCCTGTGTCCTAATTGGGCAAAAGGGTAGAGTTTTTTGACTATCTCACTGATTCTGGAGACGTTGGTGATGTTTATTTCAGCATCCGAAGACGTTCGTTCGGAGCCTATAGTTTCTGATCCCTTGTGCTTGACGTTAGGACGCCTACATTGCACAGATTACTTGACAAGCAAGTATATCTTGCCATTTTGCTATTTATGTACATTCATTATTAGCATGCATATTTGTTGTTGTTTATTTAGTTATTTTATTTTTATATATAAAACTGCACGTCCAAGAATAACTTGGGTGCAACTACGGTTGCGTCGCCTTTTGTCACTTATTTAATATTTTGCATGACGACCTAGTGTTACGAGACCACCCCATGATGTTGGTGCATTTTTATGTTTTATTGGCCATGACATATTTGTTACACGAGTGTGAGTCTCATATAGGACACGACTTGTGTGATAGGCTGGCCACCTGTACGTATAGGACGTGCGACGGATAAAAAATAATTGCTGATAGAAATGCATGCTAGGTGGCAGTTATTAGAGGTATCCTCATGGCATGGATATGACATGGATAAAGCATAGGATAGGGAGAATATCAAGTAGGCATATGGGCTCCTTTACACTTTCTCTTTTGTAACCCATACGCTCCACCGGAGATGCGTGGTCAGATGACCCTTATATTATATTATTTACAGACGGCCTCTGACGATCGAAAGACGTTACGCTTTTTAGGCCACTAATTTTTCGAGAGAATCATGCCAATCCCTTTTTAGCCAGATAGCCCATACGTTGGAAAGTTGTTCTCAAAAGTGCATTTCACATAGACGGTTAGACGACCCTTTGGATGTTATTTTCAGTATATTATGGCATGTACTTTTTGTATCTTGTTACGTCCTTCTGGGGACCTGGTCCACTTCTAGGTATAGACGAGCATGATTATCCGCAGGAGTATAGATCCGGGCCTGACGCATCATTCTCTGTTGAGGGGTCTTACCTTCTGAGTACCAGTTATTACTTCATTGCTGGTGGATCCTTAGCTGTTGTTTCTTTATTGACATTTATTTCATATTGGGGTTTTGATCTCCTCTATCATTTTAGTTTTTGATATAGTCGATGGGTAGTGGATTTGTCTCCACCCGACTATTATTCTTTTGATACTTCGTACTTGAGACATTTAGCTATTTTTTTATATTCATTTACTTGTGCTTATAGATGAAATATAGATGCATGTGACTTGTGTTGACAATATATGAACCACTTATGAATTAATATTCATATTATAACGTACGTATGTGTTATAATTTTTTAACATATTGGAGTTGTCATATACATACGTCTGGCATGCTACGTATTCATAGTCCTACGTATTTTGGGACTGGAGCATAACATAATTTTGTGGTGGCCCATGCAGGTCAAAAGTATATTGTCTCGGTTACATTATTGTACCGAGCAAACCTACAAATATGATTAGTATAGGAACCCATCCACTTATTTAATTACCTCTTTCGAATTCTAATTTCGTACTCTCCTTGACTGCTTGATTTGCATATACCTTGAATTTGTTCCAATGCTCTCCTCCCCCCGTGAGACATGTTGTTACCCTCGCCATCACTGCAGACGACTCGACAACTCAGGAGGAGTTGTACTTGTTAGCCGCGTCTGTAGATTTTACCCTGTAGTGATTCGCGGTAGAGAGATGAAGGCTTGACTCTTAGTCTTTCCCATGCCGAACTTTGATATTGTCCTTGGGATGGACTGGCTAAGTAAGTACCACGCTTTCTTCGACTGCTACGGAGGAAGCATTCTCTTTAAGGTACCAGGCAGCCGGAGCTCGAGTTTGTATGAGGATCCACAGAGGTTCTTGATGCTGTTCAGATGGCATTGGACGACGTCATTTATCATCCTATCCTTTCAGAGTTTGAGGACGTATCTCCAGAGGATTTGCCAGGACTACCTCCGGACAGAGATGTGGAATTCTCGTTTGAGTTGACCACAGGAGCAGCACCATAGTGTCGCATGTTTATAGATTGGCAAAGAAGGAGATGGATGAGCTGAATGCGCAGTTGAAGGAGTTAGAGGAGAAAGGATTCATTCGACCGAGTGCATCACCCTGGGGAGTTCCAGTGTTGTTTGTTCCCAAGAAGGAAGGGTCGGTGTGCATGTGCATTGACTACAGAGCCTTGAATGTTGTGACTGTGAATAATAAGTGCCCTCTACCGCGCATCGATGACTTATTTGATCATCTTAGTGGAGCCAAGGTATTCTCGAAGATAGACTTGAGATATGAATATCACCAGGTGAAGGTACGAAGGCAGGACATTTCGAAGACCGCATTCAGGACGATATATGGACACTACGAGTTTTTGGTCATGCCATTTGGATTGACCAATGCTCCAGCTGTCTTTATGAACTTGATGAATCGATTCTTCCATCAGTATTTGGACTGGTTCGTGGTTGTCTTTATAGATAACATCATTGTCTATTCGAAGTGCCATAAGGAGCATGGGAAGCACTTGAGGATTGTCTTACAGACATTGAGGAGAGAGCGGTTATACGCGAAGTTTAGCAAATACGAGTTCTTCTTGGATAAGGTCTCTTTCCTTGGGCATGTCGTCATTGGAGATGGTATTTCAGTAGATCCGGAGAAAATCTCGGCAGTTAAGACATGGCCCGTTCTTAAGTCGGCATCAGAGGTGAGGAGTTTCCTTGGACTTGCGGGATATTACCGATGGTTCGTGAAAAACTTTTCGAGGATAGCAGAGCCTATGACTCGATCGGTTGACGTGCAAGGACCGAGAGTTTATATGGACGGATGAGTGTCAAGCCGCTTTTGAGGAGTTGAAGAAGCGTCTGACCACAACACTTGTCCATTCCATCAGAATCAGTAGGCTACGTGATCTACAGCGAAGCATCGGAGAAATGATTGGGATGCGTATTGATGCAGCATGGCAAGGTGATTGCATACGCATCTAGACAGTTGAGAGTACATGGAAAGAATTATCCAACTGATGACTTGGAGCTTGCAGCCATTATTTTTGCCTTGAAGCTATGGAGACATTACTTATATGGGAAATGAGTGGAGATATAGACTGACCACAAGAGCCTCAAGTATGTATTCACGCAGAAGGAGCTGAATATGAGGTAATGCCGGTGGCTTGAGTTGATGAAGGACTTTGAGATAGAGCTGCATTATCACCCAGGCAAGGCTAACGTGGTAGCAGATGCGCTAAGCCAAAATCCTACGACGCTATTCTTGACGACGCAGAGGGAGTTACTGGAGGACTTGCAAGAGCTTGGCTTAAGGTTGTATTACCCGGATCAGACGGGACACTAGCCAACTTGCAAGTGCAGTCATCGCTAGTAAAGAGGATCAGGGCAGCTTTACCTACGGATGCTAGATTCAGGAGGTTGAGAGAGAGAGGACCGAGGCTGGAGAGCAGACGAGACTGCGTATTCATGATGATGGGACATTACGATATGGTGATCGCCTATATGTTCCCAATGGAGAGTTTTGGCAGGAGCTGATGGCAGAGGCTCATAGTTTGACATATTATATTCATCCTGGAGGCACAAAGATGTACCGTGACTTGCGATTGCACTTCTGGTGCCATGGGATAAAAATGGAGATAGCTCACTTTGTGGCCAAATGTTTAGTGTGTCAGCAGGTCAAGGCTGAACATCAGAGGACAGCAGGGCTATTGCAACCACTTTTGATTTCTGAGTGAAAGTGGGAGCACATCACTATGGACTTCGTCACGGGTTTTCTGAAGAGTCCAAGTGGACGAGATACTTTTTGGATGATCGTAGATCGACTCACTAAGTCCGCTCATTTCTTGCCCTTCCGAGTTGGACAGTCTATAGAAGCTTTGGCTGACTTATATATGAGGCAGATCATGAGATTACACGGCGTTTCGGTTAGCATTATGTCAGACAGGGACTCGTATTTTATATCTCACTTTTGGAGGAGCATGCTGGAGAGTCTTGGGACTCGTCTGAAGTTCAGTACGTCTTATCATCCGCAGATATATGGGCAGTCGGAGCATACTATTCAGACGTTGGAGGATATGTTGAGAGCATGCATGCTGGACTTTGGGGGATCATGGGAGGACCACCTACACCTTGTAGGATTTTTCTACAACAATAGCTATCAAGCGAACATCAAAATGGCTTCGTTTGAAGCTTTGTACGGTAGGAACTGTAGGTATCCCGTGTGTTAGAGTGACGTAGAAGAACGTCAGATCTTGGGGCTAGAGTTGATTGTCAGCAATGTGGAGAAGGTGAAGAGGATACATGGGCACTTGTGAGCAGCACAAGACAGACATAAACAGTGAAAAGATCTTCATCGTCGTCCTTTGGAGTTCAAGGAAGGTGATCATGTCTTCTTGAGGATATCACCCACTAGAAGCACTATTCGCTTCAGGGGATGGGACAAGTTGAGTCCAAGATATATTGGACTGTTTGATATGTTGGAGCGAATTGAAGAAGTTGCGTATCGACTGGCCCTACCACCTTCGCTTGAGGGAGTGCATGATGTATTCCATGTGTCGCAACTCAGGCGATATGTGGAAAATAGCAATCATGTTCTCGATCACTCGGAGATCACCATTGGCCGAGCTTGTCATACCAAGAGCAACCCGTGGAGATTCTTGATCGTCGGGAGAAGGTATTGAAGAATCAGTCTATTCCCTTAATCCGCGTGGCAAGGAGACATCACTCGCCAGGAGAATCCACTTGGGAGTGCGAGGATGACATACACAAACATTTTTCGTATCTGTTCGAAGATCAAGGTATGATTTTACTTTGTTCTTTTCTAGCATATAATATTATCGTTCCCTATCATGTGTTAGCTTTAATTTCGAGGACAAAATTTTTGTAAGTTGGGTAGAATGTAACCTCCCCTAATTTTTAGAATTTTTTTATATAATAATAGGAATAATAATGCGTACAACGATAACGTACCAATAAATAATAATAAAATAAATAGAATAAATAATAAGCTAATAATTATTTTATAGAAATAGTAGTAATTATAATTAATAAGGATATTTTTATAAAATAAAATAAAAGGAAAGAAAAGAAAAGAATATATATATATATATATATATATATATATATATATATATATATAAAACAATCAATCAAGAAAAATATAACAATACCACTTATACTACAACACCAACAACAACAACAGCCAACTTTTTCTCCCATGCTTCTCCAACGACCCGACCTTCCTCTCTCTCTCTCTCTCTCTCTCTCTCTATATATATATATATATATATATATATATATATATATATATATGTGTGTGTGTGTGTGTGTGTGTGTGTGTGTGTGTGTAAACAAACGAAAATTCTAACCAACGAGCAGTCACCCCAGACCTTCCCCCTCACCACTGTCGCCGTGCTCGACCGTTGAATGCCGGAGCACTACCGCCGCTGCCACTGACCGGTACACGCGCGCGTTAAAACCGCAACATAAACGAACCCCAGGTACCCATCTTTTCTGCTGAATTTCTTAATACATATGCGAACGAATTTTGATCAAGTTGTTTAGATTCAACCACAACATGAACACCTTCTAATGTCTTCAAGTATTTTTATTCGAACCACCCAATTTCTGATGTAAATTTATCCAAAACTTTTCGAAAAACTACTGTTTTAGATATATGTGAATTGACAGTTTTCGAACCAACATGTTGTTTTGGAAAGCAATTTTCTTCCAATCGAACTCACTTAATTACGATCTTTTTTCTGATAGCTAGTCTATATAAGTAGGATCGCAATGACCTAATATTTATATACTTTGGATCATTAATTCTGTGCGAAATTTAGATTTAAAATCATGAAAACAGTTTTTTAAAACCTTTGAAACTTGCGATATGGAGTACGTCCCGACAAATCGGACCACCACGTCATGTACTAGTTGCACTGAAAGGAGCGTATGGTTGGTGTGTTTGATAATAAACGAAAGAAATTGAAACTAGGTTTATACGAAACCCTTTCTTTGGTTTACAAACAAGAAAAAGAAGTATAATTAATCCTATACGAGGATGTTAAGTACAAAAATTTAATTCTGGGAAATATTGCTATAGGAGTCTGATATGCGGTCGATCACTTTGTCTCTTGAACCACACGATGACGAAGAAGTGCTGTAGAAGACGAAAAAAAAGAAGCTTCAAAGATTGCAGGAGGAGTTGAACTCTCGTTGCCAAAGTAGTCAATCAACACTCTCTAGATATACTCTCTTTTCTTGAAGAATCTTCGACCCTTCGACCTTTGTCTGTGACTCTTGAATTCTCTCCCCCTTGGATTCGACCTCAAAAAATCCTCGACCCCTGACCTCCGTGGCCGGAGGTCTCTATTTATAGACTTTGGTCGTAATCGGCGTAGAAACCGAACAGCGGAGAGAGCTGCACCTTTTACGCGGCGGTTATAATAACTGCTACCCACGTGTGAATGATCTCCTGAATCGGCGTGTGACGCGTGTCCCATTATGAGATAATGCGTATAATCGCTTATCGAATATCATGACATGCAAACCACGTAGGTAACTGCCCCTCGCGTAGAGATGGTTGGCGTAGAAGCCAAATAACTGTCTCGTTGGCATAAAAGCCAAATAGCTGTTCTGATGGCGTAAAAGCCAAGTAGGCGTAGAAGCCGAATAGTTATCAAGTTGGCGTAGAAACCAAGTAGCTGTCATGTTGGCGTAGAAGCCAAATTCCGGATAAAGCTTGATGCTTTGCAAATATTGCCTGAGTTGGCATATTTCAAGGAGATAGCATACGGCGTACTCCTATAGCTGAAAAAATAGCTTGGTTGGCGTATTCCAAGGAGATAGTGTACGGCGTGCTCCTATAGCTAAAAATAGCCTGATTGGCGTAATGTGTGGGGATGGTGATGTGGACGTATTAGCCCTAATTGTAGCTCAGTAGAACCAAATCTCGTGCATTAAATGCAGAGATCTGCCCCCATCTCGCGCATTAATTGCAGAGACGTGCCTCGAGTTCTGTACGAAGAATGGCTTTTGACGTGGCGGTTGATTTTGTCTCATCCTGAGCGTAAAGCTCATGTCTGCCTGTGTAGAATAGGCAGCGTATTACTTGAATGCGTAAACGACGTCTTATATCAAGGGTTATGTCACTTACAATCTGGAGTTTTGTACAGAATCATCATTACAGTCGTCCTCTCGATCGCCGTGCAGTACTCCTTGTCAGGAGTCAGGTTCACTGCTTCCACTGACAGGTTCATTCGAGGAATACGAAGAGTTCCTCGTACAATTTCCCGCTGCATTAAAAGCACACAGGTTTTATGCCGAAGTGGCGATGTAGTAACCTTTTTACGCTGAAGCAGTCTGGAAATATTGCATTACGCGGGTCGTTCTGGAGCTATATTTTTCGCTGAAATAGCGTTGAAGCTCTGTTGTACGCCAATGGCTCTGAAGTCATGTTTTACGCTACCCAGTGCTGGAGCTCTATTTTATGCGAGCTTCCTGCATGTTGAGGGTATATGCGTATACTTCCTCAGCGTATTTTTTATGCTTCTACAATGGTATATCCTGACGTGCGGGCTTTCGTGGAAGTTGATTTGGACGAGTGTGCGCGTCAGAACAACCCGTATCCGTAAAAAGTTCCCATGTATCAGTATTTTATAATTTTCCCATTAGTTGATACACGTTTGTCGGAATGCGACAAAACTTATGCCATTATATTCGTGGTATCACGCTGGTCCTAAGACCCAAGTTTCAAGTGATTCCGAGACAGTTGATCGAGCCGCCTATTCGCGGGCCCCACGATTGACTTGACAGGCCCAATTATAATCGGCTCACCGAAATTCAAAATTGTTCATACCGTTGAGTTCGTAGCGTTGTTAAGGATTGGTTTGACCTATAATTTTTTCTTTTCAGAGACTTTTACCCCTGACACGCATTTCGGTACAAGATAGGTCCTATATGGATACCGCTTTGATCCGAAATTATCATTTTTGCCCCTGTGTCTTAATTGGGCAAAATGGTAGAGTTTTCTGACTTTTTTGCTGATTTCTGATATATTGGTGATGTTTATTTCAGCATCCGAAGACGTTCGTTCGGAGCCTGTAGTTTCTGATCCCTTGTGCTTGACGTCAGGACGCCTACATTACCCAGATTGCTTGCCAGGCAAGTATACCTTGCCATTGTACTGTTTATTTACATTCATTATTAGCATGCATATTTTATGTTATTCATTTAGTTATTTTATTTTTCTATATAAAACTCCGAGTCCAAGAATAACTTGGGTGCAACGACGGTTGCGTCGCCTTTTGTCACTTATTTAATATTTTGTATGACGACCTAGTGTTACGAGACCACCCCATAATGTTGAGGCATTCTTATATTTTATTGGCCATGATACATTTGTGACACGGGTGTGAGTATCATGTAGGACACGAACTTGCGTGATAGGTTGGCCACCTGTACGTATGGGACATGCGACGGATATAAAATAACTGCTGATAGAAATGCATGCTAGGAGACTTGACAGTTATTAGAGGTATGACCGTGGCATGGATATGACAAGGATAAAGCATAGGATGGGGAGAACAACAAGTAGGCATATGGTCGCCTTTACACTTTTTCTTTTTTAATCCGTATGCTCCATCGGAGATGTGTGGTCAGATAATCCTTATATTATATTATTTACAGGCGGCTTCTGACGATCGAAAGACATTACTCTTTTTAGGCAACTGATTCTCCGAGAGAGTCACACAAATCCCATTTTTAGCCAGATAGCCCATACGTTGGAAAGTTTTTCTTAAAAGTGCATTTTACATAGACGGTTATGCGACCCTTTGGATGTTATTTTTATTATATTATGGCATGTATTTTTTGTATCTTGTTATGTCCCTCTGAGGACCTGGTCCACTTTCAGGTATAGACGAGCAGGATTATCCGTAGAAGTATGGATCCGGTCCTGACGCATCATTCTCTGTTGAGGAGGTCTTACCTTCTGAGTACCAGTTATTACTTCATTGCTGATGGATCCTTAGCTGTTGTTTCTTTATTGACATTTATTTCATATTGGGGTTTTGATCTCCTCTATCATTTTAGTTTTTGATATAGTCGATGGGTAGTGAATTTGTCTCCACCCGATTATTATTCTTTTGATACTTTGTACTTGAGACATTTAGCTATTTATTTTGATATTCCTTTACTTGTGCTTGTGGATGAGATATAGGTGCCTGTGACTTGTGTTAACAATATATGAACCACTTGTGAATTAATATTCATATTACAGCATACGTATGTGTAATAATTTTACAACATATTAGAGTTGTCATATACATACGGCTGACATGCTACGTATTCCTAGTCCTACGTATTTTGGGATTAGGACATGATAGTTTTGGAGAAGAAGATCAATTTGGGGTATTTCTCATTGTCTTTTTTCTTCGTGGTTGTAATCTATTTTCTGTTCCAAAGAGTTGCGATGATCCGTGTTGGATCGATGAGGAGCTTGTTGAGGGTGTAATCTCTTTATTCCATTAGTGGAGGTTCTTCAGGGTTACACTCCGATTGTCCCATAATTTTTCCTATCTGGGTTTTTCACGTAAAAATATCTGTGTCTTTGATTTGCGTCTGATGTTTTTTGGTTTGTGTGTTTTGCTCGGTTCTCTCGTAGGTACTCTTTAGTTTGGGAAACGGTTTTCTCGTTTCATTTCCAACAGTGTGGTATCAGAGCTAGGTTCTGGAATTTTAGAAGGGTATCAGGAGTTGAAAGGCAAACCAGGGAGGATAGATGGACGCAAATTCGGTGCGCATGGTAAACCTGAAGGATTCTGCTATTTGTCAAGAAGCTGCATCTGCCAGTATTTGCTTCCGAGAGGCCCAGTGACAAATCCGAAGGGGACTGAAAGTTCGAGCATATACAGGTATGTGGGTACATCAAGAAGTTTGTTGACGAGAATGTGTACAACCATGTTGCCAGTATTGAGCATGTGAGGACACTATGGGATAAGCGAAAATCTTTGTATGTGAAGAAGGCCAGGATAAATAATTTGTTTCTGATCCGGATGATGATAGATCTCTAGTACAAAGATGGGGCATCAATTACGGATTATTTGAGTGAGTTCCAGGGCGTGGTTGACCAGCTATCCTCGATGGAAGTCAAGTTCGATGATGAGGTTCAGGGACTATAGCTGCTGTGTACATTGCCAGACTCGTGGGAGACCGTACGAGTGTCTATGATCGCTTCTGCTCCGGAAGGCGTGGTCAGTTTGGAGTTTTCCAAGTGCGGGGTACTGAATGAAGAGATGCGGAGACATTCTCAGGCCACTTCATCTACATCCCACTCAGAGGTGCTTATTTTAGAGAGCCACGGAAGGGGTAAAAGCAGGGTTCCAGGCGATGGCAGAGACAAAAGCAGAGGAAGGTCCAAGGGTCAGTACGAGGACTCGGAGTGTTACCATTATGGCAAGAAGGGCCACATCAAGCGAAACTATTTCACTTGAAAGAGAGAGAAAAAGGGAGAAAAAGGAAAGCAGGGCAAAAATACTACAGCAGCGGCCTCGGCACATGGAGGTGATCTGATCATTGTAGGTGATACGGTAGTTATGAACCTCTCACGCGATGACACCTCTTGGATTGTGGACTCAGGTGCTTCAGCGCACGTATCTCACAAGAGAGCACAATTTTCTACTTACACATTATGCAACTATGGAGTGTTGAAGATGCGCAATGGAGATGTGTCGAAGGTAGTTGCCATTGGAGATGTGCATTTGAGGACAAAGACGGGTGCAGTTCTTATTCTGAAAGATGTTCGTCATGTCCCTGATATGTCACGCCCCAATTTCATAGAATCGATAGTCATCCCCCGGGCGTGACGCCGAGTGTACCTAGGTTGCGCAACGCAAAAGGCCAAGGACTTTTTATATAACAAGCACATATTCAGAGTACGCAGATAATTGAAACACAATGTTGAAACATGAAAAAGTTCTCTTTATTGATAATGAACTTGTTTTACAAACTCTTGAACGAGTCAGATGATTGCCGCACGGGCTTACAAAACTGGACACAAAATGAGATAGTCGTATTGTACATTATATCCTTTTACTAAAACTTCAAAAGAAAAGACACCTTCAGGCGAAGCTATCGCCTTTCCACGGAGCTGCATAAGTTATGTGCACGAGCTTCTGGATCTTCAAAATGATTCTTCTAAGGCACGATCATGGCGTGCCGGTAGGTGGACTGGATTGGGAGTCGCTCTAGCTTCTTGCAGGATCTCCTTGGTGTTGAAAACCTGTTGCAACGAGAGTCAGTACATCAAAATACAATGGTTAGGCGAGCTAACCCAACTATACCAATCAATACGTTGTTTATATAAAGCATGCAAGTTATTTTGTGGTCTTTCTGTCTTGCCTTAGTTCATTTTACAAGTAAGCATTGGATATGAAAATTTACTGAAATAAATATGCCACCGTTCTGTGACCTTTACCTGCCCGTCTGACCCACCTACACAATATTTACCATGACCTTTCCTGCCACAAAGACATAGTTAGCTTGCACAGTTAAAATATATATGGAGTCATTTGCATTATGCCATAGGGGACGAATTAGTCTTGGGCGAGAATTGGATACAACGAAAGAACACGAGGCGTCGCATGCCATCCCGCCCGAACACGAGACTATCACTAAGTTCCGTCAGGATCGGAACGGTACCAGTGCCCCAATGACCATCCGCAGTAACCATAAATCCTTGTGCACAAGTTGTCCGTGACCATGCGATATTTAAATCAAATTATCATAAGGAGCAGTTCGAGGCAATATGTGCACGGAACAAGTTACATAGCATGATATATTTTGCATAGTCTCCCTGATCAGTTTATTGCATAACAAGGTGTGTGTGTTCCATACATAGCGCAATCATAGAAGAAGTATATATATATTCTAACTAGAATTGAGGCATAATAAAGAACATTTTAAGCGAACTAGCATGCAACAAGGTAACCGTTTCCAAGTTGGTTGACAAGCACAAATAATCCAAGTCTATTCTTTTTTATCTTTGACATCTTTTAGTTATTATGGTATCGTTTGATCGAAACAATCAAGAAGATAAGATTTTTAGATGTGAAGACTTGGAAGAAGGGTCAACTGAATCGAATTATAGCTACTCATAAGTTAGTTGGAGAGAGAAAAGAAAAGAGGTGCTTCAAGACTCTGCTCGCACGACATCTACTGCACGATCACCTGTATTGCCACGAACAGATGATCAATACCACTTCTACTCTTTCCAAGCTCAGAATAAAATATAGTTCAATGAACTAAAGCAATAAAATCCATCGAAATCATTCAAGAAAATGCAAATCCGAAAACTAACTCAAAAACACGAAAGCAACAAGACGACAACGAAAACTAGACAAGAAAACTTGCAGCGGAGAGGTCCCCCTTGACTCTGCCGCTAAGTCCATCCTTGGGGCACGGTCCACTGAATATGGGAATCGATTCTGAAGAAGCAAATCCATAACGAGGATAAGATCTTGATTTAATCTATCCCGGTCGAACGATACCGATTAGTATTTTTAGTCGCGCTCCCCGAATAGGGGGAACAGGACACCACATCCTAACCAACTAATAGGAAATTTTATCTACAAAACTTAGGAATAGAACCTACCACTATAAAACAATGAAGAAAACTTTTCCTTCACCTCAGATTCAAGCTCCTAGGTCAATTCTTCGACCGAATAATTTCTCCAAAGCGCGCGCATGAGAGGATCCGAACGACTTCGACGCAGCTTCTCCTTGTGATCCAAGATCCGCACATGATGTTCAACATACTTCAAGTCCGCTTTTAAGTCCAGTTGATCAAGATCCACCACATGACACGGGTCGTACACGTACTTCCTAAGCTATGAAACATGAAAGATATCGTGTACTTCAGATAGTGACGGTGGCAGGGCAATCTGATATGCGACTGGGGTGACTAGCTTAAGTATCTCGAACGGGCCGATGAATCATGGATTTAGCTTCCCTTTTGCTCCAAATAAGGTAACTCCTCGCATGGGTGAGACTTTAAGAAATACTCGATCACCTGCTAAGAACTCAAGAGGTCGACAGTGCGTATCTGAGTAACTTTCATGATGACTCTGTGCCACCTTCAACCGTTCACGGATCAAGCGGATCTTCTGGACGGTTTGTTCTACGAGTTTCGGGCCAAGAAGTTTTCATTCACCAACTTTATCCCAACAGATCGGGGATCTGCACTTTCTTCCATACAATGCCTCATACGGCACCATCTGAATGCTGGATTGATAGCTATTATTGTATGCAAATTCGGTTAACGGTAGATGCATGTCCCAACTTGTCTTCAACTCCAAGACGCAGAGCCGTAGCATATCTTCGAGGATTTGGTTTACCCGCTCTGTATGGCCGTCCGTTTGAGGATGGTAGGCGGAGCTGAACTTTAACTTCGTCCCCATTACTAACTGAAGGCTTTCCCAGAAGCATGATAAGAATCTTCCATCTCGATGGGAGACAATGGATACGGGCACGCCGTGGAGTCGACCGATCTCATTGAGGTAGATCTACGCCATACGGTCGACACTCTAAGTAACTTTGATAGGCAGAAAGTGAGCTGACTTGGTGAGTCGATCGACGATGACCCAAATGGCATCATTCTCCCGTTGCATCTTTGGAAAACTAACAATAAAATCCATCGTTATGTGTTCTCATTTCCACTCCGGTATATCAAGGCTCTGCATCTCTCCCCCAGCTTCTGGTGCTTGTCCTTTACCCTATGACAAGCCATGCATTGCGATACAAACATCGCCACATCCTTTTTCATGTCGTGCCACCAAAATATCGTGCGGAGGTCTTGATACATCTTCGTGCTCCCTGGATGTAAAGTGTAACTCGCATAGTGGACTTCAGTGAGTATTTCATCATTAGGAACACACAATCTTTCCTTCACCTGCATCATTCCATCCATGCTCACCGCAAAGTCGGTCGCCTTTCCTACTGAGATAATATTTTGCATCTTCTCTAGGAATATGTCGTCCTTCTGAGCGGACTTAACTTTCTCTAGCAAGTCTGGTTTGAGGCGTAACTGAGCCACCTACACCCCCTTTTTGTATCTGATTCAGAGTATAATATCCAAACTTTTGAGATCCTTTCGTAGCCTGTCATCGATAGCTAAGCTCCCAACAAACACTCGACTCAGTGCATCAGCTACAACGTTGCCCTTACCCAGTGTATAAGTGATCATCAAGTCAAAGTCGCTAAGGAGTTCAAGCCAACATCGTTGCCGTAGATTCAAGATCTTTTGAGTATAGAGATATTTGAGGCTTTTGTGATCCGTGAAGATCTCGTACGATACGCCATAGAGGTAATGCCGCCATAACTTCAATACGAACACCGTCGCTGCGAGATCCAGATCGTGCATTGTATAGTTCCTTTCATGAGGCTTTAACTGCCTTGAAGCAAAGGCTATCACTTTGTCCTTCTGTATAAGGACACACCCCAAATCATTTCCTGAGACGTCCCTATAGATCTTAAAATTATCAGGTCCGTCTGGAAGAGTAAGAATCGGTGCTGAGATAAGTCATTGCTTTAACTCCACAAATGAAGCTTCACAGTCGTCCGTCCACGCGAACGTTACTCCTTTTCGAGTGAGGTGAGTCAGAGGCGAGGAGATTCGTGAAAAATCTTTTATGAATCTCCAGTAGTAGCCTGCTAGACCAAGGAAGCTCCATATGTCGCTGGCCGACTCAGGTTTCCTCCACTTCACGATGGCTTCAACTTTCTTCGGGTCGACTGAGATGCCCTCCGCGGAAATGATGTGCCCGAGAAAAGATATGCTGTCCAACCAGAATTCGCACTTGCTAAGCTTCGCGTACAACTTATTGTCTCGAAGAGTTTGAAGCACCATCCGCAGGTGTCCTGCGTGTTCATCCTTGTTCTTCGAGTACACTAAGATGCCGTCTATGAATACTACCACAAACTTATGGAGGAATTGTCGGAACACACGGTTCATCAAATCTATGAATGCGGCAGGAGCATTCATCAGTCCGAACGGCATGACAGAAAACTCATAATGGCTATAGCGGGTTTGAAATGCTGACTTCGGCATGTCCTCTGGCTTAATCTTTAATTGGTGGTAGCCAGAGCGAAGATCTATCTTTGAAAATACCGACGCCCCTTGCAGTGATCAAAGAGGTCATCGATCCTGGGCAGGGGATACTTGTTTCGGATAGTGACCGTGTTTAGCTCCCGATACTCTATGCAGAATTGCTATATTTTGTCCTTCTTCTTTCCAAAGAGCTTAGGCGCGCCCCAAGGAGACACGCTCGGACGAATATATCCATGGTTAAGCAGTTCTTGTAGTTGGCACTTTAACTCCTTTAGTTCAGCAGGGGCCATTCTGTATGGGGCTTTAGAAATCGGTTGGGTATTTGGGAAGGTATCGATGGTGAACTCAATTTTTTGGTCGGGTGGCATGCCAGGTAGTTCGCTCGGAAACACATCAGAAAACTCTGCCACATCGGAAGAAGACTCAATGTTTGTATAATCCAATTGCGTGTCCCGAACCGACGCTAAGTATTCCTTGCATCCAGAGTGTAGCATCCGTCGAGATGACATCGCAGAAATCACCACGCAGGTCTTTGACATATCGGTTGTTGAACCACTCGTGTAGCAGAATTCGGCCTCTCCAGGTAGATGAAAGATGACCTATTTCTCTGCACATTTGATAGTTATCGAGCAAGCGCCGAGCCAATCCGTCCCCAATATGATGTCGAAATCTCGAACATCTAGGACTAACACATCGAACGAGGGTTTTCTTCCCCTAATACAGATGTAACCGCCCTGACATACTGAACGAACATGTATCTTTGTGCCCGATGGGGTGCTACCACTAAGATCTAGATATAATGGTGTCATTCTTATCATATTTTCCACAGCAAAATTCGTGGATATAAAGATATGCGTTGCACCAGAATCAAATAGCACGCGAGCAGGTATGTTATTGAAAAGCAATATACCTGACACAACGGTGTACGATGCTAGAGCCTTTTCCTGTGTCATAGTGTACACCCGGCCTTGAGCTTGACGAAGCTCTTGCTGCGGTGCGACTCGGTTGGCTTGAAGTGCTGAGGTAGAATTTGGATGTTGAGGGCGACGACCAGAGAGGCGAGGACAGTCACAAATGGCATGGTTTGGATCGCCACAAGTGAGACATAATCTATGCTTGAAACGACAGTTGTCGATAGTGTGCCCTGGCTTCTTACAGAAGAAACATGTTTGCCCCAATCCCCCTCTTTGTTGACCGCCATTATTTGGATACCTTTGAGCGGTATTTCCACCCGTATTGCTATGGCGCTTGTGACTAGAATTATGCACAGTGCCGACAACAACTGAAGGATATTGCGGTTTAAGAGAAAGGACATGGTGGAGAACTTTCTGCATAGTCAGGTATTGGGGAATGGCCACGTGCGCATGGATGGAAGGTCGCAGGCCGCCTTCAAATCGTCTCGCACGACTCGCCGCATCAGGTAAATATGAGCTTGCAAATTTTGCGAGCCAGTTGAATTCGGCGGCGTACTGCTTCTCTGTTATATTGCCTTGGCAGAGCTACACAAACTCGTTCTCCTTTTACCGATGAACGGGAGGGGGGTATGAACGCTTCTTCAAACGCGCCACAGAAGGTAGCCTACGCGGTTGTCTCTTCTCCATCGCCTACTGAGAGAGATCTCTGATACACGTTCCACCAATCGTGCAAGTTCAAACGGAGCTACAGTTAGGCACAAGCAACACGCTTCTCCTCAGGTACCTCTAGCAATTTGAAGTGATCTTCAAGATCTGCCAGCCAATCTAGAGCCACAACCGGATCCTCAGTCCCTTTGAATGGCATATTGCAGACCTTCTTAAAGTCGGCAAAGTCGAAGGTAGTCACTTCTTTTTTGGAGTTTGAGGCATTTCGACTTCAGGTATGGGTTGCTTCACCGGTGCCGCTACTGTCGTTGCGGAATGGTTGGAGGGCAAGGTCTGAACGATCTGTTGCAGGGCATCTACCTGTTTCTGTTGGACAGTAAATCGAACTTCTAGATTGACTTCAAACTTGCTCTGTCGCTCTTCTGCCCGCTTCTTGGCTCGCTCATAGCGAGCCTCATCTCTCTACTGGCTTGATTCAAGCATCCACATCATTCGCTCAATCGGGTCGACACGGGACTTGGCTCACTGGCTTCTGGAAGTTCTCGAGGTGCCAGAACTACTATCTTGGGCTTGTACCTCACCCTGTGTTAGCGTTGATGCTTGCGCTTAAGTCATTGCTTTAAAAGAAGGTAACTTATATCAGGCTCATAATATATTATGGACTCACTGTATGAAATTTATCTCATTTTGGTAAAACGAGTTCAAGAGTTCGCATAGGGAATAGATCGTTAAAGGAACTTTTCGGACACGAGGGTCAAAGAAACTTGAAGCTGTGCTCTAATACCAATATGTCATGCCCCGATTCCGTAGAATCGATAGTCGTCCCCCGGACGTGACACTGTGCATGCCTAGGTTGCGCAACGCACAAGGCCAAGATCTTTTTATATAACAAGCACATATTCAAAGTACGCAGATAATTGAAACACAATGTTGAAACATGAAAAAGTTCTCTTTATTGATAATGAACATCTTTTAAAAACACTTGAATGAGTCAGATGATTGCCGCACGGGCTTACAAAAGTAGGACAAAAATAAGATAGTCGTCATGTACATTACATCATTTTACTAAACTTCAAAAGAAGAGACACCTTCAGGCGAAGCTATTGCCTTTTCACGGAGCTGCATAAGTTATGTGCACGAGCTCCTAGATCTTCAAATCGGTTCTTCTAAGGCACGATCAGGGCATGCCGGTAGGTGGACTTGATTGGGAGTCGCTCTAGCTTCTTACAGGATCTCCTTGGTGCGGGTAACCTGTTGCAATGAGGTTTTAGTACATCAAAATGCAATAGTGAAGGCGAGCTAACCCAACTACCAATCAACACGTTGTTTATATGAAGCATGCAAGTTATTTTGTGGTCTTTCTATCTTGCCTTAGTTCATTTTACAAGTAAGCATTGGATATAAAAATTTACTGAAATAAATATGCCACCGTTCTGTGACTTTTACCTGCCCGTCTGACCCACCTGCACAATACTTACCATGACCTTCCCTGCTACGAAGACATAATTAGCTTGCACAATTTAAATATACATGGGAGTCACTGGCATTATGCCATAGTGGACGAGAATGGGATACAACGAAAGAACATGAGGTATCGCATGCCATCCCGCCCGAACACGAGACTATCACTAAGTTCTGTCCGGATAAGAACGGTGCCAGTGCCCCAGCTGTAAACTCCCTCACCCAAAATAGGTATTTTGTGTGTATTTTATATTATTATATTTATTATAGATATTGAATTTCTTTAGAGTATTCTCTTAGTTAATTAGAAAATAACTTTCTTGATACATTTACTTATATAAATATTTATTTAGAATCATTTTTAGGCTATTTTAGATTTTTAGAGATTTTTCTAGAATTTTTGGTAATTAAAACCTAGGAAACGTAAATTTTTAGGACTTCCATGATTTACTATGAGACCATACTTTAATGTTGTTACTATCAAACATTTATTTTAGAGTTAAAATATTTAAATATATTTTTTTATAATTTATTTAGAATTTTAAGGAATTATTGGATTTTTGGAATTATTGAGGAATTATTTGGATGTATAAAGTCTTAATATTAGATAGATGCTAATTTAGTGTTAATAGATATTAATAAGATTATATATAAATTATTTATATTATCTTTAATTCTATTTAAGATTATAAATTATTGAGATAAATTTAAACTATATTTTAAATTAATTCAAATCCTGAGCCTACTAGGAAAGCAACTTCATGCATATCCAATCCTTATTTAAACTAATCCTAATCATATCCAAATTAGCCAATCCTAGTCGTATTCAATTAAGTTATCTCCACTATTATAAATACCTATTAGACTTATGGAATAAACTCATCTTTCATATTTTTCTTTCCCAAACTCCTCACTTTTTCGTCCAAAAACAGTCAAAATTCGTCATAAATTCAGCCTCATTTTCTAATAGTTATGATGACTTAAAAAGACGATATCTCTTAGCTTCGGACTCCAAACGAGCTCCAATTTTTTTTGTTAGAACCATATCAAGGTTAGTTTTCTGAATATATAAATTATTTTAATAATTTCTGAACCTATTTTTCCAAAAAAAATCTAAAAAAGTCAGTTGTCTGAAATCAGACGCGTTTCCGTATTTTTGAGATTTTGGGAGATCCCACACTCAAAATTATGAGCCGTTTGAATTTTTGAAAATATGACATGATGAACTTCTATAAAATTATTTTTTTAGAATTTAACTCCAATTTTTAATCTACTGTAAATTTTGTGCAACGTAGACGTAAATAGAAAACAGCCGAAAACTGTCATATGTGCGCCCTTGTGGCCATAACTCTTTACCGACTTGTGATTTTATGAAACCATTGATTTTGGCTTTCATGTAGAAGATAAATCTAAAGAATTCTATACACAAATCAAGTATTTGAGTTGTTTGACTTTTTGGTCAACGGATTGTCTCGATTTGCGGGCCACGAATCCCAAATCCGTAAAATTGACTTTCTTTGGACCAAAATTAGGGTTTAACAATAAAATCAGATTATAATAAGATTAAAATACTATTTTAGGTTATTTATTCAGAATTAAAATTAATTAAAATGGAAGAACCTATTTACCCACTTTTGTAACCTAACTTGTTTAATTTTTGTGACGGGTAGATCGGACGACGCCTTGAGTTACGACTTCATCATTTTTCAGAGCAGGCAAATATACTTTACCATTATACTATAATTTACAATCCATATGGTGCATATATTTTATTTCTTTTATTTAGTTCATATATTTTAACTGCTATATAAACTGCGCGTCCAAGAATAACTTGGGTACAACGACGGTGGCATCATATTTTATCTTTATTATATATTATGCATATTGGCTTAGTTTTATGAGACCACCCCATTATCATGAGGTATTCTTATATTTCATTGGTCGTGACACAGTTGTTACACGAGTGTGAGTCTCATGTAGGACACGAACTTGCGTATTCAGTTGGCCACCGGTATGTATGGGACGTGCGACGGATAGGGATAACTGCTGATAGAATTTGCATAATTAGAAGTCTTGGCAGTTATTAGAGATGTCATCGTGTCATGGATATGGCATGAATAAAGTTGGGGTGGGGAGAACAACAAGTAAGGCGTTTGGGCTCCTTTGTACTTTCCTTGTGTAACCCGCACGCTCCGCCGGAGATGCGTGGTCTGATGACCCCTATATTATCTACAGGCGGCCTCTGACGTTCAAAAGATGTCATGCTTTTTAGGCCCCTGATTCTCCGAGAGAATTATGCCAATCCCATTTTAGCCAGATAGCCCACGTGTTGAAAAGTTGTTCTCAAAGTGCATTCATATAGGCGGTTAGACGACCTTTTGGATGTTTATTTTTAGTACTTTATTGGCATGCTTCTATGTATCTTGTTATGTCCCTCTGAGGACCTGGTTCCTTTCCAGATGTAAACGATTATGACTATTTGCAGGAGCACGGATCATGACTTGCTACTTTGTTATCTTTCGAGGAGGTCTTCCCTTCGAGCCTCTCTGATCATTGGATGATGTACTCATTATATTTAATTTTATATTCTAGTTTGGTAGTGGATTTGTCTCCATCGAACTATTAGTTCTTCTCGACTAACTCATATTTGGTTCATTGACATATTTGATCATTTATTTCTTTATGATTGTTGTGGATGAGATTTAGTTATACCCTATGACTTATGACATAAATCTGTACCACTTATGAATTGTTATTCATAATACAGTGTACGTATGTGTTATGGTTTTCATATATTGGAGTTGCCATATACATACGGCTGTCATACTTACGTATTCCTAGTCCTACATATTTTGGGACTGGGGCGTAACATATTTTTGTGGTGGCTCATGCAGGTCGAGTTAGTCGTTTCGGATACGTAATTGTACCGAGCGGGCATGCACCTAGGATTAGAGTTTTAGGTCTCATCCATATTTGACTATGACTCACCTTCCTTCCAATTCGTTCTATTTAAATAATTGCATCCTGCTTGATTTATTTACTTCCCTAATAGTTCCTTGAGTATAGCCTCCTGCCAGAATATAGGAGTCTTTATTGTTAGGGTTAGGAGATAATTATGATAACATATCTACTAAGAAAAATAAATTAGAATATTGACAGCTTCTAAAAGTTTAGCATACCTAATGAACCCTAGCATCCAATACCTATAAATTGATTGACCATTATCCCTTGATTTTTAGGAATGACTTGAGAGTAGTATAGACACTACTAGGGTTAGTTAAAAATTTGACTATATCGTTTGACCCTAGCATTGAGGAACCAATAGAAATCCAAGGTTGAATATTAGGATTAAACCAAACTTTCATAGTGAGATAATATAAGAGGACTATAAATTTAGATTCTTGTCTTGATATTAGCATAGTCGTACCTTAAAAAACTAAGAGGAATGAACCAATACCTTAGTAAGAGCAATGGTACCCCACCTTCAGCTTCGTAGATCCCCTAGAATCTATGATCATCGTTGAGTCATACTTGAGTCTCCACGAGTCATCGACCGTGCCATCTCATCCAACTATTTATATACTTTTCTACCATGAGTTAATCCCTCCCTCTATCATAGATCAATTGTCATAGCTCTTTACTAATTAAACCCTATTGAATGATTAGAATATTTTTCTTGATCATACCTCAAACACAGAGATTAGCATACCACATTTCCTTAGGAAACTATAATATTATCAAGAGTCTCTCTATTTAATTTTATATCTTATTTCTCCGAAACCTTAACGCACGCTATTTGTGCGATGACTAAAATATTCCTTCATATTTCAATTTGTGCCACCTACCCTTCTGATTGTAGGCCAAGTGATTTCTTTTATGTTAGGATATATAGTTTGCTAGAATTATAGTTGTTAATATTTAATTTTAAAATTTTGTGCTTGGTAGTTCGAACTTGATAGTTTGAGTTGTTCATTTAGATTATGATTTTATGATTATACTTTAGTTTTAAATCACGTAATTTGTATCCATATCTCAATACAGGTTATATCCTCTTTTACTTGAGGGCCAGTAACTTCTCCATTCTTAATATTAACACTTCCGTTCTATAAGCACTATGATTAAGACTTAAGATGACCATTACCTATATAATGCAATATGATACCCTAATAAGTACCAAGATATTTTTGTCGTATACCCCAACAAGGGTTTCTACTTTATTTACAAGAACAAGATTATTTTCTAGAATCCCCTTAAGGCAGTTACAGTATTAGTTTATTCTTGTAAGTTGGGTAGTATGCCTCACAACCTAGTATCAAATAGTCTTTTTGACCCATTAATGAAGTGTAATTGAATGACAGCAACTATAGAATTCCATAAGAAGATAATGTTTATCCAGAAGTCGTCTATTCGGGTGGTGCTAGTATTGGCAGTAGAAGATGAGTTCCTTAGAGGCCAACTCTACCTATGATCTGGTGCGATTGCCAAAGGGTAAGAAGGCTTTGAAGAATCGATGGGTGTTCGGAGTGAAGCAGACAGATGATGCTATTTGCCCTCGATACAAAGCGAGACTGGTAGTTAAAGGCTTCGGTCAGCGAAAAGACATAGATTATTATGAGATCTTTTTGCCAGTTGTCAAGAAGTCGTCTATTCGGGTGGTGCTAGTATTGGCAGCTAGTTTCAACTTAGAGGTCGAGCAAATGGATGTGAAGACGGCATTCCTCCATGGTAATCTTGAGGAGGAGTTGTACATGGAGAAGCCAGAGGTATTATATGAGAAGGGAAAGTCACACTTGGTCTTCCAGTTGAGGAAGAGCTCGTATGGTCTGAAGCAGGCTCTAAGGCAATGGTACAGGAAGTTCGAGTTATTTATGGAGGAGCATGGTTATGCATGAACGACGTCGGACCACTGTGTATTTGTGAGATACTTTGCTGAATGTGATTTTATTATTTTACTGCTCTATGTTGATGACATGCTACTGGTGGATCAGAATGCCACTAGAATAGCGGAGTTGAAGCGCCAACTGGGTGCGGCCTTATTTATGAAAGATTTGGGCGCAGCAAAGACTATTCTTGGGATAAAGATCAGCCCAGAAAGAGATTCCAAGCTGCAACACTTGTCCCAAAAGAAGTACATTCATCGGGTACTTCAATATTTCAGGATGGACGGGTCGAAGAAAGTGAGTAACCCCCTTGCGGCTCACTTTAAGTTCAATGAGGTGCATTGTCCATCTACCGAGGATGAAAATGAAGATATGGAGTGGATTCCATATGCCTCAGCTGTTGTCATGCCCTAATCTTCCATAAAAATTGGTGGTCCCCTCTAGGTGCGAATCACCACACCAGCGCTCCCATAGGACGATCGTTTCCATCAGGACGTAATATCGTGCGAGCCTGGAGTTGCGCCTGCGCGAGACAAATACCAAAACGGCCATTGATAACTAGTTCACAGAGTCATCATAGCAAAAACATAGAATAAACACAAGTATTAAATCCAAAACAAGCTCTTTATTGATATGAAGTAAAGATTACAAGCGGCGCTAGGCCGAGATTACAAGTCATTTGTGCTCTCTCTATCTTTTGTAATGAATATGCCCTCAGGCTTACAACTGAATCAACACTCTGGATGATGATGTTCCCATACATTATGTCTCATATATGTGAGCTCCAGGTCCGCATGCCTTGCTCCAAGACTCCAAGTGCAGACCGACGCCTCAATGCGTTAAGCGATCTCTGAATCCATTCGAGTTCTCCCTGTACCCTGCATACAATTTGGTTGGGTATCAGTACATTGAATGCACTGGTGGAGAGGCCTCTCGCCTACGCCAAAAAACAAGCACGTTTATTAGTTATGTGCACCGACTGATTATGTTGTCTTTCTAGTTTTTGCCTTAGGATCAGTTATATGACAATATAATGAAAGTAATATCCGTGTCTTCACAAGAGTGTCGTACTATAAACAACTGAGTTTGTCTTACCCTTTCTTACCATCCGGCCTTCCCTGTCATATGCAGCAATATAATCAATCATCTACTAAATAGCAAAGAACATCTATGCAATCCAAGTATTACGTTTGTGTCTCTACCTCAGACCTGTTCTACTCGAACTATGTTATATACCGTGCATCCATTCTAAATATGCAAAGTACCGTTCAAATGTACTACTTCATGTTACTCCTCTTCTGAATGTGCATAGATACTATGCATGTATGACTTATCTATATGAAGGTCACTGGCTCTGTTTGCCATATTGGACATGATCTGAAATGGAATGATTGTCTTCCCATCTCAGTTGCGAGCCTTATTGGGCATCCTGAACCATCCGTCGAGTCAGATGTCTTTCCAGGTCAGTAGCAAGCCTTGTTGGATGTCCCGCACTCGCCCGCTATTATTTCAGCTAGCATTTTACTAGGAATACACTGGCATTGTCCTCCCGAGCTGCCACGATTCGGATGCCTCAGCAATCCTGTCGAGGACTCTTCTCTACCTGGTGCACAACCAGTTGTCGGTGATCATGCAACTACTCTCCAATTCCAATCCTAGCCGAGAACTTTCTGCTCGGTTTCTCTTATCTGAGGACTTCATCTCGGTTCATTCTTGTCGAGGACTACACTAGGATCTTTCTTCTTTGAGCAGCTCCCTGATTAGGGACTGCGATGGTGAATTTGGATGTTTCGACCACTTTCTTTTCTTCTCCTGACTCGAAACGACTACTTGATAGTCTTCCTCGTCTATGTATACAATATGATTATACTCTATCCCGTGTCATATTTCGTGCAATACGGTGACTCACTGTGAACTCAAAACTACTTTTGTGGCACATATAAGAAACTACTATATTTTAATTCAATAAGCCCAATTTTGTGAATAACAAGTAAGATCTCTATGTTCTATACAATGATAAGGCAGGGTTATCCCCTTAGCTATGTGCATTCATCTCTTTTTATTAGCATGCAAAGGTTATCGCTTGAAACTAGCATATATCATTCCGTTTCTTAAGTGTGCAGCTAAGCAGGGACAGGTTCACCGGGGCCACCCACCTAAGCGATCAATCGCATCGGTCGAGCGAGACTCCGAGCGCGCCTCTAAAAAGTCTTAAGTCTGAACTCCATTCGAAGGTCGAAGTCTGAACGCCTTTGCATCGAACGAGTCATCTCGCTGAGCAAGATAGGCCGGTTCGCTATACTTGTGCTGTTTAAATCGGTCCTCCGGGTTGAGCGGAATGGATCGTTACATTATACACTACTCATAACAAGTCTCATCCTCGAGACTTCCTGAGCGGAACTTGTCTTATCGCACAACTTCTTAACCAAACTCTATACTTCTTGTCTAACTTTCAAAGACTGTTTCAACACTACATTCATTTATTTTCCTCACCATACGTTACGCACGTGCTTAGCCAATCTCATCGAACAACTCTATCATTCAATGCTATCGAACTATACTCAACTTAATCGTTGCACTCTCCAACTCAAACCCTACTGCGCCTGGCGTAGGATTGTATTACACAAACACGGGGTATTCTATAACTCAATGCGTACTAGAAAACTCAGGCTTTGGGTGGACTTGTCCAATTGTTATATTCTATCCATGTGAACCCAATACATCCGACCGATTAGTCGACATCGCCTATCGAAACCCATCGTTACGCCTAAACCCAAAAGCTCGAATCTCAGCTAATCTTCCAATCTCGTTTTACATCAATATCTATCTGAGTCACCGTCCATTCTCGTAAAGTAAATTTACTATCACCCAAGGTCGTCGTATCAAATTGCCTACGTCTTCTGACTCTGTCTTTATTGCGCCTTAGCGCAGAGCTAAATTGACCAACACGGGGTACGTTCTAATCCTTCACGTCTTAAGTCCGATCGAACCTAATTTATTATTCATATTCTATTCCGTTTTGCACGTGGGCTTAATTATTTTATCGAATGATTCTATCGTTCAACTATTGTGATTCTATCGTTCAACTATTGTGTTCCCAGACTCAGTCTCTTACTGTGCCTTAGCACAAAACTATCTCGATCGCATGGGGCACGTTACAATCTTCCATTTATGAAAGTCTAGGCTGAGGCTAACTTAATCCAGTTGCCATATCCATCCATGCGAATTCGAATATTTTTATTTGCAGCTGCATTCGAGTTATGCATATCGCTAAGTCTGGATCGTACCCATATTCAAGGCGTCCTCCAAATATATGTATTTCAACCAAGCTTAGTGATAGCTAAGTCGTACAAGATACTCGTGAAAATCTTTTGAATTGTCAATTGTTTCGCTACTCGAATAACCTAACTCTAGTTCGTTTAGTCATTGTCTACCCCCAATCCCACTCAAATTTAAGTATTGCATTACTAGCAACATACATCTTCCAAGCAACAATTTAACTCGTTATGCCAACTTATCTTGAATATCACCAATTCCAATCATAAGAGTTTCGTCCGACAATTCCCTAATATCGTCTTATTCCTCACCGTCGCATAACATATCCAACCAATCAATTATCATCCAAGTCCTATCTCTCATTGCGTTTGTTTCAATGCCAACGTCGCTAGCGTACACTCCCAGTTCCAAGTCCTAACTCTAAGTCTCGTTCCCCAGTTCTATCTTTTCCCAAATGATACTCTGAAGTTAGCCACTCCAGTTCAACTTAAGGCATATTATCGTCTGCCTAGCCACTATGTCAGCTCTCAAGGTCATAGGTACAGTTCGAGTTTACGACTCTCCATGCAATCGTGTTGCACGACGCTCGCCCAAATACCCTAAGGTCAAACCATTGTTCTTTCGTACAGGGTATTCTAACCAAGCTCGTTTAACTCAGATTTTTAAACATCGAGCACAGATCATCCTATTACATCAACACGTTTGTTCAACCGAATCTATGATATGTCCACGTCGCATGTTCAACATAATGATTCTCATAATCTATCTCCTCAAACACCTGATAGGATCCATATATCCAATCTTTTCTAAGTCTAGACCACTAAGTCACGATTCTATTTCTACCTCTTCGATCTCAATCATAAACTAAAAGTCGTACAACATAATTCACGTATACGTTTACTAAACCATCGAGCGTCTTGCTTCATGTTTTAGACTAACTCATCTACGAAATACCTTCGATTCACTTATATCCTGAAACTCATCTTATCTTGTCGAACCAAAAGTCAAAACGATCATTCAATTATCACGCTCCGTTCCCCCACAAGTTCAATCATCCCCGTTGGACGTGAGATCACCACGCCAACGCTCTAGCGGGATAATCGTCCTAATCCGGACGTGACGCATGTGCGAGTAAGGAGTTGCACTCGCACAAGACAAGAAGGACAAACATTATGGTTATCATCGAATGAATAGACACCTTATTGTCATACTTCGTTTCATCCAAGTTGTACATTGATCCATCAAGTCATGTTCATCTAATAACCGTTCTTGTCGTAATAATAATTTATCTAGCCAAATCTTCCAACTTTAATGTTATCGTTTGATCATTTCGTAGTCTACTTCTTGCATTCCTTAAACAACTAAGTTCAAATCCCAAGCCAAAGTCTATTCACTTTCAATACATTCTATTTTATCGAGTTTGTTTGTAAAATCTTTGAACATGTTCCTGCAAGTTTGATTACCCCCGCCGGACGTAAAATCATCACGCCAGCGCTCCCGCGGGATAATCTGCCACTACCCAATTCTAAAAAAATAGGATTTTCTTTTTATTTTAATTTGGTAAATTATGTATTGATCATAAATATTTGTATTTATATTTAATTAGTTGGATGTATTTATTTTTATTGGTTGTTTTAGGATTTTGGCTAGTTTGGACCCGTGTCAGACCCTTGTCAGAATCAACCCTCGGTGTAGAATAGTTATTTTATCTTTATTTATCTAGATGGGTTGTTTTGGATTAGTTAGATTGGTTTAAGAAACCCTAAACCTAAAACCCTTGTTTGGAAGACTAAAGTTGAGGGTATTGTGGTCTTTGTGTTAGGCTTCTAACCCTAACCCTATTTCTCCTATATGCCCCCCCCCCCCCCCTCATTTTTATTTCCTTCCACTTCATTTTCCTTCCTCCATTCTCTTTCTTTACTTCTTTTATTTACTTCTCTCCAATTCCAAGTAAGTATTTTCACCTTCCCTCTCTTCCTACATTTACTTCTCTCATTAATGCAAACTCTAATCTTCCATTCTTTCTAACCTAGGTGTAGAGCCTAGATTTGGTGTAAAAGCTTGGTTTGGAGGCTTGGTGTGGTGAATTCTAGGGTTTTTGGAGACTTTGGCCTTGAGATTCCAACTCCCAAGAGGTAAACCCTAACTTTACTCTTAGTGATTACTCTAATATAGTATAATTAGTAGTTTAGAACCTTCCTAGACCTTAGGGCTACCCATGGGAGAAAGTTATGTACTTCGTTCTAATCCTGACTGGAAATATTTTTCCAGAGGATCCTGAGGACTTTTGTCTGATTTACTTTGGGCCAGGCGTCGACGATTGTTGCGACCCTGAGATAGAGGAGGAGCCCGTCCCAGCTGAGGAGACGCCGCTAGCGCCCTAGTATAGCTAGGTATGTTTCACTGGATTTGTTTCCAGTTGGATTTGGATGAATGTATTATTTATTTTGTTGTTACTGTGAGATGTTGTAGACTCTTAGACTTGGACTGTATATTTTGGATATTGTACTTGCTCTCTTTGGTTCTTTGTTTTTTTTGCTGATATCTTATCGTGCTTTTACTCTTCTCCTAGTTATTGTGATTGAGTTTATATATATATTGTAATATTGTCCTCCTTTTGGAGAGGTTATCTTGACAGGTTATTGTGAGATTTAGATAGTTGTGACCTTGACAGCGTTCTACCGTCGATTCTGTGGCGTAGGCTGGACGTACCCACGACTCATGCCCGATTTTTCGGGTGCGGGTCATGACACATTTTTGGTGGTGGCCCATGCAGGTCTAGTTTCTAGGTCTACCTGCGATAGGATATAGGATATAGGCTGAGAGAGTGTGTGCTCAATCACAACTAGGACCCTTCCTGATCTTTTGATATCTTTTATTTTTTCTGAAATTATTTTCTTTTGAAATATTACTGTCCTTCCTTGATGATATCGTATCTTGCACCGTATTGACTTCTTTTGATCTGTGTTCAGGATGCCTCCGAAGGCACGGTCTCACCGCACCGTTCCTGCAGCTACCACCGAGAGGTCTGCTACCTCTCGTCCTGCTCGACTTCAGGCAGCTGCTACCGCTCCACTCACCACTTCTGCAGTTGAGGGAGCATCTACTTCTCTCGGAGATTCTCCTCCACCTGTCGATCCGAGAGCTACCCCTGTTGTTCCGGTGGTACCTCCTCCACCACCTCCTGCACCGGTAGACGCTGCCCAGTTGTTCGCGTTCTTCAGGGAGATGATGGACGCACAGCACCGAAAGGTAGACATGATGAGGTTGGGCATTGCGAATGCCCACCAGGTGGCCATGACGGCAATAGACAGAGTGGCTCAGATCCAGCCACAGTCAGAGCAGGCACAGCATCCTAGGCCGGACAACATCATTAACTTCCAGAGGATGCGGCCCAAGGAGTTCCGGGTAAAGAAGGGATCCTGTACGCGGATGACTGGATCAAGCATATCGAGGGAATCTTCAGGCTGGCACTGATCCCAGACAGCGTGCAGATAGAGGCAGCGGGCAACCAGATGTTCGATCTTGCCCTTACTTGCTACCATACTGGCACGAGGATAGCGGTACCGGGACTTACTTGGGAGGCTTTCAAGAAGCTTTTCAAGGAGAAGTTCTTTCCGGATGTGGCTATCAGTGCCTTGGAGAGCCAGTTTGAGACACTCGTCCAGGGGAGCATGCTGGTGGACGAGTATGCAGCAGAGTTCTGCCGTCTTGGCAGATTTGTAGAGGGCTTGAGCGAGGCAGCGAAGGCGTGAAAGTTCCACAAGGGTTTGGTCATGGCGGTCTAGTCCTTGACTAGGAGTGACCGCGAGGGGACCTTTGAGCAGATTGTGAGTGATGCTCAGAGGGCTGAGGACGGCTTGGAGCTGAAGTCCAAGGGGAGTAGCGATGCTTCTAGAGCAAGCAGCAGTGCGAGCCCAGCCAAGAGGCCCCATTTCCAGCAGACGAGGCTGTTCCAGCAGAATCAACAGCACCAGGGTCAGGGTCGTACATCTTTCTAGTAGGCGCCCCAGCAGCAGAGGCAGGGACAGCAGCAGGGTCCGAGGCTGCCTATTACTTGCCCTTTCTGTAGGAAGCCGGGGCACGGATGGGACATTTGCAGGGAGAGACTGGACAGATGCTTGTTATGTGGTGCGACAGATCACCAGTTGAGGTATTGCCCTTCAGCACTCGCTCGTACAGCTCAGGGCGGAGGAGCCGCTCAGAGGGGACCAGCCAGAGCACCTGCAGTACAGCAGAGAGGACAGCCTTTGGAGACTCAGTAACAGAGGTTTGCCCAGCACCAGCAGCAGTACCGAGGAGGACAGCAAGGGCGAACTTTTGCCCTGACCATATAGGAGGCCGAACCCGTTGGTGATGTGATCTCAGGTTCTGTTCTTCTTGATTCCATTCCAGCACTTGCTTGATTTAATTCCGGTGCTTCACATAGCTTTGTGTCTGTATCTTTTTCTGTTAGACACCATCTTATTGTTGAACCTTTAGCTAGACTCTGCAAGATCACGACCGGGGGTGGCATAATCCTAGTCAGTGATGTCTGCAGAGACCGGAGAGTTACATTGGGAGGCCGGGAGTTGAGAGTTGAGTGTGTGCCTACTCGTAATGTCATTTTTGAGCTACGATATTATACTCGGGATGGATTGGTTGAGTATGCATCGTGCTAGTATAGATTATTGTAGAGGCAGAGTGTTGTTTAGTCCGCAGGGAGAGCCAGAGTTTGAGTTTGCCAGAGGAGGAGCGGAGCAGAGCGAGGGAGTCTTTTGTGGAGCCCTGGTGGTTGAGCAGAGGTTGCCACATCCATTGATAGCGGAGTTCATAGATGTCTTTCCGGAGGAGTTGCCAGGGTTACCTCCGGACAGAGATGTGGAGTTCTTTATAGACTTGGTGCCAGGCTTGGAGCCGATATCCTAGTACGTCTATAGAGTCAGCAACATTGAGCTGGTAGAGTTGAAGAAGCAGGTGGATGAGCTTCAGGATAAGGGATTTATCAGATATAGTTCTTCTCCTTTGGGTGCTCCGGTACTTTTTGTGCCGAAGAAGGATGGGTCGATTCTGATGTGTATCGACTACAGGACCCTAAACAACCTCACAATCAAGAACAAGTATCCACTGCCACGTATTGATGATCTCTTTGACCAGTTGAGCGGAGCGAGGGTATTTTTCAGGATTGATCCGAGGACAGGCTACCACCAAGTGAAGTTTATGAGGGAGGATATTCCGAAGACAAATTTTTGGACCAGGTATGGACAGTATGAGTTCATAGTGATGCCGTTTGGGTTGACTAATGCCCCAACAGTATTCATAAATCTGATGAACAAGGTGTTCCATCAGCATCTGGACAAATTTGTGGTGGTGTTTATAGATGACATCTTGGTGTATTCGAAGACCCCAGAGGAGCGTGAGGAGCATCTAAGGATAGTATTGGAGACTCTCAGAAAGGAGGAGCTTTATGGAAAGCTTTCGAAGTGCGAGTTCTTCCTTGACAAGGTTGAATTCCTTGGTCATGTGGTGACAGGACAGGGGATCTCGGTGGATCCGAGGAAGATCATGGCAGTTGAGGCATGGAGTGCTCCGAGTTCAGTAGTAGAGGTCAGGAGTTTCCTGGGGCTGGCAGGTTACTACAGGAGATTTGTTCAGAATTTTTCCCTGATTGCTGAGCCGTTGTCTAGGCTGACCCGTGTCACGATCCAATTCCGTGGAATCGTTGGGACGTCCCCCGAATCGTGATGTCGTGCGGGCCTGGGGTTGCGCCCGCACAAGGCTAAAGTATTTTGTATAACGAGCACATATTCAGAGTACGCAGATAAATTGAAACACAAATTTGAAATAAAAAAGTTTTCTTTATTGATAATGAACATCTATTACAAACTCCTGAACGAGTCAGTTAAATTGTCCCACGGGCTTACAAAAGTGTTGACTCAAAATGAGATAGCAGTCTTGTACATTACATCCCTTTACTAAACTTCAAAATATATAGAAATTTGCAAGCTCCTTCTTTTCAAGTACTTCAAAATGCGGCGCGATCAGATGATGCACCTACAGCTGGACTGGATCGGGAAAGACGACTTTGGCTCCTCGCTCGGTTCGCCTTAGTGCGGAGAACCTATTTCAACGAGGGTCGGCATGTCGAAACATACTGGTGAAGGCGAGCTAAACCCAACTATACCAATCAACACGTTGTTTTAATGAAGCATGCATAATTTTTGTGGGTTTCTATCTTGCCTTAGTTCATTTACGAGCAACAGTACATATACATGATACTAAAATGAACTTGTCACCGTTCGGTGACTTTTACCTGTCCGTCTGAACGACCTGCACAATACTTACCATGCCTTCCCTGCCACGAAGACACAAGTTAGTATGCAACAGGTTCAAATATGTACAGGGATCACTGGCTTGATGCCACAAAGGGATGGGTTATAGTCTCGGGACAAGAATGATATGCATTGCAGGTGGCGAGCCCCGCTACATAGTATCCCGTCCATGACAAACGACTATACGAACTCTTCTGCCCGGATCGGATCGGCCCCAGTGCCCTGGCGACCGTCCGCGAAAGCCAAAATACCTTGTGCACAAGTTGTCCGTGATCAAGCATCATTTATTTCAAATTATTTTATACGAATTTCAAACGAATATGGGCAAGCTCCATAGCACAAACGGTTTTGCATAGTCTTACTGATCAATCTATGCCAAATCAAAGTGTGTTTCATATGTATAGCACAATTTATAGAAGAAACATGTATTCTAACTAAAATTGAAATATATGATGAATATTCCAAACGAACAAGCATGCAGTGTAAGTAATCGTTCCCAAGTTGAATGACAAGCAATACAATCCAAGTCTATTCCCTTTTTATCTTAGTATCTTTTATTTATTACTTGGTATCGTTTGATCGGGGCAAAGATGAATGCGAGATTATTAGATGTGAAGACTGGAAGCAAGGCTAGCTAATCGGGTTGGTAGCCACTCACTTAGATGGTTGGAAGGGAGAAGGAAAGAGGCGCTTCACGACTCCGCTCGCAAGCCGCCTACTGCTCGTTCACCTGCATCACGAACATCTTAATCAATACTCCTTCCACTCTTTCCAATCTCAGAATTGAAGTGCAGTTCAATGAACGAAAATAATGAAACCCATCAAAACCGTTCAAGAAAAACAAGCAAATCCCAAAACCAACTCAAAGCACGAAAGCAACAAGCGACATCGAAAACCAAGGCAATAAAAGATAGCAGCGGAGAGGTCCCTCCTGACTCTGCCGCTAAGTCGATCCCGGGGGCACGGTCCACTGAATATGGAAATCGATTCCGAAGAAACAAATCCATAACGAGGGTGAGTTCTTATTTCAATCTATCCCGATCGAACGATACCGTTTGTGTTTCTTAGTCGCGCTCCTCGAATAGGAGGAACGGGGCGCTACATCCTACCCAACCAATTGGAAGTTTTGTCCCGAAACTTAGGAATAGAACCAACCGTTAGGGATTATTTTGTTGCTGGCGTCGATCCGGGAGCGGATAGTTTCGAATCAAGTGTCCATTTCTGCCACAGTTGTAATAAGACCCATTCTTCAAGTAACAATTAACGATGGTGTGCCCCGGCCTGTTATAATGTTCACAACGCACTCCTGTATTTCTCTTATTCTGACCACCGTTGTTTTGTCGCTTTGCAGCGTTGTTTTCTCTATTATTGCTTTGGCGTTTGTGACTGGATGTATGCACAGCGCCGGTGGAAACGTGAGGATATTGTGGTTCAAGTGATAGGGCATGATTCATGACTTCACGTATTGTACGATACTGATGAACGACAACGTGCGCATGGATGGCAGGGCGTAGTCCACCTTCAAACCTTCTTGCTCGACTCGCTACATTAGGTAAATAGGCCCTAGCGAATTTGGAGAGTCGGTTGAATTCGGCGGAGTACTGTTTAACTGTCATGCTGCCTTGCCTCAGTTGCACGAACTCGTTCTCCATTTGACGTTGTACTGGAGGGGGGTATAAACTCCTCTTTGAAAGTAGCACGAAAATTCGTCCACGAGATCGCCTCCTCTCCGTGATCAAATTGGAGAGATCGTCGATGCACGTTCCACCAATCGTGCGCGTTGAGATGGAGCTATAGTTGCGCGCAGGCGACGCCCTTCTCTTCGGGGACCTCTAGCAGAGCGAAGTGATCTTCAAGTTCGGCCAACCAATCTAGAGCTACGACTGGGTCCTCAGTCCCGTTGAATGGGGTGTTGTTGACTTTTTTGAAGTGGCCAAAGTCGAAGGCAGTCACGTCCCTCGTCCTTGAAATTTGCGGCATCTCTACTTCAAGCACGGGCTGTTCCACCGGAGTCGTTGTTGTTGCAGCGGAATGGTTGAAAACTAAAGTCTGAACGATCTGTTCCAGGGCGTCTACCTGCTTCTGTTGGACTGAGAATCATGCTTCTATATTGTCTTAAAACTTGAGCTGACTCTCCTCCGGCCGCTTCTCGGCCCGTTCATAGCGAGCCTCGTCCCTTTGTTGGTTTGCCTCCAACATCCGCAATATTTGCTGGATGGGATCGATGCTTGGCATGGCTCGCTGGCTTCCTGACCTTCCCGAAGTGCCTGAAGTACTTCCTTGGCCTTGTGTTTCATCCGGTGTTTGCGCTGTGGATTGCGTTGGTGCCATTCCTTCAAAAGAAGGTAAATTACATTAGGATCATAATGTATTATGGACTTATTGCAAGAACGTATCTCATTTTGGCCTAGCGAGTTCAAGAGTTCGCACAGGAATTTGATCGTTAAAGGAACTTTTCCAGTACGAGAGTCTAAGGAACTTGAATCTGTGCTCTGATACCATTATGTCACGACCCGATTCCGTGGAATCGTTGGGGCATCCCCCGAATCGTGATGCCGTACGGGGCTGGGGTTGCGCTCACACAAGGCTAAAGTATTTTGCATAACGAGCACATATTCAGAGTACGCAGATAAATTGTAACACAGATTTGAAATGGAAAAGTTTTCTTTATTGATAATAAACATCTATTACAAACTCCTGAATGAGTCAGTTAAATTGCCGCACGGGCTTACAAAAGTGTTGACTCAAAATGAGATAGCAGTCCTGTACATTACATTCCTTTACTAAACTTCAAAATGTATAGAAAGTTGCAAGCTTCTTCTCTTCAAGTACTTCAAAATGCGGCACGATCAGAGGATGCGCCTACAGCTGGACTGGATCGGGAAAGACGACTTCGGCTCATCGCTCGGTTCGTCTTAGTGCGGAGAACATGTTTCAATGAGGGTCAGCATGTCGAAACATACTGGTGAAGGTGAGCTAAACCCAACTATACCAATCATCACGTTGTTTTAATGAAGCATGCATAATTTTTGTGGATTTCTATCTTGCCTTAGTTCATTTACAAGCAATAGTATATATACATGATACTGAAATAAACTTGTCACCGTTCGGTGACTTTTACTTGTCCGTCTGAATGACCTGCACAATACTTACCATGCCTTCCCTGCCATGAAGACACAAGTTAGTATGCAACAGGTTCAAATATGTACAGGGATCACTGGCTTGATGCCACAAAGGGACGGATTATAGTCTCGGGACAAGAATAATATGCAACGCAGGTGGCGAGCCCCGCTATATAGCATCCCGTCCATGACAAACGACTATACAAACTCTTCCGTCCGGATCGGATCTGCCCCAGTACCCTGGCGACCGTCCACGGAAGCCAAAATACCTTGTGCACAAGTTGTCCGTGATCAAGCATCATTTATTTTGAATTATTTCACACGAATTTCAAACGAATATGGGCAAGCTCCATAGCACAAACGGTTTTGCATAGTCTTACTGATCAATCTATGCCAAATCAAAGTGTGTTTCATATGCATAGCACAATTTATAGAAGAAACATGTATTCTAACTAAAATTGAAAAATATGATGAATATTCCAAACGAACAAGCATGCATTGTAAGTAATCGTTCCCAAGTTGAATGACAAGCAATACAATCCAAGTCTATTCCCTTTTTATCTTGGTATCTTTTATTTATTACTTGGTATCGTTTGATCGGGGCAAAGATGAATGCGAGATTATTAGATGTGAAGACTGAAAGCAGGGCTAGCTAATCGGGTTGGTAGCCACTCACTTAGATGGTTGGAAGGGAGAAGGAAAGAGGCGCTTCACGACTCCGCTCGCAAGCCGCCTACTGCTCGTTCACCTGCATCACGAACAGCTTAATCAATACTCCTTCCACTCTTTCCAATCTCGGAATTGAAGTGCAGTTCAATGAATGAAAACAATGAAACCCATCAAAACCGTTCAAGGAAAACAAGCAAATTCCAAAACCAACTCAAAGCACGAAAGCAACAAGCGACATCAAAAACCAAGGCAATAAAAGATAGCAGCGGAGAGGTCCCTCCTGACTCTGCCGCTAAGTCGATCCCGGGGGCACGGTCCACTGAATATGGGAATCGATTCCGAAGAAACAAATCCATAACGAGGACGAGTTCTTGTTTCAATCTATCCCGATCGAACGATACCGTTTGTGTTTCTTAGTCGCGCTCCTCGAATAGGAGGAACGGGGCACTACAACCCGGAAGGACGTGGAGTTCGTTTGGTCAGAGGAGTGCCAGGTCGCCTTTGATGAGCTGAAGAGGAGGTTGACGAAAGCTCCAGTATTGACGTTGCCATCAGGGTCTGGAGGATTCACTATATATAGTGATGCATCGGGGAAGGGACTGGGTTGTGTGTTGCAGCAGAATGAGAGGGTGATTGCCTATGCTTCCAGGCAATTACGTCCTCATGATAAGAACTTTCCTACCCACGATTTGGAGTTGGCAGCGGTCATCTTTGCTCTAAAGTTGTGGAAACACTATTTATACGAAGAGCGTGTGGAGATCTTCACTGACCACAAGAGCTTGAAGTATGTGTTTACCCAAAAAAAGTTGAACATGAGGCAGAGAAGATGGTTGGAGTTATTGAAAGACTTTGACATATTGTTGTAGTACCATCCAGGAAAGACGAACGTAGTTGCGGATACGCTGAGCAGGTATCCAGTAGCGATATGCCTGACTACCGATCGTTATCTTCTGGCAGATCTAGAGAGCTTAGATATTGAGGTGATGGTGCCTGAAGTTGAGATGCAGATGTGGGGACTGTAGATTCAGTCAGAGTTGATAGACCGGATCAGGGCTACATGGTTTAAGGATGGGTCCCTGAGGAGCATCAGGGCGCAGGTTCAGATTGGATTAACAGATGACTTCACCATTACTGATGATGGTTCATTGCGGCATGGTACCAGGTTGTGTGTGCCGAGTGGGTTATTGCGCGAGAAGGTTCTTCAGGAGGCGCATCGATCCCAGTACTCTATGCATCCAGGTGCCAATAAGATGTATAGAGATTTGAGAGAGCATGTATGGTGGTACGGGATAAAGCGGGAGGTAGCGCGCTTCGTATCCCGATGCTTAGTGTGCCAGCAGGTAAAGGCGGAGAGACAGAGGCCAGGAGGGTTGCTCCCGTCGTTGCCCATTTCGGAGTGGAAATGGGAGCATATGACCATGGATTTTGTTCCTTGGCTTCCCCGTTCTCCAGGAGGGAAGGATGCGATTTGGGTCATCGTAGACAGGTTGACCAAATCGGCCCACTTTCTACCATTCAAAGTGGGTACGTCTACTGAGAGACTAGCAAAGATATATGTGCGCCAGATAGTCAGACTGTATGGAGTTCCTGTGAGCATAGTATCAGACCGGGACAGTCGTTTTACTTCGTATTTCTGGAGGAGTCTGCAGGCTAGCTTGGGCACCCAGATCAAGTTTAGTACTGCATATCACCCGCAGACAGACGGTCAGTCAGAGAGGACCATTCATACCCTCAAGGACATGCTTCACACTTGTGTTCTGGATTTCAAAGTCTTATGGGAGGATCACTTACACTTGGTTGAGTTTGCTTACAATAACAGCTACCAAGCTAGTATCGAGATGTCACCATTCGAGGCATTGTATGGACGGAGGTGTTGCACTCCGTTATCATAGGATGATGTAAGCGAGAGAGCTTTGTTTGGCCCGAAGATGGTGGTGGATGCGGCGGAGAAGGTCAAGCTCATTAGAGATAGACTTCGGGTGGCGCAGGACAGGCAGCGACATTGGGCCGATAACCACCGGAGACCTTTGGAGTTTGAGATATAGCTTAGAATTTATATTTTGTTCTTGTGTTTGCTTGTGATTGCTTATTTTAGACTAAGTGCCGAGACCTTGTTTGTGCTAGGTTGGTGATCTGGTATTCCTGAGGATTTCTCCGACGCGGGACACTATTCGCTTTGGTGGAGACGGGAAGCTTAGCCCACGTTTCGTCGGACCCTTCAGCATCCTTGAGAGGGTCGACGCTATGGCATATAGGCTAGATTTGCCGCCTATGCTAGAGGAGTTCATGATGTGTTCCACGTGTCACAGTTGAGATGGTACGTGGCGGATCCCAGTCACGTATTGGATCACTCAAAGATTGTGGTGGGCCCTACTCTTAGCTATCCAGAGCAGCCGGTGGAGATTCTGGATCGGCGGAAGAAGGTGTTAAGGAACCAGACTATTTCCTTGGTTTGCATCGCGTGGAGGCATCACTCTCCAGGTGAGTCGACCTGGAAGAGGGAGGATGAAATGCGTGAGCGATACCCTTATCTTTTCGAGCCTTGAGGTATGGTTCTTTCTTTTTCTTACATTCATGTCCTAGTTTCGTCTTTTAATTTCGAGGACAAAATTATTTTAAGGAGAGTAAGCTTGTCACCATCCAATTCTAAAAAAAATAGGATTTTCTTTTTATTTTAATTTGGTAAATTGTGTATTTATCATAAATATTTGTATCTATATTCAATTAGTTGGATGTATTTACTTTCATTGATTGTTTTAGGATTTTGGCTAGTTTGGACCCGTGTCAGACCCTATTGGACCTTGTCAGACCCTTGTCAGACTCAACCCTTGGTGTAGAATAGTTATTTTATCTTTAATTATATAGCTGGGTTATTTTGGATTAGTTAGATTGGTTTAAGAAACCCTAAACCTAAAACCCTAGTTTGAAAGACTTAAGTTGAGGGTATTGTGGTCTTTGTGTTAGGCTTCTAACCCTAACCCTATTTCTCCTATATGCCCCCCCCCCCCTCCTTCCTTTTCATTTCCTTCCACTTCATTTTCCTCCCTCCATTCTCTTTCTTTACTTCTTTCATTTACTTCTCTCCAATTTCAAGTAAGTATTTTTACCTTTCCTCTCTTCCTTCATTTACTTCTCTTATTAATGCAAATCCTAATATTCTATTCTTTCTAACCTAGGTGTGTAGAGCCTAGATTTGGTGTAGAAGCTTGGTTTGGAGGCTTGGAGGCTTGGTATGGTGAATTCTAGGGTTTTGGAGACTTTGGCCTTGGGATTCCAACTCCCAAGAGGTAAACCCTAACTTTTCTCTTAGTGATTACTCTAATATAGTGTAATTAGTAGTTTAGAACCTTCCTAGACCTTAGGTCTATCCATGGAAGAAAGTTATAACTTGTTTGGATAGGTTTGGATACTTTGACCTAGGGTTTTGTGTCAATTTTGGGTGAAATCCAAGATTGGCCCATTTTGGGTGTTGCTCTAGGTTAGACGGACCTAAGAAGACATGCTTGGGTGTCTTGTGGGTAGGTTAGTGTCCCTGTTCGGACACGCGAGGCCGTATCACGGGGTTTTTGGTATTTCAGGCGATTTTGAGGTTTTCCTTCTCTGTGGGTTCCACGTGCATGTGAAATTTTGCCACAGACCTAGAATCGAAGAGTTAATGTTTTTGTGAGGTTCTAGATATCGATTAGAACTCGTGGGTCAATTTTGGGTCAATTCCGATTAGGTTTGGCGTGCGTTTCGCGAGGTATCGCAAGCCGCACTCCAAGTGTTCGTCAAAATGACCAAATTGCCATTTTGACTTGGTTTCTAGGTTTCGGGCTTGTGCGCGGGTTGGTTTAGCCTTAGAGGAGTGTATATTAGGGTTTTTGAGTTTATATATATATATATATATATATATATATATATATATATATATATTAGAAGCATGAAAAATAGGCTGAGAAAGTATACGCGTAAAACCCTCAAACCGCGTAAAACAGAGCTCCAGCACTGGGTGGCGTAAGACCTGACTTCAGAGCCATTGGCGTACAGTGGAACTTCAACGCTGTTCAGCGTAAAATATAGCTCCAGAACAACCCGCGTAATGCAGTATTTCAGACTGCTTCAGCGTAAAAAGGTTGCTGCATCGCTATTTTGGCGTAAAACCCATCTGCTTTTAATGCAGCATGGAAGTGTACGAGAAACTCTTCGTATTCCTCAAATGAGCCTGTCAGAAAGTACAATGAACCTGACTCCTGACAAAGAGTACTGCATGACGACCGAGAGGACGACTGTAATGATGATTCGGCACAGAGCTCCAGACTGTCCTTTAGTGTCAAAGCCTTGAATTAAGACGTCGTTTACGCATCCAAGGAATACGCTACCTATTTTACACAGGCAAACATGAGATTTTACGCTCAGGACGAGAGGAAACCAACCCCCACGTCAAAAGCTGTTCTTCATACAGAATTCGAGGCGCGTCTCTGCAGTTAATGCGTGTGATGGGGGCAGATCTCTGCATTAAATGCATGAGATTTGGTTCTACTTTTAACGACTGGGTGAGCCATAATTAGGGCTAATATGTCCACATCACCATCCCCGCACATTACGCCAACCAGGCTATTTTCAGCTATAGGAGCACGCTATACGCTATCTCCTTGAAATACGCCGATCTGGCTATTTTCAATTATAGGAGTACGTCGTACGCTATCTCCTCGAAATACGCCAACTCAGTCTACATTTGCAAAGGTGCGTGATAAGGCTATTTGGTTCGAAATACGCTCAAAGACCTCAGTCAAAGAAGGATAATCGGCTGTCTTTCCGCCTACTACCTATCCATGCAGCATCAACCTTTTACGCCTACTTGGCTTCTATTCCAACCATCAGGCTTCTACGCCTACTTGGCTTCTATGCCAACCTGACGGCTTCTACGCCTACTTGGCTTCTATGCCAACCTGACGGCTTCTACGCCTACTTGGCTTCCATACCAACCTGACGGCTTCTACTCCTACTTGGCTTCTATGCCAACCTGACGGCTTCTACGCCTACTTGGCTTCTACACCAACATGACAGCTACCTAGATTCTACGCCAGTATGATGACTATTTGGCTTCTACGCCAATCATCTCTATGCGAGGGGCAGTTACCTACGTGGCTTGCATGTCGTGATCTTCGCAGGAGTTATACGCGTTACCTCATAATGGGACACGCGTCACACGCAGAGTCGAGAGATCATTTAGACGTGGGTAGCAGTTATCATAACAGCCGCGTAAAGAGCGCCATACTCTCAACTGTTCGTCTTCTACACCGACTCGACGGTTACAGTAATTGGACTCTATAAATAGAGACCTCTCTTGACAGAGGTTAAGGGAGCGAATGCTATTGAAGGGTGGAATTCTATTGAAGGGTGGAATTCTATTGAGAGGTCGGATTTTCAGAGAGGCATTGAAGGATCGGAATTTTTTTTTTTTTTGAGAGAGAAGAGTCTAGAGCACAGACAGAGAGTAGTGATTGACGACTTTGGCACCGAGCATCCAATCTCTCCCGTAACCTTTGAAGCTTCTCCTTCTTCAACAACACTTCTTCGTCATCGTGTGGTCCAAGGGACAAAGTGATCGACCGCGGTTCAGACTCCTATAGCAATATTTATCCAGATTTAAATTTTGTACTTGATATCCTCGTATAGGATTAATTGTACTTCTTATTTGTAAACCAAAGAAAGGGTTTCGTATAAACCTAGTTTCATTTCTTTCGTTTATTATCAAACACAAGATGGCGACTCTACTGGGGATTGCTTTCTCTTCCGATGAGAAAGCCATTGCTTAACACGATGCTGTATCTGTGGGATCAACGAAGAAGACCTTGGTCATCCAATTCGACCAATCAGCTTACAAAGACATGCTTCAAGCTGGGGGTAGCTCTCATTCCCTCTTTGTTCAAGACAACAGGAAATTACGTAAAGTATGGATGCCCCGGACATCCTCTACCATTCCTGCGAGCTCTCTCTCTCTGATCAACAAGGTTGTAGCATCACAACCTGTGCACCCCGCGCATAAAACTTTGTCTCCCGTCTGTGACGTGGCAGACAAAGCTTCTGGCAATGCCCCAATGCTAATCCAGAAGTCTACTCCCCGTTCTGTGCGTAAAATTTCGTCTTCCGTCACTGACGTGGCTGACAAAATTTCTGGCAAAGCCTCAGCGCCGAGTCAGAAATTTTAAATGCGCCCTACGCGTAAAATTTCGTCTCCCGTCACTGACGTGGCTGACAAAATTTCTGGCAAGGCCTCAACGCCAAGTTAGAAATTTCAAACGCGCCCTGCGCGTAAAATTTCGTCTCCCGTCACTGACGTGGCTGATATAAATTCTGGCTAGGCCTCAGCGCCAAGTCAGAAATTTCAAAAGTGCCTCGCGCATAAAAATACATCTCTTGCCTATAAGGGGGTAGATGGTCCCTACAATCTACGCAAGGGAAAACAAGTGGCGGATTCCCCGACCTCTCTGCCTTTACGCCATCAAGAGAAGAATCTACCTGCTCTTCAGATTACGCGAGATGCTGATGGCCGAGTGAGGACTTTCTCAATTTTACGCCAGCCTGAGCAATGCTCCAAAATACGCCAGGCTAAGCCCCTCAGCGTAAACAAGGCTCAGTTTGTGGATAGATACGCTCCTCATGGATCCTGTGCTACTCACCTGGCTGAACTGCTGTATACGTATGACAGGAAGAGAGTTATGGTTCCCAATATCCGCATTCCAACTGATGTAAAAAGGCAGAATAAGCCTTCTTCTTCTTCTTCTTCTGTTAATCCTCCTGACTTGCGTAATCTCTTGATCCAGAAGCACAAAGATAGAGGATCCTCCAACATGTCTATTACACCCCCTAGGGAGCATTGTTGTAATAGTCACAAAGTTGTAGTTAATTATTGCTGTTCTAAAGTAAAACGGACAGTTTTTGATCGGTTGAACTACTCTTTGCCTTTACAGGAAAAAGAGTCTACATTCGCATCAGTGAACATGGCTTCGCACGTTCCCAGAGGAAGGTCAAATTCAAGACGTAATCCCTCTAGAACTCCAAGCCAAAGGAGATTCATCAGGCTCCTTGAGAACATTGAAGCTGGGGTATTTCGAAATACCCGTTCGAGGTCACGACAATCGACTTCGTATTCTTCTAATTCCGACACTGGGGGTCGCCAGTTTCTCGAATCGGATGCTGAAAGTATAGATTCGATCTCTACAGAGACCTATACTAACCCTTCAATGACATCTAAAGAAATGGGAGTCTATGCCATTGAAGATGAACGCGAAGAGGCTTCCCCATCAGGAAGTACTGAGCAACGCCTCGCTGTATTGGAGACATCACTGAAAGAGGTGCATTCCATGATGGATAATATGCACCAGATGATGCTGACTCAACATACAGCTGCCATAGCTCAAGTATCGGTCACTCTGACTCAAATACGTCTGGGGTGGACTTACCACCAACCAATGCGAACCATGAGCCTGCTCTAAATCAAGAGTCAGCAGCTCCTCCACTTCCCAACACGGAGAATGTATTGCCTCCCATGGGAGTTACGATACAACCAATCTCTCACCACTCTACAGTCCCTATACCAGTGGAAGATCCGATGCAGGCAGTACGGGAATTGAAAGCCCAATTTGATGCCTTGAAGCACAAAGATCAGCTCAAGAAATTGGGAATCAATCAGCCTTATCCAGCAATATGGGACGAGATCCCTTTCCCACCAAAATATAAACCACAGGCTATGGCTTTGTTTGAGGGAAAGACGTCACCAAGTCAATACATGAACTACTTCAGTATGATGACGGTGTTGCTGCAAGGGAATGACGCCCTTCTCACCCGGGTATTTAAAGGCTGTCTATCTGGAGTGACCTATCAATGGTACCATAGTCTTGCGGACAATTGCATTACTTCCTTCGAAGATTTTAAGACTCTGTTCTTCGCTCGATTCTATGAAGGAGAGATGGACATGTCTATGTCCTCACTCATCGAAGTGGAGCAGAAGGAGAAAGAGAACGTTCGTACTTTCATCGAATGTTTTCTTCAGGCCACTTTGCATATGCCTCCCGGAGTTCCAGATTCTGCCTTGGTGGACATTTGCAGGAAGAACCTTCTCCCACTGATCTCGGTATTCACGGGACCATATCAGTTCCATGATTGGCCCTCGTTTATCATATCAGCAGTAGCCGCCGAAGACAATAGTCGGAAGGCGCGTGACAATGGAATCATGATCTCTACCTCTGACAAAGGAAAATGGTCATCTTCCAATAGCAACCATCCTCGTGGTTCCAAAGGAAAGGAGGCTCTGACGATTAACACGTCCAGGCAACCTACCCCAGCAACTACGTAGACGAAACCTAGGACTTCTAGACCCATAGAAGAATATTCTTTTGATGATGATGACATTCCGAGCATATTCGACTGTCTAGTCAAAAGTGGCAAGCTCACTCTCCCCGAAGTAAAGCGGACTAATGAAGTTGGCAGTACCAATAATCCTAAGTACTGTATTTTCCACAGGTATATACATCACCCTACCAAGGCATGCTATATACTAAAAAGGAAGATCCAGGAGTTGATCGATGCTAAGGCCATCACTCTGCGTAACAGCGAGAAGACGGTCACCGCCAATATGATCTCTCTCCAATTCGGCGATCTGCCTCCGCAAGAAGTTCCGGATGGGGTTGTACCTATTTCTCGGACAATGATGAATATTGTTAATCTCTCTCCGGCCAGGGGTCAAAACCATGGCTTGGTACCCCTAACTACCCAGCATGGTGAGATTATGTGGGTTCATCCTAATTTGGTGTCTGAGATTGAGGAAGAGACTCAAGCTGCTAAGACTAGGTCTAAAAAGAACTCCAGATGCAAATTATGTCATATGGTTGCAATATCTCCGACATCAGAAGAAGAGGCTTTGGCTACTGGAACCCGGTCAGGGAAAGACTACCTCAATGACTATGAAGGAAATCAGGAAGATGCAACGGCAGACACTTCAGCTGCCAAACTTTCGGAGCCTGAACCTGTCATACCAGAGGCAGGTCTTTCTAGACCAACTGCGGCAGACAAGGGCAAGCAGAAAGAAGTGTGTTTTGATAAACCTTTGAAGAACATTCAAAACAAAGGTTTGGATAAACCATACAACTTCGACATCCTGGCCCAGTTGGCTAATACTCCAGCCAGACTGTCCATTTTTGAGTTACTCAGGCTTTCCAAAGACACTCGTCAAGTCCTGAGTGAAGCTTTGATGCAGGCAGATGCATGTTTGACTCAGCTCAAGACTCCCGATAAAGAGCCCGTGGCATGTCCTCAATGCCACAATGTGATAGAAGTGGTCCCTAACATCACTTTCACTCAAGATGACATGCTGTTGAAATATAATAGGCATGACAGGCCCCTCTATTATACCAGATATGTCGGTTCCATGGAGGTAGACCGGATTCACATAGATCCGGGATCGTCGATCAACATCATTCCTCATAGTCTTCTCAGGCCGTTGAGGATTCCTACAAGCGAACTGGCTTACACCACCACTACAATCGTGGGCTTCAATGCCAGGAAAAGCAAGCCGTTGGGAAAGATTCGTCTGAAGATCCAGATTGGTGACCTTAGATTAGTGGCTACATGCTATATCATTGATTCGGAGGTGTCCTACAACATTCTGCTAGGCAGACCATGGATCCACGATCACAATATTGTTTCTTCCAATCTACATCAATGCTTCAAATATATAGATGCTCAAGGAACAGTAAAGACAGAGTTTGCTGATCTCAACCCGTTCAAAGGAGTTGAGTCCTACTACTCCGATGCCATGTTGTACACCCAAGACTACATGGAGGAGGTATCAGGCAAGACGAAGGAGGAATCCCACCGGGAGTCGGGAGAATTATTTGCCAAGCAACCTCTGTCAATCCAAGTGAAAGGACGGACTACCCGTCCGAAAGTCATGGGACCCATGACAGTTCACTTGAACAAGACCAAATCAGGAGAGCGAAGCAATCCTCTGGTGATTACTTTGAACCAGAAACCTCCACCTTTGGTCATCAACCTCCGGCGTAACAAACATCCGATTGATGTAAATACAACCGGGAACACGGTTTCTGATGATAATAACGAATCTCATTTCCAGTATATTGACGTCCAACTTCCTGATCAGGAATCATCCCTCCATAACGGTATAGAGCCTATAGCACAAAAATTCTTAAAAGCTATGGACTTCTACCAACCGTACGTGTGGGAAGTGGCATCAATATCGAACATCATCATGACATATGGGCCTCATGAAGATTCTATCTTTTTGTTATCCCGCCTACTCGCAGCAATCAGCATCCAATAGTCTTCGGTCGCATGCGCAACAAGCCGATTGTACAAGAAGATTCTCATGAGTCCGATGCTAGGAAAATACAGATTCACAGATATAGCCCACAGGCTTTGAAGATTATGCAAAGTATGGGTTATGACTTGAAGCTGAAATTTGGTCTCAACTATGGGAAAGACAGACGAATACCGTTGCATGGTGATCCCTACTGTCAACGAACTCATTTTGGGTTAGGGTATACCACGTCTTTAGCAAAACCTGAGTCAAGTGAGGATATCTTTTCCTCTTCTCGGGATGGCTCATCGTCTTCCGATTCACATGCTGATCTTGGACAGGTATTATCAGTAAATATGGTGTTGACAGATTCTCTCGAAGCAGAGGAACAAGAATCTGAACCATTCGAAGATGAATCCTGGGCTCAACAAATGGATACACAATGGGAACTCTGGTTCGAGCAGAGAGAACCGCCCACTGAAGATAAATTTATCCAAATCGATGTTGGAGATGAACTTTCATCGAAGCCGATATTTATCAGCAATAATCTTTCCGAAGAAGAAATAGAAGAAATAATCCAGCTGATAAAAGAATATATTAATGTCTTCGCATGGAATTATGAGGATATACCAGGTCTTGATCCGAAAGTGGCTACTCATAAGCTCAGCATCCTCCCCAATTCAAAACCTGTAAAGCAGCACCAACGTCGGTTCCGCCCGGACATGATGGATGCCATCGAAGCTAAAATCAAGAAGTTGATAGCCTGCGGGTTCATCCGGGAAGAACAACATCCTGATTGGGTCGCCAATGTAGTCCCAGTCATAAAGAAAAGAGGAAAAGTACGTGTTTGTATTGATTTCTGAGATCTGAACGCGGCCTGCCCCAAGGATGAGTTCCCTCTTCCCATCAAAGATGTCATGATTGACAATACCGGCGGTTTTAAACGTATGTCTTTCATGGACGAATTTTCAGGGTACAATCAAATTAAGATGAATCCTGAAGATGAAAAGCATACTGGCTTCCGTACACCACTGGGGGTATATTGCTACACAGTCATGCCCTTTGGATTGAAGAATGTCGGGGCTACATATCAGCGAGCCATGAGTAACATATTCTATGAGCATCTACGCAAAATAGTGGAGTATTACGTAGACGATATCGCTGTCAAAAGCCGCTTCAAGGGTACTCACATCCAAGACTTGAAGACGGTGTTTGAGTTGATGCGCCAACATCAGCTCAAAATAAATCCTACAAAGTCTTTTCTCGGTGTATCCAGTGGCAAATTCCTGGGATTTGTCATTACCGTCGAAGGTATTCAAGTTGACCCTTATAAAGTAAAGGCTATCTTAGAAATGCGACCACCCCGTAATCTGAGGGAACTCAGGGGATTTCAAGGTCGTCTGGCTTATATCAGGAGATTTATATCCAACCTCTCTGGGAGATGTCAACCCTTTTCTCGCCTAATGAAGAAGGGCGTATCTTTCGTATGGGACGAAGCCTGTCAGCAAGCATTTGCCGATATCAAATGCTACCTCACTAATCCTCCAGTTCTGGTACCTCCCGTCATAGGAAGACTATTTTTGCTGTGTGTTCGAGCAATGGATCATTCTTTAGGGGCTCTTCTCGCACAGAAGAAAGATGAGGGTCAGGAACAGGCTATCTACTATTTAAGCAAGATGATGATCGGAGCTGAACACCGGTACAATCCAGTGGAAAAAGAATGCTTGGCCCTAATGTTTGCTATTCAGAAGACGCGATATTATGTCACAGGCCAAACTATTCATATCATCTCCAGAATCAATCCTCTTCGGATACTGATGAGTAAGCCGAGTGTTCTTAATTCTCGACTCGCGACTTGGGCGATGTTATTAACACCGTATGATATGGTGTAGGTCCCTCAGAAGTCCATAAAAGGTCAAGCCTTGGCTGATTTCTTAGCTGCCCATCCAATTTCGGAAACATCCAAACTCTACGAGGACATACCTGATGAAGTTGCAGAATGTAACTCTGCAATGGAAGATGATATATGGCAGCTATTCTTCGATGGTGCCACTCAGACTGGTCCCAAGGGAAACGTAGTTTCAGGAGTAGGAATTATTCTGGTGACTCCTGACAAACTCGTCATCTATCGAGCATATTCTCTTAGCGAACCCTGCTCTAATAATGTGGCAGAGTATAATGGTCTACTCATTGGGCTTCAAGTCACTAAAGAACTGGATGTTGAATACTTGGAAGCTTTTGGTGATTCCCAGCTGATCGTCAATCAGGTTAGAGGAATATATGAAGTCCGCAATCCAGACCTCATTCCTTATCATCAATCAACGATCGAGATAGCCATATCTTTTAAAGGATTCTTCTTAGAGCATGTACCTCAATCTCAAAATCTAGAAGCTGACGCTCTAGCCAATCTGGCTGCAGATCTAGCCATTCCTATAAGAAGGCAGAACTCGGTGATCCTTCTTAACAGAGATTTGTTTTGTGTGAAAAATAATTTTCACATAGAACGTAGCTACACCGTAAATACGGTTCCTCCTGAGAGAGATTGGATGAGTCCCTTTATAGACTTCGCAGCATACAGAATCTTACCAGAAGATCCCAAAGAAGCAGTATCGGTTAAAAGACGATCACTACGCTTCTATTTTGATGCTTCTTCACAAAGTCTGTACCGCCGAACTTATGATGGACTACTGTTACGATGTCTCTCTGACGATGATGCAGAACGGGTTATCCGATAAGCTCACGACGGTGTATGTGGAGCACATCAACCCGGTCCTAAGTTACAGGATCATATCAGGAGGATGGGCTACTGCTGGCCTACTATGATTGCAGATGCAGTAAAATATGCAAGACAATGCAAAGCTTGTCAGGTTCATGCAGATTTTATACATCATCCTTCTGAGTATCTACATCCTACCATTGCATCATGGCCCTTCGAATCACGGGGTATGGACATCATTGGTCCTATTCACCCGTCTTCTTCTAAGGGACATCGGTTCATATTGGCTATCACCGATTATTTCTCCAAATGGGCAAAGGCGACCCCTCTCGCTTAGGTAAAGACATCCATCGTGATTAGCTTTATCAAGCATCATGTCATTTATCGCTTTGGGGTACCCCGAAGGATAATCCATGATAATGGGCCTCAATTCATCAGTCAAGCGTTTCATCGAATTTGCGATAAAAATCGGATACAAAATATGGCCTCTACGGCATATAATCCTGCTGCTAATGGTTTGGCGGAAGCCTTCAACAAAACCATTATTAAACTCTTGAAGAAGTTCGTTTCTTCGAACAAAAGAGATTAGAATGAGAAGCTGGGAGAGTGCCTCTGGGCATACCGCACAACGGTACGAACACCGACAGGTTGTACCCCATTCTTATTGGTTTACGAGAGTGAAGCGGTTCTCCCCATTGAAGTTCAAATTCCCTCACTCAGAATAGCAGTGACTAATGAGTTGACTCAGGAAAAGAATGACCAATTAAGGCTTCAAGAGCTAGAAGGATTAGACGAGAAACGTATTCAAGCTCAACAGCGCATTGCATTCTACCAGGCACGTATTTCCAAAGCTTTTAATCAAAAAGTGAAGGAAAGAGTGTTCAAAGTTTGCGAGCTAGTTTTAGCTGTGAAAAGGCCAATGATCATTACCCACAAGAGTAAGGGTAAGTTCCAGCCCAAATGGAAGGCCCTTATGGCGCTTACAGATTAGCCAAGCCTAATGGAGACTTATTAATGGCTCCTATCAACGACAAATTCCTGAAGAAGTACTATGCTTAATCTTCCTTGTTAAAGCAGAGTATGGTGAAGATCTCATTCTGACGATACTACGTACAAAGACTAGTTGGATCATATTCTATCATATCCATATAACCTCTGAATAGATATGTACAACTGATTTGGAACTTCAAAACCTATCACGTCCATATTACCTCTGATAGTATTTTGTATACAAATTTAGTTGGATCATACTCTATCATGTCCATATAACCTCTGAATAGATATGTCCAACTGAAGCTTACCGAAAGTATATTACGTCCATATTACCTCTGATATTACTTTCGCCCTAGCCTATCATTTATATTCAAAAATGATGGGTCCCCAAAGTCAGATAAAGTCTCTTTATTATCTCCAGAAAGAGCAAGTTACATATAAAGAAGCAAAAAGTACATTATTGGCGAGGAGCTGTCAAATCACGAATCTGCTGCGCTAGAGCGGCCATCCTCTCATTCCTGGAGTTCAAGACGTTAGCGCGAGCCCGCTCCAACCTTGCCTCCTCATTATTCAAGACAGACAGTTCAGACCGAGCATGTACAAAACCCGCGTGGATGACACCCACATGTGCCAGGTTCTGCTGAGCCGCTTCCATTCGGTCTTTCAACACATCTTGAGCTGCCGATGCAGCAAGAGCCCTCTCCTTTGCCTGAGCGAGTTCATCTTCCAATTTGCGAACCCTCGCTGCCTCTTCATCATATTCAGCCTCGCACTTAGCCAGCTGGGGAATGACATACCCCAATATGGCATGCTCTTCATTTATCTCTTGCTGCTGTGCCTCGATAGATTTGCTCAGAGTTTCTATCTCCCCAGCAAGTCTCGCAGTCAAGGAGTCATACTCAGCTTGAATCATATCATCGACATTGCCCTGAGACAATTGCAAATAATTGTTAATAGGTTGTTCCAAACCATTAACTATTTGTTCCAAAGCATCAGCTCGTCCGACGTCATCGAAATTTCTATTCTGCGCTATGGTGAGATTGGAGGACATCTTCAAAGCTTCGAAGACTAGATTCTTCTCCAGTACCATCGATATCAGCATTTTCAAAGTGACGTAGAAAACGCTAGTGAATTATTCAACTAGCATGGCGAGATTCGAATGGACGCTGGGAGTGGCTGCAATATCGGTGAATCCCCTTCCAGGAACGACGGCAGAGGGTGTCGTCACAGTGGTCGCTTCAACAGAAGGCGCAACAAAAGTAGAGGCACCGACAACGGTCGAAGTTGTTGGCATGCTCGACAAAGGAGGCATAGTCGAGACAACCTGCTACTCCTCCTCCAATATTATTTGGACCGGTACTGGTGGAACAACATCCGATAATGTTGCGGATGAAAGATCGGCAGCATCAAAGCTTGCCCCTTCGGTGTCAAGCACCGCCATTTCATCAGCAGAATCCGCAACAAAGTTAAAATTTGCGTCGACTCCGCCTTCCCCTGAGATATCTTCACCTGAAAAGAAGACAAGAGAAAGTTAATATCAACCTGATGTTAATTTTCCTAAAAAGAGGCGTAAGGACAACATTTACCCATGGCTGATGGTATATATGTCGCGTCCGCAGCCAATACAGCTAAATTATTTCGTAATGATGCTAAGCAAGCTGTCATACCTGGAGAAGAGGGTGTACCAAATGACGTCTGAGGGTAGTCATCCAAGTCTTCACCCAGATCCAGTCGAGGTTCATCGGGTGGAATCTCACTGGAGATACTTACAGATGAAGAAGGGGCCGGACCCATTATTGGTCTGGATAAAGATATCCTTAATTTACTCGGCCTCGAAGGTGACCTCACTGCACTACCAGTAGCGGTAGTAGCGACAGCAGTCTCGAGCAAAGAATCTCCGGCACTGTCAGCCGGAACTGTAGAGGATCCCTCTCTAAAAGTCGAAGGACCTTCGATCAAAGAATCATCCCCGATCGAGGAAACAACAGGCTCACTCCTAGGAGCCTCATGGCTGGAAGTCCTTATAGGACCACTGACAGTCTTCTTTTTCTTGCGAGGGGAAGTCTCTTTCGGAGTAGAGGCCCTTCGCTTACTGGGGATAACAAGAGGCTCTGCAGGCGGAGGTATTACGCCTCTCGGTATTGTCAACAAAAACTCATCTGGACCGACAGGGTCTTCACCTTCATCAGAGGAAACTGACGGGACCTCCTCTCTTCCAGTGGACTTATGAGAGGGCATTCTAAAACTTTTACGCATATCAAAATCGCGATGGAAGGTATTTATGGATGCATAAAATTGCGCATACGAATGGAGGATGCGCAACTCTATGGAGAGAGAAGTCGCGGGCACAGTAAAGGTTGCTCCAGTACAACCCATTATAAAGTACCGCCACCCTCTGGCTCCATCAATGAGCCCACCTCTGGACTTGAAGCTGGTGATGGCATTTTCCATATGCAATTGGTCATACCCAAACTGTCTGGCGAACCGACTAGGCAGATAAGGCTCCAAGAAGCAATGGTCGTCACTTATGTACAACAAATGGGAAGGTCTAATGCAGACCAACCAATAAAAAGCATCGGGAGAAAGAAAGGTCTTCCCGTGACCCGAATCTTGAAGTTTCGTTCCCTGTTGATTGATATGTACAGTGGGGACGGTACAGAAGAGCTTCCAGCTATGAGCAAAATTTAATGCTCGCCGACAGTCTACGACGGTGGTCACGTTCCAGGAGGAATTTTTGTAATTCAACAAGAAATTATTTTCTGAACTACTGGCAGAGCCGAGAGACATCACCCTGGGGTTATGAAGAACTAACCATTCCATCAGATATAGGAATGGTAACTCTACCCTGGGAAAGCTTTCACGCCGTGTCTCATCAGTGAGAAGCCCATCAGTAATAGCCATCAGGCCAGCTTGTATCCGGCATACCATGGCAGGGAGCAAGCCCAGTCTTGCCCCAAATACCAAACGCACTGCAGTCCATAAGGTGTTGTGATGAATACGATCTGCAGATGTGATGCCAGGTACTTCCAATCGGCGTAGCCATACAGAGAGGAAGCCAGCCAGTTGAGCTTCCCTTGACAGAGGCTTACAGCAATGCCTCATATAACTGTAGGCTTTAGTGCCTGCAGGATAACCCTCGATCTCCTCGTCGAGAACTTGATCTGAAGCCCCATCATCTTTAATAAGATCATCGAATATTTGGGCATTAAGCACGCTCAGAAGATTCAAGGGCTTATCTCTGCTATCCACAACTTTGTCTGGCTTAGCATCTCTAACCTGATGAAAGAAGAGATAGGATGCCTATTTGTTGGTATGAACCAAATCAGAGGGCTCCTTGTAGAACGTAGTGCAAGCAAGGTAGTGGCTCATCAGCTCCTGATATACCACCACTGTCCGAGGGTTTGTATCCCTCAATTCCCTATTTGTGGGAACATACTCTTCATATGGAGTATCCCCCATTGGCAGCCTTGAAATCTCTGCCATCTCATGAAGGTCCAATCCCAACTCCCCTAGCGGAGTGGCGAAAGTCCCAGTGAGCGAAATGTACCGCTCCATCAAAGCCAAAAATAGGTTGGGGTTGATAGGCAGCCCAACACTGGTGGCACTCACGGCCACAAACAAGCCAATACCTTCCAGCTCTACCTGGAAGTGCTTCAAAGCCCAGGCAGTTAAGCGAGCCCATCGAAGGTTCCCGGGGCTAAGCCACCCGCTCGTCCGAGGATTAACCTTGGGGTATACTCCTCCCTGCCCCATGAAGTCATTGCAAAAAGTCGATATTTGAACTGGCTGGATTAGTGCAGTGTCTTCACTCGGGACGCTACCCGAAAATAATCCCCTAAAAGGCATGACAGGGCCTGAGGGACGGCTAACAAATAATCCTTGGCCTGACCCTTTCTGATAAAATATCTTCCCCGGCTGGCCATGAAGATCAGGAGTCAGGGTCCATGACATCTTCCGGGGATGCGTGGCATGGAAGAATGATGAAATAAGATAGTCTCTGGGCATCCTTGGCAGGAACATGACCATGCCATCAGCAGTAAACACCCAATTTTCTTTCTTGGGCTTCGTTTGGGATTGTTTGTCAATAATATCCCCGAATAGGAAAGCTGGCTTCTTATATTTGGCCCCATCAATATACGTCAGGGGCTCTCCACTGATCACACTCAACAGCATTCGTTCTTCTTGAGACGATATCAGAATTCCCCTTCCTTCAGGATACTGGGTTCCAGAAATAGGGAATGTCACATAGGACAAATCCTCCAGATAATTGGAGTTCAGCATCCCAGCAGTAGAACCCATCACCTCAGCCAACAGAGGGATCTGTAAGTCCACTACAAAATGCAAGAAGAACAAGTCAGTTTCTACACTAGATATTACAGTCTTGCAGCTTACGCCAAAGATCAACAGTCTGTGCTTTTACGCCAAGACTGTAAAAACTTGAGTTTCTACGCTGGAACCTATTTCCGAGGCGTAAGATTCAAGGTTGGCAGTATACACCAAAACTTAACAGTCTGAGTTTTTACGCCAGACTGCCAAAATTTGAGTTATTATACCGAAATTTTCATCCAGAGCGTAAACATTCAAAGTTGGTAGTATACGCCAAATTTTGACAGTCAAAGCTTTTACGCCAGACTGCGAAAATATGAAGTTTTTACGCTAACACATTAGGAATGTGGGCGTAAATGATAAAACATCTATGTGCATCATCTTCCTCGAAGAGGCTCTCAGCACAGAAGATGACCTAGCGCGTTCACGTATAACGTGTACGAAGGGTTTTCTTCGTTTTCTTGTCTCAAAAGCTTTACCTATGATGCCTGGTGCACAGCTTGACGGTGGGATACTTCGTTCAGACCGAGGTTCACTCAGCCCGATGGGAGTCGCTCGTACTTGAGCAGAAGAGCGAGAAGAAGAGGCAGCTTTCTTTCCCTTGGCAGCAGAAGCTTGTTTGGGTGCCATGACGATTCTAAGTTCTCAGAGAAAGAGACGAAGAAGAAGAGTTCTCAAAGAGACGAAAATTTTCTTGCAAAAGACAGATGAAGGGTTTCTTCTCTGAAAGCCTTGGGGTATTTATAGAGTTCGAATAACTCTTCGAATCCCTAACCAAATCTGATATTTAATATTCGGTTATGATTTGGGGCCACGTCAGCCTATCATTTGAAAAAAGAAGACGGACAGTCAGTCGATCCAGATTCTACGTGCAGAGCAGATCTATGATTTTACGCTAAGGAGCTTTCTACGCTCAAAAGGCTACAAATCTACGATTTTACGCCCAGATGCTTTTATGCTCACGAGCTTCTACGCTCAAGAGGCTACAAATCTACGATTTTACGCCTGAGAGGCTACAAATCTACGGTTTTACGCTAAGAGGCTATAAGTCTATGGTTTTACGCCCGGATGCTTTTATGCTCGGTAGCTTTTATGCTCGAGAGGCTATAAACCTACGACTTTATGCTCAGAAGCTACAAATCCATAATTTCACGCTCACGAGCTTTTTACGCTCAGAGGCTACAAATCTACGATTCTACTCTTGAAAGCTACAGATGGCCAATGGTAAGGGTTTACGCAGAGAATGCTCCTTCTTGGCTATAAAATATTTCAAGTGTCCAAAACATACAGATTTTAGCATTGAAGATAACTCTTATTCTCGGGTCGATTGGAAGTTCATTCGAAGTCCAGTCTTTTACATAAGTTCAAGTATGGCTTATTTGTCGCCATTTCTCGCCCTTGTTCAAGGGATTTTCGGGAAAATATTATTGAAGATGACGGTCTGAAAAAGAATTCTTCGTATCAGAGGAGTGACAGTTCAGATATTTTACGCGACCTCTCGTTCAAGAAAACAGCACGACTGTTTGGATCTTCAACTTATGTGCTAGGCAGCTTTCTACGCGTCCTCTGTTACGCATAAAAGACGGGACGAGATCAGATACTCTTTTATCAGAATCAGCGTAAAGTTATTCAGGCATGCCGAAGCTGCACATATTCAGACTTTATCACAGCAAATATGGCAAATCACCATATGCGTAAAAGAAGACAATTTTATTAATCATGATTATATATGATAGAAATCCAGTTTACAAAGGGTTTTTTATCTTCATGATTACATATGATAGAAATACTTTTTCTACAAAGGGTTTCTCATTTTCATTTAAAGATCACACCGAGAATTTGTTCTCATATTGGTGGAGATCTTTGTAGTCTTCTTCAGCAGTTAATCGGCTTCCGCGGTCGATTAACAAAAAAATGATTAATGGCGGAAGGATACACAATTGGGCTTGTATAAATTATTCAAGCCCACCCTCCATACGCCATGGCAGATTGAGTTGGGGTTTCAGACCCAACCCAATACTGGAAGACAGGGCCAGACTGCCTACCCTCGTCCACCGTCATGATGGGAGAAAATACAGCTTGCAAGCTGTGTGGTCCAATACGACCCTTTCTCTCCCCTGGACGAATCGCCATATGAAATTGTTGATCATCCCGAGCAAAGGAAGCTATGATATCCTTCTATGATCCATCGTTGCAGAGGACATTTGCTCGAAGATGCCTCTTTTTATGGCTCCTTACTTGTTGGAAGAGCATGATCTTCTTCTTCCTCAAGTCAGCAAGACGAACAGCGGCAACCATCTCTTTTTGGTGGGGGATGAAGTGTGGAAGAAACAGGTTAACTCAATCGCCTTTATATAGGCAGAGGAGATCACACCAAATCCTAATAAATCTCTAAATATTTGCCATAAAATTAGCCTCGCAGAACGTGTCAGCCTTGACCATTTCATGCTTCATTCAAAGTGTTTCAAATTACGAGGAATTTGAAAACTTTGAAGGGGGTCTTGTAGAAGCATAGAAAATACGCTGAGGAAGTATACGCATAAAACCCTCAAACCGCATAAAACAGAGCTCCAGCACTGGGTGGCGTAAGACCTGACTTCAGAGCCATTGGCGTACAGTGGAACTTCAACGCTGTTTAGCGTAAAATATAGCTTAAGAATAACCCGCGTAATGCAGTATTTCAGACTGCTTCAGTGTAAAAAGGTTGCTGCATCGCTATTTTGGCGTAAAACCCATCTGCTTTTAATGCAGCATGGAAGGGTACGAGGAACTCTTCGTATTTCTCAAATGAACCTGTCAGAAAGTACAATGAACCTGACTCTTGACAAAGAGTACTGCATGACGACCGAGAGGACGACTGTAATGATGATTCGGCACAGAGCTCCAGACTGTCGTTTAGTGTCAAAGCCTTAAATTAAGATACCGTTTACGCATCCAAGGAATACGCTACCTATTTTACACTGGCAGACATGAGCTTTTACGCTCATGACGAGAGGAAACCAATCGCCACGTCAAAAGTTATTCTTCGTACAGAATTCGAGGCGCGTCTCTGCAGTTAATGCGCGTGATGGGGGCAGATCTCTGCATTAAATGCATGAGATTTGGTTCTACTTTTAACGACTGGGTGAGCCATAATTAGGGCTAATATGTCCACATCACCATCCCCACATATTACGCCAACCAGGCTATTTTCAGCTATAGGAGTACGCTGTACGCTATCTTTTTGAAATACGCCAATCTGGCTATTTTCAATTATAGGAGTACGCCGTACGCTATCTCCTCGAAATACGCCAACTCAGGCTACATTTGCAAAGGTGCGTGATAAGACTATTTGGTTCGGAATATGCTCAAAGACCTCGGTCAAAGAAGAATAATCGGTTGTCTTTCCGCCTGCTACCTATCCATGCAGCATCATGCTTTTACGCCTACTTGGCTTCTATGCCAACCATCAGGCTTCTACGCCTACGTGGCTTCTATGCCAACCTGACGGCTTCTACGCCTACTTGGCTTCTATGCCAACCTGACAGCTTCTACGCCTACTTGGCTTCTATGCCAACCTAACGGCTTCTACGCCTACTTGGCTTCCATGCCAACCTGACGGCTTCTACGCCTACTTGGCTTCTATGCCAACCTGACGGCTTTTATGCCTACTTGGCTTCTACACCAACATGACAGCTACCTGGCTTCTACGCCAGTATGACGACTATTTGGCTTCTACACCAATCATCTCTACGCGAGGGGCAGTTACCTACGTGGCTTACATGTCGTGATCTTCGCAGCAGTTATACGCGTTACCTGATAATGGGACACATGTCACACACAGAGTCGAGAGATCATTTAGACGTGGGTAGCAGTTATCATAACCGCCGCGTAAAGAGCGCCATACTCTCCACTGTTCGGCTTCTACACCGACTGGACGGTTACAGCAATTGGACTCTATAAATAGAGACCTCTATTGATAGAGGTTAAGGGAGTGAATGCTATTGAAGGGTCCAATTCTATTGAAGGGTGGAATTCTATTGAGAGGTCGGATTTTCAGAGAGGCATTGAAGGATTGGATTTTATTTTTTTTTGAGAGAGAAGAGTCTAGAGCACAGACAGAGAGTAGTGATTGACGGCTTTGGCACCGAGCATCCAATCTCTCCCGTAACCTTTGAAGCTTCTCCTTCTTCTACGGCACTTCTTCGTCATCGTGTGGTCCAAGGGACAAAGTGATCGACCGCAGATCAGACTCCTATAGCAATATTTACCCAGATGTAAATTTTGTACTTGATATCCTCGTATATGATTAATTTTACTTCTTGTTTGTAAACCAAAGAAAGGGTTTCGTATAAACCTAGTTTTATTTCTTTCGTTTATTATCAAACATATATATATATATATATATATATATATATATATATATATATATATATATATATATATATATATATATATGGGTGAGTGTGTGTGTGTGTTTGTGTGTAAGTGTGTGCCTCTCTCTCTCTCTCTCTCTCTCTCTCTATAAATATATATATATATATATATATATATATATATATATATATATATATATATATATATATATATATATATATATATATATATATATATATAAGTGTATATATATGTATATGTGGAGGTTTGAGTGAGTGAGTGTATGTATGAGAGTGTGAGGGTTTATATATATATAGATAGTATATGTGTGGGTTGAGATATATATATATATATATATATATATATATATATATATATATATATATATATATATATATATATATATATATATAGTGTATGTGTGTGTGTGTGTATGTGTGTGTGTTTATATATATATATGTATGTGTGTAGTGTGTGTGAGTGTTGAGTGTCACGCCCCAGTCCCAAAATATATAGAACTAGGAATACGTAAGCATGCCAGCCATATGTATATGGCAACTCCAATATATGGATACCATATACACACGTACGCTGTAATATGAATATAAACTCACATGTGGTATAAATAGTGTCATAAGTCACAGATATACTAAATCTCATCCACACAACAAGTCACAAAAAGGAAATAACTAAACTAGAATAAAGAGTCTGAATAATCCAAAACTAATAGTCGGGTGGAGACAAATCTACTATCAATGACTATATCAAAACTAGAATAAGAGAGACTATAAATTCTCTAATATAAAATAAGATGATGATATAAAGGTATCAGCGAAGTGATCCATCGCTAGAGATAATCAAGGATGCTCAGAAGGTAAGACCTCCTCGGAAGAGATAAGTAGTAAGTCCTTATCCGTGCTCCTGCGAATAGTTATGAACATCTACACCTGGAAAGGGACCAGGTCCTCAGAGGGACGTAACAAGATACATAGAAGCAAGCCTATTTGAATACAGTAAACATGCATAATGTTTGAAAATATATAAGTACGCTGTACAAGATAATCTATATGAATGCAAATGAGGACAACTTTTCGACGTATGGGCAAGGGTAGGCTACTCGATCTAAGCCTCACAACTCACACACCCATCTAGAACATCATCAGCCGACATACCGCGGGGGTAGCGACCCTTGTGACTCCATCAATCGACATACCGCGGGGGTAGCGACCATCGGACATGACCACCATAGTGCGTGCTAGTTACTACGGTTTACCAGAGTGGTTATAGCCCATACGCCTACTAATTGTCCTCTTATGATACTAAGTGTCATGTGTGTGTCAACATATCTAATATATAGTAATGACTGAAAGAAACTACACATGCAATGAATATACAAAAATGCAATAAATATACAGAAATATAATAAGCATGCAAAATACTGTAAGAAATTTGGCAAGGTATCTTGCCTGATCTGAAAAAGAATAAAATCTCAACTCAAGGCGTCGTCCGATCTACCAATCACATAAATTAAACAAGTTATATTACAAAAGTAGGTGAATATGTTCCTCCATTTTAATCTATTTTAATTCTGAATAAAATAACCTAAAATAGTATTTTAATCTTATTATAATCTAATTTTTTTTGTTAAACCCTAATTTTGGTCCAAAGAAAGTCAACTTTACGGATTTGTGATCCGTGGCACGCAAATCGAGACAATCCGTTGACCAAAAGTCAACCGACTCAAATCCTAGATTTGTGTGTAGAATCCTATAGATTTTAATGCTACATGAACACCAGAATCGACGGTTTCATAAAATCACAAGTCGGTAAAGAGTTATGGCCACAAGGGCACACAAATGAAAGTTTTCGGTGGTTTCCTACTTACGTCTACGTTAAACAAATTTTACAGTAGATTAAACTTGCATATTAAATTTTTTAAAAATAATTTTATGAAATTTCATTATGTCAATCTTTCGAAACTTCAAACGACTCGTAATTCCTAGTTCGGGATCTCCCAAATCTCAAAAATACGAAAAGGCATCTGATTTCGGACAACTGGCACTTTTAGAATTTTCTAAAAAAATAGGTTCATAAATTATTAAAATATATAACTAACCTTTATATATTTCTAACAAAAAAAACTGGAGCACGTTTGGAGTCCGGAGCTAGAAGATATCGTCTTTTTAAGTCGTCATAACATACTAGAAAATGAGGCTGAATTTATGACGAATTTTGACTCTTTTTGGACGAAAAAGAGGTGAATTTGGGAAAAAAATATGAAGGATGAGGTATTTATAATGGTGGAGACTACTTAATTGAATACGATTAGGATTGGCTAATTTATATGTGAATAGGATCAGTTTAAATAAGGATAGGATATGCATGAAGTTGCTTTCCTAGTAGACTCATGATTTGAATTAATTTAAAATAGAGTTTGAGTTCATCTCAATAATTTATAATCTTAAATAAAATTAAAGATAATACAAATAATTTATATATAATCTTATTAATATCTATTAACACTAAATTAGCATCTATCTAATATTAAGACTATATATAACCAAATAAATCCTAAATAATTTCAAAAATCTAAATAAATTTCTTAAAATTCTAAATAAATTACAGAAAAATATAATTAAATATTTTAACCTAAAATAAATATTTGGTAGGAACAACATGCAAGTATGGTCTCATAGTAAATCATAGAAGTCCTAGAAATTTACGTTCCATATGTTTTAATTACCTAAAAATTCTAGAAAAATCTCTAAAAATCTAAAATAGTCTAAAAATAATTCTAAATAAATATTTACATAAGTAAATATACTAAAAAATTATTTTCTAATTAACTAAGAGAATACTCTAAAGTAATTCAATATTTAAAATAATCTATAATAAATATAATAATACAAAATATACACAAAATACCTATTTTGGGTGAGAGGGTTTACAATCTACCCAACTTAAAAGAATTTTGTCCTCGAAATTAACACTAACCCATATCCGTAATAAATCATAATAGCTATTAACACTTTATTTCTATCTAGCATTGCTTCCTAAAAGTCATGGTCAGTCACCTCAACAATTTTTATTTATTGTCCATATCCTATTCTATTTTCCTCTAACTCGTCTATACTACCCAACTTAAAAGAATTTTACTAGTAGTCAAGGTCTTTTGATTCTATTATCTAGGTTGTAAGACAAACTTATTCATTGGGTCGAGAATCTTGGGATACCTGTTTGGAATCTCATAACTATGATTTTTTCCCATAACCGTCCAGTATCGTAGTCTAATATTGCTACGCCACCTGACCAGTATGTCTGCAAATACTTTGACTACTCTACTATAACGGTCTAGCTGCAGCTGTCGCTACTTCGCTAGCGAATTGTCATAGTTGTCAGTTCGTAACAAGTGCCTTCAACTCTTTCCTAAGCATAGTTTAAGTTTTAGGACAACACTTTATGTCTTGTCTAACTTTATAAAACTATTAGGAGTATGAACTATTTCAAACAATCTAACAAATTTTTATTAGGCTAAATGATGCTACTTAAGGGTTAAAGAATACAGATATTGCTATAGTGCATATACATAAGGGTATTTATTAAGAACTCATTCTTTTAGTTTTTTAATCATTTACTAAACCATTTATGTTTTAACTAACAATACAAGGGTGAGGTTGAAGTAATTCAAATAATTCATAATGGCACGAAGAAATATGATTATGATAGGAAGAGTTAAGCACGAGATAAGGAATGTATTTAGAAGAGAAGAGGAGCCACCCAAGGGGCGAGATGGTGATAGAAAGAGAATACTACTACTGCTACTCGCGTCATCTATTGACTTCGTGGATATGCCATCTAGTTAGGATATCAACATATCCTCATAACTGCTAAACTACCATATATATAATTCTACGTCTACTATGCACCTAAGATCTCGTGTCATATAGGGGGTCAGGAGTATGCAATAAAAAATATAACTAAAGGTCGTACCTGTATCTACGACTTTCTGTGCCTGAGCTCTCTTATTTGTCATAATGAGTGCTTGGCCTATGGGGTATATCTAGTACTTTCCGTGTATCAAACTTATACTAAGCACGAACGTTCATCTTTTCAAAATAGGGGAAGACGAAAAACAACAATAAGGAATTTCAATGAGGAGGTGATAGAATACAAGTACGGGATTCAAAGGGATTAGAGAATTCGAAAGGGAATTGCTAAGGCAGTTGTGGATTAAAATCTTATTTTGGTAAATTCCTATATGCATGTTCATATCAGAACAGTTTATGTACCTGACATGATATGCTCTGGCCAGTCTAGAGGGCAAGTATATTCGTCTAGCAAGTTGGGTCAACTATATCTCAATCCACATAAAATAGTGATACAAAGATCGAACCAAGCGCACTACGGCTGATCAGACCATAATACACAGATTCTAATTTAGACAATGTATTAGTGTGGGCCTCCAATAATACATATGTCATGAACAAGCTCAATACAAGATTAAGCTTGCAAAACTAGGCTATAATAGCAGCATAAGTCGAGGTAGTAAAAAAAATAAGTACGCTTGATTATGATGGAGGAAGGTACAGAATAATTTAAGTTCATCAAGAAGACCGGTGTCGTGTCTCTATAGTTGCTATACTAATTTTTTGTCTAAGTCTAAAGTCAACCAAATGGGTGTATGGGCCTCTAAGTTCTACAATCTAGATAAACACTAAAGTTCTATAGTCTAGATAAGTACTATCTTCTTATGCAAGCCTATAATTGGTGTCATTCATTTATATTTCATTAATGGGTCAAAAGACTATGTGATACTAGGTTATGAGGTATACTACCAAACTTATAAAAATTTAACTAATAGTGTTATTGAATACTAGAGTGTATATACCTAGTACAAGTCATCTTCCTAACCTTTATCAAGCATGAGAGAAGATAAGATTGACGTAGAGAAGGGATCACGCAAGATGCAATGTAAGCAATCAAACGAGAATGCGAAATAAAATCAAGGGAGGTGATTAAATAAGTGGATGAGATCCTATATTCTAATCCTATGTGCTGGCTTGCTCGGTACAGTAACATAACCGAGATAATATGCTCTCGACCTGCATGGGCCACCACAAAAATATGTCACGTCCCAGTCCCAAAATACGTAGGACTAGGAATACGTAAGCATGCCAGCCGTATGTATATGTCAAGTCCAATATATGGATACCATATACACACGTACGCTGTAATATGAATATAAACTCACATGTGGTATAAATAGTGTCACAAGTCACAGATATACTAAATCTTATCCACACAATAAGTCACAAAAAAGAAATAACTAAACTAGAATAAAGAGTTTGAATAATCCAAAACTAATAGTCGGGTGGAGACAAATCCACTACCAATGACTATATCAAAACTAGAATAAGAGAGAAGTATAAAATCTCCAATATAAAATAAGATGATGATATAAAGGTATCAGCGAAGCGATCCATCGCTAGAGATAATCAAGGATGCTCAGAAGGTAAGACCTCCTCGAAAGAGATAAGTAGTAAGTCCTTATCCGTGCTCCTGCAAATAGTCATGAACATCTACACCTGGAAAGGGACCAGGTCCTCAGAGGGACGTAACAAGATACATAGAAGCAAGCCAATTTGAATACAGTAAACATGCATAATGTTTAAAAATATATAAGTACGCTGTACAAGACAATCTATATGAATGCAAATAAGGACAACTTTTTGACGTATGGGCAAGGGTAGGCTACTCGATCTAAGCCTCACAACTCACACACTCGTCTAGAATATCATCAGCCGACATACCGCGGGGGTAGCGACCCTCGTGACTCCATCAATCGACATACCACGGGGGTAGCGACCACCGGACACGACCATCATAGTGCGTGCTAGTTACTACGATTTACCAGAGTGGTTATAGCCCATATGCCTACTGATTATCCTCTCATGATACTAAGTGTCATGTGTGTGTCAACATATCTAATATATAGTAATGACTGAAAGAAACTATACATGCAATGAATATACAGAAATGCAATGAATATACATAAATATAATAAGCATGCAAAATACTGTAAGCAATTTGGCAAAGTATCTTGCCTGATCTAAAAATGAATGAAGTCCCAACTCAAGGCGTCGTCTGATCTACCCGTCACATAAATTAAACAAGTTAGATTACAAAAGTGGGTGAATTGGTTCCTCCATTTTAATCTATTTTAATTCTAAATAAAATAACCTAAAATAGTATTTTAATCTTATTATAATCTTATTTTTTTGGTAAACCCTAATTTTGGTACAAAGAAAGCCAACTTTACGGATTTGTGATCCGTGGCACGCAAATCGAGGCAATCCGTTGACCAAAAAGTTAACCGACTCAAATCCTAGATTTGTGTATAGAATTCTATAGATTTCAATGCTATAAGAACACCAGAATCGACGATTTTATAAAATCATAAGTCGGTAAAGAGTTATGGCCACAAGGGCACACAGATGAAAGTTTTCGGTGGTTTCCTACTTATGTCTACGTTGCACAAATTTTACAGTAGATTAAACTTGCATATTAAATTTTTTTTAACAATTTTATGAAATTTCATCATGTCAAATTTTTCAAACTTCAAACGGCTCATAATTTCGAGTTCGGGATCTCCCAAAATCTCAAAAATACGAAAACGCGTCTGATTTCGGACAACTGGCACTTTTAGAATTTTCTGGAAAAATAGGTTCATAAATTATTAAATTAACTTATATATTCAAAAACTAACCTTGATATATTTCTAACAAAAAAAATTGGAGCACGTTTGGAGTCCGGAGCTAGGAGATATCGTCTTTTTAAGTCGTCATAACATACTAGAAAATGAGGCTGAATTTATGATGAATTTTGACTCTTTTTGGACGAAAAATAGGTAAATTTGGGAAAAAAAATATGAAGGATGAGGTATTTATAATGTTGGAGACTACTTAATTGAATACGACTATGATTGGCTAATTTATATATGAATATGATCAGTTTAAATAAGGATAGGATATGCATGAAGTTGCTTTCCTAGTAGGCTCAGGATTTGAATTAATTTAAAATAGAGTTTGAGTTCATCTCAATAATTTATAATCTTAAATAGAATTAAAGATAATACAAATAATTTATATATAATCTTATTAATATCTATTAACACTAAATTAGCATCTATCTAATATTAAAACTATATATAACCAAATAAATCCTAAATATATATATAGGTTAGATAGTGAGATAAGAGAGAAGGGTGAGGTAAGGTATTGGATTTCAATACCTTGAGCTATTGAAGGTAAGTTGAGGTATTGCCTATATATATATATATATATATATATATATATATATATATATATATATATATATATATATATATATATATATATATAGTTAGCTAGCTAGTTAGAGTTAGAGAGGGGTAAGGCTAGAGGTATCTCAATACCTTGAGATACTCAAGGTATTGGGTATCGGGACGAGGTATTAGATTTTTGCCCGTGTATGGGATAAGTAATGCTTTTATATATATAGATATATAAATATATACATGTTAGGATATATATTAGAGGGTATAGGCGGGGTGTATAGCGTAGGTTGATATATCGGATACCGAGGGTATCCCGGTATCTCAAAGAGGCGAGTTTGAGGGTTTACTAGCTTAATGAGCTAGTTTTGACCTAGAATTTTAGGGGCACCCTAGTTTGACCTAGAGTTGACCGTGATTGCCCCGGTTGACAGCTAAAGTCAACATTTGACCTAGTTTCGGCCTAGAGTTGACTTTTTGGACCCCGGGTTGACTTTTGACCAAGATTTCATCGGTTTGACCTAGAACAACCCTAGAAGCTTGTTTTTAGTTATTTTATATATGTTTAACTCTTTAGAACCCTGTTTAACCTTGCTTTTCGTAATAGGTCCTTGCGACGCCAGTCCGGATCTCGATTCTCACCAGTTGCTCAGTACGTCAGGCGAGTACCTACCTCTGATTGTTTCCATTTCATGATAGCGTATATATGACCTGTTCTAGAACTGTTAATACTTGATTCTGACACATTGTTTCATGAGCTGGTACTAGTTGGATCCCGTCATGAGATGTTATCCCCCTTACCGTGTTCAGCGGGTACTCTATCACGTGTATTTCATCATGTGCTTCGAGTATTGATTCTCATGTGCTTCATGTGCTTCGTTTGTTCTCGCTTTCATGTGCGCAAGTTATTTATCATGTACGTAGCGTGTCGTGGTTGGATCCAAGAGTATTAGTAGGGGAGGGGAGTAGAAGTTGGTTATGTGATCAAATCCAAACAGTATTCATGTGTATGTCGGTTATGCAACTCACGTATAACGGAGTTATCGTAGAATAAATCATGTGCAACCCAAGCCGATCACATAACAAACTTGTGCTCAAGGCACTTAGCTAGTATTCCTATTTTCTCACATGTAGTTACTTCTCTACTGCTTGTATTCTTCCCCAGTTTTACATTACAGTTACTTTATCAGTTCTACCATGTATTTACTTTCATGTGTATCTTGTATTCTTTTCTATTGCTAGTCATATACACCTTACCATGTATTTGGAGTTGCTATCAGAGTTATGTACTTCGCTCCAATCCTGACTGGATATATTTTTCAGAGGATCCTGAGGACTTTTGCCCGACTTACTACGGGCCAGGCGTCGACGATTGTTGCCACCTTGAGATAGAGAAGGAGCCCGTCCCAGCTGAGGAGACGCCGCTAGCGCCCTAGTATAGCTAGGTGGGTTTCACTGGGTTTTTTCCCAATTAGTTTTGGATGACTGTATTATTTATTTTGTTGTTACTGTGAGATGTTATAGACTCTTAGACTTGGACTGTATATTTTGAATATTGTACTTCCTCTCTTTGGTTCTTTGTTTCTTTTGCTGATATCTTATCGTACTTTTACTCTTCTCCTAGTTATTGTGATTGAGTTTATGTATATATTGTAATGTTGTCCTCCTTTTGGAGAGGTTATCTTGACAGGTTATTGTGAGATTTAGATAGTTGTGACCTAGACAGTGTTCTACCGTCGATTCTGCGGCGTAGGCTGGACGTACCCACGACTCATTCCCAATTTTTTAGGTGCGGGTCGTGACATATTTTGGTGGTGGCCCATGCAGGTCTAGTTTCTAGGTCTACCTGCGATAAGATATAGGATATAGGCTGAGAGAGAGTGTGCTCAATCACAACTAGGACCCTTCCTGATCTTTTGTTATCTTTAATTTTTTCTGAAATTATTTTCTCTTGAAATATTACTGTCCTTCCTTAATGATATCGTATCTTGCACCATATTGACTTCTTTTGATCTGTGTTCAGGATACCTCTGAAGATACGATCTCACCGCACTGTTCCAGCAGCTGCCACCGAGAGGTCTGCTACCTCTCGTCCTGCTCGACTTCAGGCAGCTGCTACCGCTCCACTTATCACTCCTGCAGTTGAGGGAGCATCTGCTTCTCTCGGAGATTCTCCTCCACCTGTCGATCCGAGAGCTACCCCTGTTGTTCCGGTGGTACCTCCTCTACCACCTCCTGCACCGATAGACGCTGCTCAGTTGTTCGCGTTCTTTAGGGAGATGATGGACGCACAACACCGACAGGTAGACGTGATGAGGTTGGGCATTGCAAATGCCCACCAGGTGGCCATGACGGCAGTAGACAGAGTGGCTCAGATCCAACCACAGTCAGAGCAGGCACAGCATCCTAGGCCTGGCAACATCATTGACTTCTAGAGGATGCGGCCCAAGGAGTTCCGGGGTACAGAGGGGATCCTGTACGCTGATTACTGGATCGAGCATATCGAGGGGATCTTCAGGTTGGCACTGATCCCAGACAGCATGCAGATAGAGGCAGCGGGCAGCCAGATGTTCGATCTTGCCCTTACTTGGTACCGTACTGACACGAGGATAGCGGTACCGGAACTTACTTGGGAGGCTTTCAAGAAGCTTTTCAAGGAGAAGTTCTTTCCGAATGTGGCTCTCAGTGCCTTAGAGAGCCTGTTTGAGGCACTCATCCAGGGGAGCATGCTGGTGGACGAGTATGCAGCAGAGTTCTGCCGTCTGGGCATATTTGTAGAGGGCTTGGGCCAGGCAGCGAAGGCGCGAAAGTTCCGCAAGGGTTTGGTCATGGTGGTCAAGTCCTTGACTAGGAGTGACCGCGAGGCGACCTTCGAGCATATTGTGATTGATGCTCAGGGGGCTGAGGATGACTTGGAGATGAAGTCCAAGAGGAGTAGAGATGCTTACAGAGCAAGCAGCAGTGCGGGCCCAGCCAAGAGGCCCCATTTCTAGCAGACGAGGCCGTTCCAGCAGACTCAGCAGCACCAGGGTCAGGGTCGTGCGCCTTTCCAGCAGGCGCCCCAGCAGCAGAGGCAGGGACAGGAGCAGGGTCCGAGGCAGCCCATCACTTGCCCTTTCTGTAGGAAGCCGGGGCACGGATGGGACATTTGTAAGAAGAGACTGGGCAGATACTTGTTATGTGGTACGACAGATCACCAGTTGAGCGATTGCCCTTCAGCACTCTCTCGTACAGCTCATGGCGGAGGAGCCACTCAGAGGGGACCAGCCAGAGCACCTGCAGTACAGCAGAGAGGAGAGCCTTTGCAGACTCAGCAGCAGAGGTTTGCCCAGCACCAGCACCGAGGAGGACAGCAAGGACGAGCTTTTGCCCTGACCGTAGAGAAGGCCGAACCTGTTGGTGATGTGATCTCAGGTTCTGTTCTTCTTGATTCTATTCCAGCACTTGCTTTATTTGATTTCGGTGCTTTCCATAGCTTTGTGTCTGTATCTTTTGCTGTTAGACACCATCTTGTTGCTGAACCTTTAGCTAGACTCTACAAGATCACGACCGGGGGTGGCATCATCCTAGTCAGTAATGTCTGCAGAGACCGGAGAGTTACCTTGGGAGGCCGTGAGTTGAGTGTGTGCCTACTCGTAATGCCACTTCCGAGCTACGATATTGTACTCGGGATGGATTGGTTGAGTATGCACCGTGCTAGTATAGGTTATCGTGGAGGCAGAGTGTTGTTTAGTCCGTCGGGAGAGCCAGAGTTTGAGTTTGCCAGAGGAGTGTTTGTGGTAGAAAACGAAAAGAATGAAAGATGTATTCAAGACGGGGTTTATACAGGACCCGTATTCTTTTGTTTACAAACAAACTTGTACAATGTAATCCTATACGAGGATGTGGGAGTACAATTTATTTAATCTGGGTATAAATTGCTATAGGTGTCTGATCTGCAGTCGATCACTTTAGCCCTTGGACCACACGATGGTGAAGAAGTGCCGTAGAAGACAGGAAGCAGCCTCGGAGGTTGCAGAAAAGTGTGGATGCGCGATGCCCGGGTCGCCGATCCCTATCCTTTGCCTGAGCTCCAGGTTCCTCTCTCTCTCTCTCTCTCTCGATCTCCTCTCTCCTGGCTCGATCTTCAATTGTTCGACCTCTTCTCTGAGTCTTCAATTGTTCGATCTTTCAATTTTTCGACCTGTTCCTCTGTTGATAGAGGTCTCTATTTATAGAGTTTTAGTGACAGTGACCACTCAGTTGGTGTAAAAACCGAGGAGTGGACAACACAGCACCCTTTTACACGACGGTTAAAGTAACCAATGCCTACGTATGGATGATCTTTTGAATGAGCGTGTGACGCGGGTCCAACTAAGGGACACAACGCGTACAATTGCTACGAAGATCACGACGTAAAAGCCACGTAGGTAGGTATCCCCCGTGTAGAAGAGGTGGGCGTAAAAGCCGATGTCTGTCACCGTGGCATAGAAACCAAGTAGGCATAGAAGCCGGGTGGGCGTAGAAGCCCGACGGCATAAAAGCCGGGTGAGCATAGAAGCTGAGGAGGCGTAGAAGCCATCTGGGCACAGAAGCTGAACGGGCATAGACGCCACTGCGTAATGTGCTTGGGGAGGCGTGAAAGCCGAGAGAGCATAGAAGCTGAGGAGGCGTAGAAGCCATCTGGGCACAGAAGCTGAACGGGCATAGACGCCACTGCGTAATGTGCTGAATGCTGACGTAGACGTCCTTTAGCCGGAATCACGGCTTTTGAAGATATTATCAAATCCCTCGCATTAAATGCAGAGATCTGCCATCATTTTGTGCATTAATTGTGAAGACGTGTTCTGAAGGCCTGCCACCGTTCAGGGACGTGCCTCGAGCCATGTGTGGAGAACAGCTTTTGACGTGGCAGTCTGTTTGTCTTCCGCGGAGCGTAGATGGTTCTCGTCCGCCTGTATGGAACAAGGCAGTGTATCCCTTTGTATGCGTAAAAGCAGTTTATGCAAAGGGGATGACACTAAACATCGGTTTGGTGACTCTTTATCAAATCCCTTGCATTAAATACAGAGATCCGCTATCATTCTGTGCATTAAATGCAGAGGCATGTTTTTGACGGCCCGCAGTCCTTCTGTGCGTCAGTCGTACCTCGAGAAGACCGTTACCGCCTTGTGCGCCAATCGCAGAGACGCACCTCGAGCCCTGCGTAAAGTGTAGCTTTTGACGTGGCAGGCGGTTTGTCCGCTGTGGAGCGTAAACAGCTCACGTCTGCCCGTGTAAAACAAGGCAGCATATCCCCTTGTGTATGTAAAAGAAACAGTTTACGTAAGGGAGATGGCGGTGACTGACAGCCTGGGTCGTAGTGTCGTGCTATCATTATAGCCGTCGTCTGGGTAGCCGAGCCGTATCCCTTTGTCAGAAGTTCAGACGTCAGGTTCATTGCAGGGTCTGACAGGTTCATCTCGGGGAGCACGAAGCGTTCCTCATACGCTTTAATACCGTATTTGAAAGCGGATGTATTTTACGCCATATAGGCGACGAAGCCCTCTGCCTTACGCTCTGAGGCGGCCTGGATATGCTGCACTTACGCGGATGGTCCTGAGAAGCTCTTGTCTTGCCTGTTTGGTGGCTCTGAAGTCATCTCTTTACGCTGCCCCGCACCAATAAGTTGCGTATGGTCATCCGGCGTATTTTTCATGCTTCTACAAGACCCCCTTCAAAGCTTTTAAATTCCTCAGAATTTAAAATGCTTTGAATGAAGCATGAACCGTCCCTCGTAACTTGAAACGCCTTCTGAAATGGAGCTCGAAACGGTCAAGTTTGACACGTTCTTTCAGGCCGGTCTTTATGGCGGATTTATTGGGGGTAGGTGTGACCTCTTTTGCCTATAAAAGGGTTGAGGAGTTAACCTTTTCTTCCCATATTTCCTTTCACCATGCTGAGATGATCGCCGGAGTTCGTCGGGTCGATCTGAGGAAGAAGAAGACCATGTTCTTCCAGCATGTAAGGAGCCGAACAAGACGGCGTCTTCGAGCAAGTGTCATCTGCAACGATGAACCATGGAAGAATATCTTAGCCTCCCTTGCTCGGTATAATCAGCAACTTCGTATGGCTGTTCTTCCAGAAGAAGGGAAGGGTCGTATCAGACCACACAGCCTGCAAGCTGTATATTTTCTCCTGAGACCCCCGCGGACGAGATTAGACAAACTGTAATCTGTCGTCCTGATCGAGTTGGGTTGAAGAAACCTCAACTGGATCGTCCATAGCGTATGGAGGATCTTCTTGTTCATGACTGTGGTGGTCGATGAACTGCCATGGAAGAGGAGGAAGACCTTTGTAGAGGGGATTTCCCTCATATGTAATCACGAAAAATAAAGAAAAATCCCCTGTAGACAGGATTTCCCTCATATGTAATTGTGATTTTAACTTTAAATAAAGTCGTCTTTCTTCTCTGTATATGATCATTTGCCATACGTTGTTGTGAAGTCTGAATATGTGCAGCTTCGACACGTCTGATTCTGTACGCCAACTCTGATAAAAAGAGTGTTAGGTCCCGTCCTGTCCTTTACGCATAACTAGTGATGCGCAGCTGCTTTAGGAATGTAGGGACCGCGTAGAATTCTTTTTCCCAGACATCATCTTCAAGAGTGATTTCCCGAAAGTCCCTTGGAACAGGCGAGAAATGGCTATAAAACTGAGCCGCCGTCTTGAACTGTAGATGAAATATTCAGACTGGGTTTCTGGATGAACTTCGAGTCGACCCACGAAGAAGAGTGATTTTCAATGTTGAACTCTTGCATGCTTCGGGTACTTGGGATATTTTTGAGGTCAAGAGGGAGTATCTTCTGTGTGAACTCCTGCAATTGACCGCTTTGAGCACTGTTCGGATATGCGGAAAGTCAGAGATCCGTTAGTGTAGATGAGCTGAAAATCCTGAGTTCGTAGCCTACCGAGCGTAGAAAGCCACCGAGCGTGAGATCGTAGGTTTGTATCTGCTAAGCGTGAAGTCGTAGGTTTCTAGCCTCTCGAGCATAAAAGCTACTGAGCAAAAAAGGCATCCGGGCATAAAACCATAGACTTATAGCTTGTGAGCGTAAAACTGTAGATCTGTAGCCGTCGAGCGTAGAAAGCTCTTTAGCGTAGAACTGTAGATTTGCAGCCTGTGAAAAAGAAGTCTTCCGAGCGTGAGGTCGTGGATCTTGTTGCCTCCGAGCGTAAACTAAACACCACCGAGCGTGGGACCATAGGTTGGTATCTGCTAAGCGTGAAGTCGTAGGTTTGTAGCCTCTCGAGCATAAAAGCTACTGAGCACAAAAGGCATCCGGGCGTAAAACCATAGACTTATAGCTTGTGAGCGTAAAACCGTAGATCTGTAGCCGTCGAGCGTAGAAAGCTCTTTAGCGTAGAACCGCGAATCTGCTTTGCACGAAAAACTCTTCGAATTTGCTGACTGTCCGTCTTTCGAGAGTAGTGGGTTGCCGTAGTACCCAATCATAACCAAATATTAATTTGTGAGATTTGGTTAGGGTTTCGAGGAATCCGTCCGAGGATTCGAGGAGTCGATCCGAACCCTATATATACCCCAAGATTTTGCGAGAAAACTTTTTCATCCGTCTTCTGCGAAAGAGAGTCTTCGTCTGTTCGAGTTTTTCTCCGTTGCTTCTCCGAGCACTCAGAGTCTTCAGAAATGGCGCCGAAGCAAACCCCCTCCGCTAAGGGAAAGAGTGTAGGTTCTTCTTCCCATTCTTCCGCCCCGACGAGGGAGTCTTCGGTCGGGCAAGGCGAACTTCATTCTGAGCAAAGTATCCCGCCGACGAGCAGCGCTCCCGGTCTTAGAGGTAGAGCCTTCGGGGTGACAAAGAATGACAAAAAATCCTTCGCACACGTTGAACGTGACCGTGCTAGGTCGTCTTCTGTGCTGACAGCCTCTTTGAGGAAGATGATGCACGGAGACATTTTCATCTTTTACGCCCACATTTCTAATGTGCCAGCGTAAGGGCTCCATCGTTTTCCCAGTTCTTGGCGTAACAGCTCCGACTGCCGAAAACTTGGTGTATGCTATATAAAATTTTAGTTTTACGCCTGCGGACGGAACCTCCGGCGTAGTAACTAGAATTTTGTCAGCCCGGCGTAAAGCATGGGTCGTATGCCGCCAATTACGCCTTAGGATGATACTTCTGGCATAAAATGGCCAAATTTGTTCAGTCTTGGCGCAAAGCTCAGACTGTCGTTTCTTAGTCCTCATGCTGCAAGATTTGTAATGAATGTTTTTCTCGCACTTTTGCAGTTAATCTGGGTGAGTCTCCACTGGCCGAGGTGATAGGTTCCGCCGCCGGGATGCTGCACTCGAACTATTTGGAGGATCTGTCCCACGTGGCATTTCCTATCTCTGGACCCCAGTATCCTGAGGGAAGGGCGATTTTGATATCGGCCCAGGGCGAGCGGACGCTGCTGAATATGATTAACGGGGAGCCCCTGACGTATATAGACCGGGAGGAGTACATAAAGCCAGCTTTTCTCTTTGGGGACATGATTGATAAACGGTCCCAAACGAAGCCTAAGAGAGAACCTTGGATATTTCTTGCTGGGAACCTGGTTTTGTACCTGCCGACGATGCCGAGGGATTATCCCATCTCGGACTTCTTCCATGCGACACACCCTAGGAGGATGTCGTGGTCCCTGACGCCCGATCTTTACGGCAAACCGGGGAAGATCTTTCATCTGAAAGGAGCTGACCAGGGGTCGTTCGTCAGCCGTCCTTCTGGCCTCGTGACATCGTTCAGGGGACTGTGCCCGGGCAGTGCCCCGAGCGAAGATAGTCTAGTGATCCAGCCGGTCCAGTTGCCGACTTTCTACAACGACTTCATGGGGCGAGGGGGAGTATATCCCAAGAAGAATCCTCGATGCAACGGGTGGATCACTCCAACAAACCGTCGATGGGCTTGCCTAGTTGACTGGGCCTTGAAGCACTGTCAGAGAGAGCTGGAGTGCATTGGGCTGTATGCCGCTGTGAGCGCGACCAGTGTTGGGTTGCCTTCTAACCCTAACCTGTACTTGGCACTGATGGAGCAAAACATTTCGCTCACCGGGACTTTCGCCACTCCGCTGGGGGTGTTGGGATTGGCCCTCCATGAGATGGCAGTGATCTCGAGGCTGCCGATGGGGGATACCCCCTATGAAGAGTATGACCCCACCAATCGGGAGTTGGGGGATTCGGACCCTCGGGTAGTAGAGGTGTATCAGGAGCTGATGTGCCACTACTTCGCGTGCACTGCTTTTTATGACGAGCCTTCTGATTTGGCCCATACCACCAAGTGGACGTCCTACCTCTTCTTCCACCGGGCCAGGGCCGCCAAGCCGGAGAAAGTTTCGGGGGGCAAGGATGAGCCCGTAAATTGCTTGGGCGTGCTTAGTGCCCAGGTCGTTGAGGCTCTTATGGATGATGCCAAGGCTCCGGACCAGATTCTTGACGACGGGGTAGGAAAGTATCCCGAAGGCACTAAGGCCTATAGCTACTTGAGGCGTTGCCGCAGGCCTCTGTCTAAGGAAGCCCAGCTGGCCGGTTTCCTCTCCATATGGCTGCGTCGGGTAGTGGTGCCCGGCACTGCATCTGCGGACCGCATTCACCGGAATATCCTGTGGCCTGCGGTGCGTCTGGTGTTTGGGGCAATACTGGGCTTGCTCCCTGCTATGGTGTGCCGTATATAGGCTGGCCTGAGAGCCATGACTGACGGGCTGCTCGCCGATGAGACTCGGCGTGAAAGCTTTCCTCGGGTGGAATTACCATACCTGTATTTGATGGGATGGTTAATTCTGCACAACCCTCGGGTGATGTCCCCTGGCTCCGGTAGTAGCCCGGGGGGTAGCTTTCTGCTGAATTATAAGGACTCTCCCTGGAATGTGAACACAGTTTTAGACTGTAGGCTGACACTGGGCCTCAGTCACGGCTGGAAGCTCCTTTGCATTGTCCCCTCAGTACATCGCAATCAATCGGGGATCAGGCTGGAGGATTTAGGTGGAGAGAAGACCAATCTTTCTCCGGAGGCTTTCAAATGGTTGATCTGCATCAGGCCCTCCCATTTGTTGTATAGAAGTGAAGACCATTGCTTCTTCGAGCCTTACTTGCCCAGTCGGTTTGTCAGGCAATTTGGGTACGACCAGTTGCACGTGGGCAATGCCGTCACCAGCTTCAGGTCCAGGGGCGGACTCATCGATGGAGCCAGAGGATGGCAATATTTCGTCATGGGATGTAATGGAGCAATCTTTACCGTACCGATCGTCACACCCTCCACGGAGCTGCGCATCTTACATTCGTATGCCCAGTTCTACGTGGTGGTTAACACCTTCCACCGTGATTTTGACATGCGTAGGAGTTTTAGGGTGCCGTCTTCTACGCCTGGGAGAAGAGTCAAATTCCCTTCGGTTTCTCCTGACGAGGGTGAGGAGTTCGCTACTCCTGATGAGCCGTTGGTGTCGGTGCCGAGGTGTGAAGTGCCTCTGCCTGCGGGGGCCTTGGTAGTCTCTGGGAAGCGAAGGGCCGCTGCTCCCAAGGAGGTTTCTCCTCGCAAGAGGAAGAGGATGGTCAATCGTTCTCTTCGAATTCCTGGTATCGAGGCTCCTAGAGAGGAATCTGCTGTTTCGCCTGTCGAGGATGTTTCCTTGATCGGAGGTTCCTCGCCTTCTAGGGAGGGACCCTCAATTGCGGCTGGCGGTGCCGGGATACTTCGTCTTGAAGATGCCGTCGCCGCTACTGCCTCCGGTAGTGGTACGAGATTGCCGGTGTGGCCGAGGCAGATGGAAGAATCTTCCCTTAGACCAGCAACGGATGAAACCCCTGCCGTGTCCGTGAGTATGCCTGGCGGGGTTCCAGCTGACGAACCTCGACCGCGTCTTAGTGGAGGCTTGGTAGAGCTCCTGGCGATGTCGGTTGGCCCACCCCCTTCTCCAGGTATGACAGTTCGCATTACGTCATTAAGGCGTGATTTAGCTACATCGGCTGCAGATGCGTCGTATATACCGCTGGCCACGGGTAAATGTCATCTTTTAGGTCTTCTCTTTAGAAAGAGTACCATCATATTGATATCAACTCCCTTGTCCTCTTCCCAGGGGATGGCGTCCACGGGGAATACAGCTTTGAAGCGCCTTCTGGCTCTGCTCCGGCTCCTGGTGATGACACGGAGGCGTTCGACTTTGAGGAGGAAGTATCTTCGGGGGCCGGCCCGCTTGTTGAGGGGGGTCTGATATCCCAAGAAGAAGAAGAGCCTGTCATTGCGACTACTTCGGTAGACATGCCTCTTTTGGTCGTACCACCTGTCGAGGCGACGGTTGTGACGACTTCGCCTGCAATCATTCCTGGTGGGGGATTTGCCAATGTCGCGGCTACTCCTGGCGCCCAATCGGATTTAGCTGCGCTGACCGAGCAATATACCAGTGTCTTCTATGCTACTTTGAAGGCGCTGGTACCGATGGTGCTGAAGGGAAATCTGGTCTTCGAGCGCCTAAAGAAGTCCTCTCAGATTCCGATAGAGGCGATCCGAGATTTTGACGGCACTGGGCTGGCTGATGCCCTGGAGGCGATGGTTAATGGTTTGGAGCAACCCATTAACGAATATCTGCAGCTAACTCGGGGCGGTATTGAAGCTGAGGTCCAGTCCAGATATGACTTCATGACTGCGCGGTTTGCCAAACAGATGGAGAGCTTGGATAAACTCGTTCAAACACGTCAACTGGAGATGGACGAAAGAAAAACCGTCGTGGAGGAGGCCCTTGCCCTTCAACTGAAGTGCCAATCCGAGCATGAAGGGAACGTAGCGAGGGCTCACAAGTTGAGAGAAAAGCTCGCTCAGGCGGAGGAGTGGGCTTCCCAGTCGTTGGCAGGTCTGGATGTAGCGACTGGTCGACTGAGCGCAGCACGACGGGATCTGGATCGTGCAGAAGCTGCCCGTGCGGGTGTTCGCCGGGCGAGGGTCGAATTGTCCCTCAGGGGAGACAACGAGGCACGGCTGGAGCAGGCTCGCGCCGATGCCTTGGCCTGCAGGGATGAGAGGATAGTTGTACTGGCGCAGCAGATTCACGATCTGACCGCTCCCCCACAATGATGTACCCTTTCTTCTTCTTGCTTTCCAGTGTAATTTTGCTTTTTCTTGGGAATAAAGCGAACTCTTTTCTGACTTTGTGGACCCATCATTTCGGAATGTAAATGACAGGTTTGGGCGAGAGTGATATCAGAGGTAGTATGGACGTGATAAACTCTCAAGAAACTCTAGCAGGACATATTTATTCAGAGGTCATACGGACATGATAGAATATACTTTGACTAAGGTCTGTAGGTAAGATACTATCAGAGGTGATATGGACATGATAGGCTCTCAAGAAACTTTAACAGGACACATTTATTCAGAGGTCATACGGACATGATAGAATATGCTTTGACTAAGGTTTGTAGGTAAGATACTATCAGAGGTGATATGGACATGATAGGCTCTCAAGAAACTTTAGCAGGACACATTTATTCAGAGGTCATACGGACATGATAGAATATGCTTTGACTAAGGTTTGTAGGTAAGATACTATCAGAGGTGATATGGACATGATAGGCTCTCAAGAAACTTTAGCAGGACACATTTATTCAGAGGTCATACGGACATGATAGAATATGCTTTGACTAAGGCTTGGTTTGGAAGTAGTTTTGTCAGAATTGAGGTTTCCGCTATATTCTACCCGAGCAGAGGAGATTAAGCATAGTACCTTTTCAGGAATTTGCCGTTGCTAGGAGCCATTAACAGGTCTCCATTAGGCTGGGCTAACCTGTAAGCGCCATTTAAGAACGTTGTCTCGACCACATAATGACCTTCCCATTTGGGCTGGAATTTGCCTTTAGTCCTGTGGATAAGAATCATCGGCCTTCTTATGGCTAAAACTAGCTCGCCGATTTTGAACACTCTTTCCTTTACTTTATGATTGAAAGCTCTGGAAATGCGTGCTTGGTAGAGCGCGATGCGCTGCTGAGCTTGGAGGCGTTTCTCGTCTAATCCTTCTAGCTCCTGAAGTCTTAAAAGGTCGTTCTTCTCTTGAGTCAGCTCGTTAGCGACGGCTATTCTGAGTGACGGGATCTGGACTTCAATTGGGAGAACTACTTCGCTCCCGTAGACCAGTGAGAATGGAGTACAACCTGTCGGTGTTCGTACCGTTGTGCGATATGCCCAGAGTCATTCGCCCAGCTTCTCATTCCAATCTCTTTTGTTTGAAGAGACGAATTTCTTCAAGAGTTTGATAATAGTTTTGTTGAAAGCTTCCGTCAAACCATTAGCAGCTGGATAATATGCCGTAGAGGCAACATTATGTATCCGATTTTTATCGCAAAATCGATGAAATGCTTGACTGATGAACTGAGGCCCATTGTCGTGAATTATCCTCCGAGGTACCCCGAAGCAATAGATGACGTGATGCTTGATGAAGCTGATCACATTAGACGCCTTTACCTCCGCAAGAGGGATCGCCTCTGCCCACTTGGAGAAGTAATCCGTGATGGCCAGTATGAACTGGTGACCCCTGGAAGAAGACGGGTAAATAGGACCAATGACATCCATACCCCATGCTTCGAAAGGCCAGGACACAACCGTGGAATGTAGATATTCGGACGGCTGATGTATGAAGTCTGCATGGACCTGACAGGCTCTGCATTGCCTTGCATAGTTGATCGCGTCTGTGATCATAGTGGGCCAGTAGTAGCTCATTCTCCTGATACGATCCTGTAGCTTAGGGCCGGGTTGATGCGCCCTACATATGCTGTCGTGAGCTTCACGGATGATCAGCTGTGCCTCGTCGTCAGAGAGGCATCTCAATAGCAGTCCGCCATAGGTCCGGCGATATAGGCATTGTGAAGATGCATCGAAGTAGAAGCGTAAGGATCGCCTCTTGACGGATACTGCTTTTTTAGGGTCTTCCGGCAAGATTCTGTATACCACAAAATCTATGAAAGGACTCTTCCAATCTCGTCTAGGAGGATCGGCATATGCAGCGTAGCTACGTCTTATGTGAGAATTGTTCTTCACACAGAATAAATCTCTGTTAAGAAGTTCTGCCTTCTTATGGGAGTAGCTAAATCTGCGGCTAGACTGGCTAGGGCATTAGCTTCAAGATTCTGGGATCGAGGTACATGCTCCAGGAAGAACCCTTTGAATGTCACGGCTATCTCGACCGTTGCTTGGTGATAGGGGATGAGGTCTGGATTCCGGACTTCATATATTCCTCTGACTTGATTGACGATAAGCAGAGAATCACCGAAAGCTTCCAGGGATTCGACTCCCAGCTCTTTAGCGACCTGGAGCCCGATTAACAGAGCGTTATGCTCTGCCACGTTGTTGGAGCAAGGCTCGTTGAGAGAGTATGCCCGGTAGATGACGAGTTTGTCGGGAGTGACCAGGACGATTCCTACTCCTGAGACCACACTTCCCCTAGGACCAGTTCTGGAGGCACCATCAAAGAATAGTTGCCATGTGTCACTTTCTGTCGCAGAATTACATTTTGCAACTTCGTCAGGGATGTCCTCGTACAACTTGGAGGTCTCCGGGATTGGATGAGCAGCTAGGAAGTCGGCCAATGCTTGGCCTTTGATGGACTTCTGAGGGACGTACACCATGTTATATGGTGTTAACAGCATCGCCCAAGTTGTGAGTCGAGAATTAAGAGCACTTGTCTTGCTCATTAGTACTCGAAGAGGGTTGATTCTGGAGATGATATGGATAGTCTGGCCGGTGACATAGTGCCGCGTCTTCTGGATAGCGAATATCAGAGCCAAGCATTCTTTCTCCACTGGGTTGTACCGGTGTTCGGCCCCGACCATCATTCTACTTAGATAGTAGATAGCCTGTTCATGCCCTACATCGTTCTTCTGTGCAAGAAGAGCTCCCAGGGAATGGTCCATTGCTCGAACGTATAGGAAGAATGGTCTTCCTACGACGGGAGGCACCAGAACTGGCGGATGAGTGAGGTAGCGTTTGATATCGTTAAACGCTTGTTGACAGGCTTCGTCCCATACGAAGGATACACCTTTCTTCATGAGGCGAGAAAAATACTGACATCTTCCGGAGAGGTTGGATATGAATCTCCGGATATAAGCCAGACGACCTTGAAATCCCCTAAGTTCCCTCAGATTGCGAGGCGATCGCATTTCTACGATGGCTTGGACTTTCTCAGGGTCCACTTGGATTCCTTTGGCGGTAATGACAAATCCCAGGAATTTGTCGCTAGATACACCCAGAAAGGACTTCGTAGGATTCATCTTGAGTTGATGTTGGCGCATCAATTCGAATACCGACCTCAAATCTCGAATGTGATCATCTTTGAGGCGACTTTTGACAGCTATGTCATCTACGTAGCATTCTACCATTTTGCGTAAATGCTCATGGAATATGTTACTCATAGCTAGTTGGTATGTTGCCCCGGCGTTCTTTAATGCGAAGGGCATTACTGTATAGCAATATACCCCCAGTGGCGTTCGAAAGGCGGTATGCTTCTCGTCCCCAGGATGCATCTTGATCTGATTGTACCCTGAGAATCCGTCCATGAAAGACATGCGTTCAAAACCGCAGGTGTTGTCGATCATGATGTCTGTGATGGGAAGAGAAAATTCATTCTTGGGGCAGGCCGCATTCAGATCCCGGTAACCGATGCAGATGCGTATTTTCCCATTTTTCTTCATGACTGGGACAACGTTGACGACCCAGTCGGGATGTTGTTCCTCCGGGATAAAACCGCAGGCTATCAACTTTTTGATTTCGGCTTCAATGGCGTCCATCATATCCGGACGGAACCGGCGCTGGTGCTGCTTTACAGGCTTTGAATCGGGCGATATGTTGAGTTTGTGGGTAGCCATCTCTGGATCAAGTCCTGGCATATCCTCATAATTCCACGCGAAGACGTCGATGTATTCTCTTATCAGTTGAATAACTTCTTCTCTTTCGGCTGGGGAAAGATTGTTACTGATAAATATCGGCCTCGGTGAGAGTTCATCCCCAACGTCGATCTGGATAACTTTATCTTCAGTGGGAGGTTCTCTCTGCTCGAAGCGAAACTCCCATTGTGTATCCATCTGTTGAGCCCAAGAGTCATTTTCGAATGGCTCAGACTCTGGCTTGTTTGCTTCGCAGGGATCTGCCACTACCATATTTACTGATAATGTTCGTTCGAGAGCGTCAGGTGAGTCGGAGGGTGACGAGCCGTCCTGATAGGAGGAAAGGACATTCTCGCTTGATTTGGAGGGTATGCAGATTGTTCCCTCGCTGGCGTAAGGGCCGAGAAGTTGCGTATTCTGTCGCTTATTTTCTCTCGCGGAGATCACAGCGCTCATCTGGGTCCCCGTAGAGGTCAGATGTCGTCTTGTGCGCGGAGCGTGACCTGTCCTTCTGATTTGGCGCTAAGGCATCATCAGAAGTTTTGTCTGTACCGCGCGTAGCGGGAGACTGGTTTCTGCGCATAAAGCATAGTGGATACTCCTGGGTCAGCGCTGAGGCTTTGTCCGAAGTTTTGTCTGTACCGCGTGTAGCGGGAGACTGGTTTCTATGCGTAGAGCACAGTGGATACTTCTGGGTTAGCGCTGAGGCTTTGCCCGAAGTTTTGTCTGTACCGCGCGTAGCGGGAGACTGAATTTTACGTGCGGGGCACGGAGGAAGCAATGCTACAACCTCATTGGTGGGAGAGATCGAAGAGATCGGAGAGTCCACAGGAATGGTAGAGGATGTCTTGGGCATCCAGACTTTGCGTAGCTTCCTGTTGTCTTGGATGGAGAGAGGGTGAGAGCTACCCCCGGTTCGAAGCATGTCTTCGTAGGCAGACTGGTCGAACTGGACGACCAGTGTCTTCTTCGTAGTTCCTACAGATACCGCGTCGTGTTGAGCAATTACTTTCTCATCAGAAGAGAAAGATATCCCCAGCAGAGTCGCCATCTTGTTTATGGTAGAAAATGAAAAGAATGAAAGATGTATTCAAGACGGGGTTTATACAGGACCCGTGTTCTTTTGTTTACAAACAAACTTGTACAATATAATCCTATACGAGGATGTGGGAGTACAATTTATTTAATCTGGGTATAAATTGCTATAGGTGTCTGATCTGCAGTCGATCACTTTAGCCCTTGGACCACACGATGGTGAAAAAGTGTCGTAGAAGACAGGAAGCAGCCTCGGAGGTTGCAGAAAAGGGTGGATGCGCGATGCCCGGGTCGCCGATCCCTATCCTTTGCCTAAGCTCCGGGTTTCTCTCTCTCTCTCGATCTCCTCTCTCCTGGCTCGATCTTTAATTGTTCGACCTCTTCTCTGAGTCTTCAATTGTTCGATCTTTTAATTTTTCGACCTGTTCCTCTGTTGATAGAGGTCTCTATTTATAGAGTTTTAGTGACAGTGACCACTCAGTTGGTGTAAAAACCGAGGAGTGGACAACACAGCACCCTTTTACACGACGGTTAAAGTAACCAATGCCTGCGTATGGATGATCTTTTGAATGAGCATGTGACGCGGGTCCAACTAAGGGACACAACGCGTACAATTGCTACGAAGATCACGGCGTAAAAGCCACGTAGGTAGGTATCCCCCGTGTAGAAGAGGTGGGCGTAAAAGCCGATGTCTGTCACCGTGGCATAGAAGCCGGGTGGGCGTAGAAGCCCGACGGCATAAAAGCCGGGTGAGCATAGAAGCTGAGGAGGCGTAGAAGCCATCTGGGCACAGAAGCTGAACGGGCATAGACGCCACTGCGTAATGTGCTTGGGGAGGCGTGGAAGCCGAGAGAGCATAGAAGCTGAGGAGGCGTAGAAGCCATCTGGGCACAGAAGCTGAACGGGCATAGACGCCACTGCGTAATGTGCTGAATGCTGACATAGACGTCCTTTAGCCGGAATCACGACTTTTGAAGATATTATCAAATCCCTCGCATTAAATGCAGAGATCTGCCATCATTTTGTGCATTAATTGCGAAGACGTGTTCTGAAGGCCTGCCACCGTTCAGGGATGTGCCTTGAGACATGTGTGGAGAACAGCTTTTGACGTGGCAGTCTGTTTGTCTTCCGCGGGGCGTAAATGGTTCTCGTCCGCCTGTATGGAACAAGGCAGTGTATCCCTTTGTATGCGTAAAAGCAGTTTATGCAAAGGGGATGACACTAAACATCGGTTTGGTGACTCTTTATCAAATCTCTTGTATTAAATGCAGAGATCCGCCATCATTCTGTGCATTAAATGCAGAGGCATGTTTTTGACGGCCCGCAGCCCTTCTGTGCGTCAGTCGTGCCTCGAGAAGACCGTTACCGCCTTGTGCGCCAATCGCAGAGACGCGCCTCGAGCCCTGTGCAAAGTGCAGCTTTTGACGTGGCAGGCGGTTTGTCTGCTGTGGAGCGTAAACAGCTCACGTCTGCCCGTGTAAAACAAGGCAGCATATCCCCTTGTGTATGTAAAAGAAACAGTTTACGTAAGGGAGATGGCGGTGACTGACAACCTGGGTCGTAGTGTCGTACCATCATTATAGCCGTCGTCTGGGTAGCCGAGCCGTATCCCTTTGTCAGAAGTTCAGACGTCAGGTTCATTGCAGGGTCTGACAGGTTCATCTCGGGGAGCACGAAGCGTTCCTCGTACGCTTTAATACCGCATTTGAAAGCGGATGTGTTTTACGCCATATAGGCGACGAAGCCCTCTGCCTTACGCTCTGAGGCGGCCTGGACATGCTGCACTTACGCGTATGGTCCTGAGAAGCTCTTGTCTTGCCTGTTTGGTGGCTCTGAGGTCATCTCTTTACGCTGCCCCGCACCAATAAGTTGCGTATAGTCATCCGGCGTATTTTTCATGCTTCTACAAGGAGCAGCGAAGCAGAGCAAGGGAGTCTTTTACGGAGCCCTAGTGGTGGAGCAGAGGTTGCCACATCCATTGATAGCGGAGTTCATGGATGTCTTTCCGGAGGAGTTGTCAGGGTTACCTCCGGACAGAGATGTGGAGTCTGCCAAATTTGCATCAATCCATGCTATCTTCCAACCATTGATATGATATAAAGTCTGCCAAATTTTAAACCGAAGCATTCATACTCAAACTGAACTCTATCGAGCGATATCTTACTCAAATCCAAATTTTTCATGCACGCTATCATTCGTTCGCGCTATTATTCCAATTGTACTAACTCCAATCGCATCCTCGATTATTCCATCTCAACTCAAGTTTCAATTCTTTTGATTCAATTCAAAATCGCTCGTACGATCTACTAAGTTTCTCCTGACCATGATATTACTTCCAAATACTCTGAATTCCTATTTGATGTAAGCCTTATCCCTTGTTCAACTCATTCTAACTCGTTCGAATCAAATCTTTCATGATTCCTTCGAGTTCTCTTACTTGCTAGGCATTATTTATACTAAGGCTTTACACAATCTCGTCGCTTGCTGTTAGACTCGTTTAATACCCCAAAATCCACGATTCATTCGAACATTTCTAAGATGACCAGTACACCACCCAGGGTTCGAGCTATACTCTATGAATCTTTATAACTTATTTTATTCTCAATTTGCTTATTCGATCCTGAGACTATCGTATATACCACTCAGGAATCGAGTCATCCTTTTAACTCTTGAATCGCGTTCGTATCGTTCACTCGTATATCCAATTTGTTCCTTAGAACTCCAGAACAATTCCAATTCGCTGCCTTGACAATCTTAGTATTGTATGTACCTCTATCAATAGTCCTTCATACAAACTATATTTTGAATCGTAACTTATTGCTACGAATAATCGTCCAAACTATATCTCAAAATCCAAACACCATTCCCATTATTCGCCTTAGCGGTACTCTGATAACGTCTCTATCGATTTTTATTCTATGTCCGACTTTATTCTTATCTGAACAATACCCAAATCTCGCTCACAACCTGCTTGCTCTAAAAGGTCTAGGTGCACGATACACAACACAACTTAGCCGGAAGGCTGTGTGCATAGGTAACTGCCCGAACGATATTCTATCTCGTATACTAACCCGCTTGGTGTTCACATATAGGTATTCGAATTCGCATATAATTAGTAGATTCTAACACGAGTCTATTATCATGAAGTCTGACATAGATTAGCACAAAGGCCTTTGCATCATAATCTCGTTCAAGCAATCATATCATTCACATGCACTTTCAAAAATATTTAGACTTATCGTATGGAACATTCATCGAAACATCGAGAGAGAGAGCGTCTATCACATTATCAATAATCAAGTTAAAAACTGAGAGAATCGATACGAATTCCAAAAATGTAAAGCCGTACTATGATACTAAAATATCATGCCCAGATCTCCCGCAGAAATCGGTCGTCCCTGTTAGGCGCGAATCACCACGCCAATGCTCCCGCAGGACGGTCGTTTCCATCGGGACGTGATACCGCGCGAACCCGGAGTTGCGCCCGCGCGAGGCAAATACCGAAACGGTCGTTGATAACTAGTTCGCAGAGTCGTCATAGAGGAAACATAGAATAAACACAAGTGTTGAATCCAAAATAAGCTCTTTATTGATATAAAGTAAAGATTACAAGCGGCGTTAGACCGAGATTACAAGTCGTTCGTGCTCTCTCTCTCTCTCTCTCTCTCTCTCTCTCTCTCTTTTACAATGAATACGCCATCAGGATTACAACTGAATCAACACTCTGGATGATGCTCCCATACATTATGTCTCATATATGTGAGCTCCAGGTCCGCGCGCCACGCTCCAGGACGCCAAGTGCAGACTGGCGCCTCAATGCGTTAAACGATCTCTGAATTCGTACGAGTTCTCCCTGTACCCTATATGCAATTTGGTTGGGTATCAGTACATTGAATGCACTGGTGGAGAGGCTTCTTGCCCATGCCACAAAACAAGCACGTTCAATAGTTATGTGCACCGACTGATTATGTTGTCTTTCTAGTCTTTGCCTTAGGATCAGTTACATGGCAATATAATGAAAGTAATATTTATGTCTGTACAAGAGTGTCGTACTGTAAACAACTGAGTTTTTCTTACCCTTTCTTACCATCCGGCCTTCTTTGTCATATGCAGCAATATAATCAACAATATACTAAATAGCGAAGAACATCTATGCAATCCAAGTGTTACGTTTGTGTCTCTGCCTCAGACCTATGTTATATACCGTGCATCCATTCTAAATATGTAAAGTGCCGTGCAAATGTACTCCTTCATATTACTCCTCTTCTGAATGCGGATAGCTGCTATGCATGCATAGAGATGAGACGGCACAACGAACGAGGGGACACCATCATCTCTCTCTGTCGCACAGATCAAGATGGATCGGGTGAGAGCACCTTGATTTTTATATATGGTTAGTTCGGTAATTAATAGTTTTTTTTTAAATATTTATTCGATAATTTAATCGAACTTTGGAAACCAACCTCCAAGGTTTTAAGATCTTGAGTGCAACACTAGCCTTTCCCTTTCAACCAACCAAGCATCCTAGACTTAGACGAGTCAAATTAGGCTCCTGCCATGACTGTCCCTCACAAATTCGTAATCCCATGCCTTGTTTTGGTCGCACAACTTTTGCGACACAATTACGAGAAAACGGTAATTAATTAACCATTTAGCCGTGGCATACGATTTTAACACGCCACCCCGACCCATTTGTAAACCCCCTCACCCAAAAATAGGTATTTTGTGTGTATTTTGTATTCCTTGTATCTATTTAGATTATTTTTTAAAACAATTAAAACCTAATAATTTTATTATGACACTCCACCATGGTTTGGACATTAATAATATAGCATGACCCCAAAATATGTATCGTCCATTATAGGAAGTGGCCTACACAAGAGACACTACTTGTAGGATCCCTTCGTGGCACAGAAATTCGATCCCTTGGTGTTAGTATGACATTAGTGTAACGACCTTAGATTAATTATTAAATATTAGATAATATATATAATTTAATTGTGGTTATTTTCCAATTCCAACTTTTCTGAAATTAGCACCCCAGAATTCCCCGTACCAAGTTAGTAATTTTTCCTTTTTCTAGATGTGCATATTATTTACAATTACCTATTTTGTGGATAAATATTTAATTAATTACTTAGTTAATTAGATAATACAATTGTCCGATTATATAACTAGATAAATAAATAATTATTAATTATAAAATATTTTATAAATATTTTGAGATAGTATTTTATTAAAGCCTTGCAAAATAAATTTTTTGGAATTTATTTGGTGTGCAAATATTATTTTTGAGTTTTTAGCCTCATATATATAAATAAATAAATATATGATTAATAATAATAATAATAATAATAGCAATAGTAATAATAATAATAATAATAATAATAATAATAAATAATATTATTATTATTATTATTATTATTATTATTATTAATGATAGTAATAATAGTATAATGAAATAAAAAAGAAAAAAAATAAAACAAAACAAAACAAAAACAAAACAAAAACCTTAAATACTAATCCTAACAACTCCTTAATTCCTAAACCAAATAAAAACCTTAACTAACACAACCAATTACAAATAAAACAAAAACCCAATCCTAACTAACCAAATCCCACGCAGGAAACCCACAGCCAAACCCCTTATATCCCGATTCTCTCTCCCTCTCTCTCTCCCCATATATATATATATATATATATATATATATATATATATATATATATAATCATAAACCCTAACCGACCCCCATCACGGCCGACCGCCGCCCCCGCCGTCTGACCTCCGGCGACCGCCCCGCGTCGACCGTCGCCGCCCCCCGCCGTCCGCGTCCGTGTGTGCGCGCGCATGCGCACAGTTTTGGCTCGTCTTCACGGTGATGTAACTCTCTCATCTCTCGTCCTTTTTATTTGTGGTTTGTTCGTGTACGTTCACAACGTGACCCTCTAGGATTTTCATTCAAGCAGAACGAGTTTTCGTGCCCTAGATTGGTCGAAAAATCGATCGGAAAATGACCGGAAAACTAACCAAAATAGTTCAGAATTTTAAAACCAAAACTCCATGTTCACACCCAATTTGCCGTCAATCTGTTCAATATTTTTAAAAACTATTAAAAGAGTTTTTCTTCTCCATATAACCAAGAATGTTTTTGTACTTTTATTTTTTTGTTAATTCGTTCTATGTGTAAAATTATTCAACCTTCAAATTGACCAAAAAGTTAATTTTTAAAATATTAAAAATTGTGATACGGAGCGCGCCCCGCTAAACGGGACCGCCCCGTCGTGTACCAAGTGTACCAAAAGGTGCGCACAGTATAACCGGACGTGTGGGTTTTCGTGGAAACTGATTTGGACACGTGTGCGCGTCGGAATCAGCCCATATCCGTAGAAAATCTCCCGTATCGTAACTTTTGCAAAAGTCCTGCGCATTTAGTGCACGCTCGTCAGATTGAGACGAAACTTGCGCCACTGGACTCGTGGTATTGCGCTGGTCCTGTGACCCAATTTTTACGCAATTCTGAGACAGTTGACCAAGTCGCCAATTGGCGGGCCCCATGGTTGACTTTTTGGACGAAATTGTATTCGGCTCACCGGAATTCATATTTGGACATACCGTTGAGTTTGTATTAACGTTTAGAATTGGTTTGACCTATAATTTGTCCCATTTAGAGACCTTTACCTCTGGCACATTTTTCGGTGCAAGGTGGCCCACATGTGGAGTCCGCTTTGACCCAAAATTACCGTTTTGCCCCTGTGTCCAAATTGGACGAAAGGGTAGTATTTTCTAGCTATCTCACTTATTCTGAGAATGTTGGTGATGTTTATTTCAGCATCCGGAGACGTTCATTCTGAGGCCGTAGCTTCTGATCCTGTGTGCTTGACTCCTGGACGTTACACTTTGCAGCTTTCTTACCAGGCAAGATACCTTGCCAAATTGCTTACAGTATTTTGCATGCTTAGTATATTTATTGCATTTTTGTATATTCATTGCATGTGTAGTTTCTTTCAGTCATTACTATATATTAGATATGTTGACACACACTTGACACTTAATATCATAGAGGACAATTAGTAGGCGTATGGGCTATAACCACTCTGGTGAACCGTAGTAACTAGCACGCACTATGGTAGTCATGTCCGATGGTCGCTACCCCCGCGGTATGTCGATTGATGGAGTCACGAGGGTCGCTACCCCCGCGGTATGTCGGCTGATGATGTCCCCTGACGTGTGTGTAAGTTGTGAGGCTTAGATCGAGTAGCCTACCCTTGCCCATACGTCAAAAAGTTATCCTCATTTTCATTCATATAGATTATCTTGTACAGCGTACATATATATTTTTTGCCTATATTGCATGTTTACTGTATTCAAATTGGCATCCTTCTATGTATCTTGTTACGTCCCTCTGAGGACCTGGTCCCTTTCCAGGTGTAGATGTTCATGACTTTTCGCAGGAGCACAAATCAGGACTTACCACTTATCTCTTCTGAGGAGGACTTATCTCTTCTGAGGAGGTCTTACCTTCGGAGCATCTTTGATTATCTCTAGCGATGGATCGCTTCGCTGATACCTTTATATCATCATCTTATTTATATTGGAGATTTACCCTCCTCTCTCATTTTAGTATTGATATAGTCATTGGTAGTGGATTTGTCTCCACCCGACTATTAGTTTTGGATTATTCAGACTCATTATTCTAGTTTAGTTTTTTTTTTTTTGTGACTTGTTGTGTGGATAAGATTTAGTATATCTGTGACTTATGACCATATGTATACCACATGTGAGTTTATATTCATATACAGCGTACGTGTGTATTATGGTATCCATATATTGGAGTTGCCATATACATACGGTTGGCATGCTTACGTGTTCCTGGTCCTACGTATTTTGGGACTGGGGCGTGACACCATTGCTTCCAACTAAATTCATGCTATGAGCCTAATTGGTCTATTACGCACATGACACTCGAGTTGCGTTATACGAACGTCCTGCACGCTCCCAATTTAATATTATATAAAAAATATAATTTTTGGATTTATTTAATTAATTTAATATCCATTAATATTTAGTAAATATATTATTTCATTAATATAAATTGGTCGTAGATTATTTATTGGAGAAAATATAAATTTTCTATAATTTTTTTAAGTGCCTAACTATTTTTGGAAATTTTCTGCATTTAATTATTGAATAAATAAAAGAAAGAAAATGAAAGAAAAATAAAATAGAAATGAAACCCAAACCCAAATCCATTAACCTTAACCCAACCCAAACCCAAAACCTAATCCTAACACTAAACTTAAACCCCCCTCCCTTTTTCCACGTACAAGAGAACACCCTCCCCTCTTCTCTCATATATATATATATATATATATATATATATATATATATATATATATATATATATATATATATATATATATATATATATATATATATATATACAAAACCCTAACCCTAACTCTAATCCCACCTCCACCATCACCCACACCAGACCTACGTCGTCGCCCCGCCATCTCCGGCCGACCTCCGACCGCCACCCGCACCACCGCCGCCCCCCCCCCCCCTCTCCGCGCGCACACACGGCAACTGTGGCCCCACCTTCGCACGCAGCCACCGCCCTCCTCGCTCGTCCGATTCGCGTCCCATCTTCGCTGGTGCATTCACAACTTAACCCTCTAGGATTTTCTTTAAGTGGAACGAATTTAGGCACCCCGGTTTGATCGAAAAATTGACCGGAAGTTGGCCGAAAAACTGTTCAGAAATAGTCCAGAATTTTGATCCAAATTCCATGTTCATGTCCAATTTTTTATCATCTCGTTAATTATTTTCAAAATATAATTGAAGGAACTTCTTCACAATATAACCAAGATTTTTACTATTCTTTTACTTTTTATTAGTTTGCTTTAATGGTGAAATTATTCTTGTTCCAAAACGACCAAAAACTTATTTTTAAAATACCCAAAATCTCGCGATACGGGATGTGTCCCTCCAAATGAGGCAATTAGTCGTGTGCAAGTTGCATCGAAAGGTGCGTAACGTAAACGGCGAAACTTGATTTGGATGTGCGTGCACACCGGAATCAACGTGTATCCATCGAAAAGCACTATATCGACCTTTTCTGACACTCGCCATAACTTCGTATGTGCTTGTCGTTTCGCAACGAAACTTATGCCATTGAATTCACAGCGTTACGCTGGTCCTGTGACCCAAGTTTGGTTCGATTCTGAGAACGTTGACGAAACATTATTTTGTGGGCCCTACGGTTCCACATGACGAGCATTTTCGTGACCGGCTTATCGAAATCAACTTCTGGACGTTCTATTGGGTTTGTATCATCGTTTTAGACTCGTAGACACTGAGTGAGACGAATTTGAAGAACTTTATCTTCGACAAATTTTACGGTGCGAAGTGACCTGTGGACCCCGGCTTTGACCCAAAATTGTCAATTTTGCTCCTATATCCAAATTGGACTTATGGATAGTCAATCCTAGCTATTTTGAATATTCTGAGAATATTGGTGATGTTTATTTCAACATCCGGAGATGTACGTGTAGATTTCACTTTCCCAGGAGTAGTTGACGGAGTTCGGAACCCAGGCAAGTGTACCTTGCCAAACCTGCAGAGATCCTATTATATTACTTGCTTATGTTCTTTTATTATATATACTTCTATGATGTATCATATTCAACCTAGGACCGTGAGACGTTGCTTAGCGTTCGAACAAGATTCGGGTGTCGACGCCGTACGCGGAGTCGTGCAACGTCACTTAGAGAGTTGATTCCACGATCATATACTTTTATGTGCTTGCTTTACCACGTACGCCATACCGTAGGGCACTTGACACTATTTTATGTGACAGAATCTTTTCTGAGATATTTATGGTGATTCTGTATAGGCTTACAGGATTCGTAACAAGAGACTTGCATATTACATGGATATTATTATGACTCGTTGTATTAGCTAGAGGTTATGATCTTGCGTGTTATTGACATGAGACGTCGTTGACACGAGACATGAGATTACATTGGATGGGGAGAGACACACAGGCTACATGTTGATTATTTATATATATACTACTGGAGGTGCCTTAGACTCTGGCTCAGATCTTTGGCACATATACTGGAGTCGTGATACTACTTGCTGCTATGGGCTCCCCGACACAGAGCTTGTAGTGGTCTCAGCCTGATTACTAGTGATGCTCTCATTTGTATTTTACTTAGCTGGTTACATAGCTTGTCTTGAGGATCTGTTTATATTTACTTGTTGTATTTTATTTGGCTTGAGTGTTTATTGTACCTTGCTATGTCCCCTGAGGACCTGGATCCGGATTACGTCCCCTTATGTAGACGAGGAGAGCTATCCCGAGGTTTACGGGACATGAGCTACTATTGGAGACGTACAGGTTGCAGAGGACGAGGTTGTTCCAGAGGACTTCTCTTGAGCACACAATATTCTTACCATTCATTATTTATGCTTAGTGTTCTTGGATATTTGATCTTGTAGTGACTTCTGGATATTGTACATGGATTTATTTTTCTTTCCATTTTGATGATGGGTTATTCCCCGTGACATTTTTATATTGCTTTGATTGGACATATCATTTTATATAATTATGACTGGACTTGTCTCTTTGTGATTTCGTTACTTATTGTGGTTGAGATTAGATATATAGACTGTGACAGGTATTCATAGACCATTGTATTTATTTTACAGCTTAAGTGCACTCTAAAGGGTCCATTAAATTGGATTTGTCCATTAGAGTTGTGTTGCTGGCCATTGCCACGTGGCTAGTCCCTTGGTATTTTGGGACTGGGACGTGACATCAGGATATGAAACGGCCTCATCATTGTCCTAAGCCGCCTCTTCTTCCCTTTATAAAGGGGTTTGAGGAGAGAGAAAGGTTCCTTTTTCATTTCTTACTTTCTCTTCGTCCTCTTCTTCTTGCCTTTGCTGACCGTCTGTTACTGCTTTGCTCGACATGGCTCCCAAGGGTTCTTCTTCTGCTACTGCTGCTAAGAGAGTCTCTAGTACGAGGAGTAAGGGCAAGGAAAAGTGTGAAGAGGACACATTTCCCAAGGATGTGCAACCACTTATCATAGGTAAGTTTATTTTGGAGAAGAAGACCTTGAACACAGAGACACATTTGCACAGTTGATCGTATGAGTGACTCATCATCATCTAGAACATGTGATGACTTATCACTACGGCATGAGTTGCTCGGCCGCATAAAGACTGCATTCGTGTACGCAACTCTGCCTCATAAGATCATCTGCTGCATAATTCACTCTGCCGCATGAGGGTTTCTTCATATCTCTGACTATGTTCCTTTGTTGTTTTTGCAGTGAGTTTACCTACTGCGCCCTCGGGTGAACTGGTGCTTGGCCATGGCATGCTTCCTCTGGATATAAACTTGGGGGACTTGATTTCTACTGTCCGAGGTCAGGTGGATAGAGATCTCCCTCTTGAGCATTAACAGAGGATTGATGCACAGGATCTTTTATTTTTGCTAAGTCAACTGAAAGCGGGAGATGGATATTTTTTTAAGAAATCGTACTTCCTCTTTGGGGATGTGTTGAAGGCCATTCATCTAGAAATAGAGAAGATTAACGAGAACTGGTCATTCATCTTCTGCGGAACGGAAATATCATTCCCCTCCTTCGAGCGTTATCTACCTTTATTGAAATTGAAGGTTATGACGTGTCAATGGCAGATGGATTAGGACCTGACACCTAGGCAACAGGGTCCCTCACCGACAGTATCTGATGGGACAAGAACAAGGAAGAATTTTTTAGCCAGAATGAGGCATGATCATACTCCTTACGTGGTTTGAAGCCCGGCTATGTTGGGAGTGAGTTGGGGCTGAACTTAAGCGCCTATGCAACGGATGCTTTCCTCCGTCAGATTGCAAAGAAAGGATCTTACCCGAATGGGAAACTGTGGGCTGTCAGCTTGGCACATTACAACACCTCGTGGTGTCGTCTGACATTATGGATTCTGAAGAGATATGAGCAAGAGCTTAGGGCAGCCAACCTATACTTTGCAGTGAGGGGCAACTGCTACGGCCTGAAAATGAATCGACCTCTTTTTGTCGCTCTGATGGAGTTGTATAGTTGTCGCATGGGGACTTTCTATACGCCTGGCGACGAGATGGGATTAGCTCTGCATGAGATGCATTTTGTCTCTAAGTTTTCTTGGGGTGAGGTGCCCTACGAGGAGTACTCCCCGTGAAATACGAAGTTTGGGGAGTTGTAGGCGGAGAATCCAGAGATCCTGGCGGTGTACCAGGAGTTACTGTGTCATCACCATATTTGTTAGCGGATGAAGAAGAAGAAGTTTTCTAAGGGATCCTCTCCCCATATCCTTTCGTGGACCCGCTATCTCTTTTCGGAGAAAAAAGGGTTAACCAAAATCCATGTTCGGACGCCGCGGTCAAAGCAGGAAATTGCTGACCCGATTCAGAAGCTGAAGAAGTTAGCTGCTGAGAACGAAAAGGCCGAGGGGTCCTCAGAATCAGAGAGAAGTGAAGAGTCCCCTGATGAGCTTGTTAGCCCAAACAAGGATTTTAGCTACTTTTATGTGGACACCCACAGGATATTCGTCGAGGCCGTATTGGCGGGATACCTGATACTTTGGTTGCGTACTTGCATCATTTCTGGCTGCTCCGGGTCGATAGATAGGGTCAGTAGCAACCTAATCCTCCCTGCCGTGCAGTTGGATTTTGGCCTCAAGCTGGCCCTTCTACCGGCTATGGTTTGCAGCATACACTGTGGTCTTTGATCCTTTGTTCAAAAGCTGTAAGCTCATCCTAACAAATGGCATTTTAACAGGGTTGAACTCCCTTATCACTACCTGATGGGATGGCTTCTCTTTCACCATGATTCCCTGATGCGTCCCGGACCTGATGATGACATGGTGGAGGATGATGCCTGGATTCACAGGTATCGGAGTATGAAGTGGGCTTGTGAATCGGTCCCTACCTGTAGGAGGGAGCTGGCCTTTATGTCCGGCTGCTCTTTTTTTACAACCGAACATGAGTTTTCCGACGAGGAAAGGAATTTGATTCATAAGGATGCTGGAGTAGGAACTCGGACCCTGTCGGAGAAGGTTTTACGTTGGCTCCAGGCCATTCGTCCTTCCCACCTAGTGTACCAGAATCGGGACGTGGTCTTCGTGGAGCCGTACCTGCCAAGCCGGTTTGTCCGCCAGTTCGGGTATAGTCAATTTTTGCTGGGCTATCTGAGAGCCTCCCTTGGTCATCGTGGGAGTCTATTGGACGAAGCCCAGACGTTGAGTTACTACAATTCCACGCACACTCAGGTTACATTCCGGTTACCAATAGCTGGTGTCGATCCCATAATCATGTACACGGCTGTGAGGTACTATTGCTCGATCAATGCTCCGTCGTTCGGCTTTGACTTGGAGAGGAGCTATATTGAAGGTACTATGCTGATGCCATCCGACACCAAGTGTCGTCGAACGCCCAAGAAAGGCCAGGGGGTTGCTAGGCCCCTAGTTGTAGAATTGGAGACATCCACCTGGGAGGAGGTGACGATATCTCCTTCCGATGATACTTTGCCTGCTAAGCGTAAGTCGGAATCAGGGGCTCCACATGCTCGCTACTCAAAGAAAGTGATGACTGAAATGGTCGCAGGGACGGGACCTGCGACGAAGTCAAAGCCTCACGCAAAAGGAGAGGTAGGACCCCTCACACTAATGGTTCCTGAAGCAGGACCCCATTTAGATGCTATGGCGGTATCCATAATCCCTCTTAGTTTGATCTTTCCTGGTCCTTTTTATGAATATCTTCCCTCTTATCTGTTCGACCATTTGCCGGCACAGGAGAGAAGGGGGCGTCCCCGACAGACAACCGCTTTGGTGGTTTTATACGCTGAACCGGAGAAGGAAACTTCCCTAGAGTTTGACGCAAGTATCTCAGAACCAGCAGCTGAGGCTTTGGGGGCTCGGGACTTGGATGCGCATTCGGTGGAGCAGCCTTATACCCCTTTGGAGCACATATCTGTGGACGACATAGAAGCCATGGGGACGACTATGACATCGCTGGACAAGTTACAACCTAGGCCGCCTCCCTCTGGTACGTTATTTTATAACCTGATGGGAGATCAGATTTTCTGTCTTTAACTCTCGATTATTCGAGTAAAGATGATTATTGCTTGCTCTGGTTCTGCAGGCCCTATCTTTCCCTTGCAGACTATGGATGTGGCTGTCGAGGAAGATGTCAAAGAGGAACAAGGTAGTGGGCTTGTTTGATGGAGGTCTGGATCCCCCCCCCCCCCATTTTTTTGGAGACGGAGGACACCCTGAGCGGTCTATCCAGAACCCTTCAAACATTGCGGGTTCTTCTGGTACGACGGCTATTCCTCCAGCTGTCGCTGTCGGGGACTCCATGATGAAGCTTCTCTGTATAGTGAGGTGGTAAACCGTCGTGATAAGGTTGTTGTGCCACCTCCCAAAGTCGTCGTGACACGATCTAGGGATGGCGCACTGGAGGGAGCAGATGTGGTGATATACCCTGCTACTTCTGTTCCCAGCCTTGGTAATACTCTGGCATCTGCGGCTCAGTTACCGGGCATCCAGGCTCTTCGGGCGTCCATGAAAGATTGGCTCGCCGACAGGATCGCTGGTTGCTCCTCCACTGTTGTTTCTCCTTCGATATTTTTGAGCACCGTTGGGCCGCCTGCCGCGCCTGTGGCCTTATCTTCAATCCCGCCGCCCTTGACTCCCGCTACCTTGGAAGAGATTGACGAGACCGTCAAACTTTCTATCCGGAGCTTCCACATGTTCTTGAAGAAGGGGATCGAGGGTGTGTTGGAGCGCAACACATCTTTCACCTGGGAAAGGCACTTTGTTGAGGGCCAGGTCCATTCTCTGAGGGGTATGCCTGGATTTGAGCAGATAGCCAACTTTCTGGGCCACAAACTACAGAAGGTAGAGAAATGCCTGACATAACTGCAGTAGTATCAGCAAGCGGACATGGGAATGCTGATCTCCCATGAATATAACGAGTTCTCAAGGAAGGTGGTGACAGAGAAGGTCTTCTTTGCTTCGTCTATGGAGTGCCTGCAGCATGAACTCCAAATTTTGCTGGAGAGGCGTGACCGGCTGGGCGATCTCAGAGAGGAGTGCCTTTCTTGGCAAAAGGACTTGACCGAGCATATTAGACGGCTCCAGTCTGAGCTTGATGCAACGGGAAGTAGGCTATAGGAGGCCCAGCAGGAAGAGGAGGCCATCCGTACTGAGGTGAGCCAAACAGCGTAGAATACGGCAAGCGTTGAGGTTCTGGTGCAACAGCTAGAGGACAGACACGAGTCTTAGGCTTAATGAGGATCCGGAGGTTATGGCTCAAGAAGTTGAACGCCGGGCTCAGAGGTGCCTGGACGGCCACATTGCTCGTCTCCGTGAGCGGATAGCAGAGTTATGTTCTGACTCCTAGCACCAGTAGTTTATACCTTCATTTTTTCCTCGGGCTTGGGGTCTTGGTAATCCCCGAAAATATAGTTTTTCTTTTAATCTCTCCTCGCGGAGAAAAATAAAATTTACCTTTTTTGCTATTCATTTGTGTCAGCTTTGGGTATCGTACTAGAGGTAATATGAATGTAGTACAATACTGTGACTTTTTAAGGGTATCCCGCTAGGGAATCTCCAGTGGACTTATTACCTCATGCGCACTAGGGTGCAAGTAATAAGTTCAAAATTAGGCTTTGCCAGAGGTGGCAAGTTTGGTGGACTTAACACCATTGGCGTACTTAAATTTAAGTGCAGGTGATAAGTTAAGACGGCGACCGATATCAGAGGTACTGTGGACGTGATGATCGATAGCCAACCCGAAAGGTTTGCTCAGAGGTGCGAAGGACGTAGCAAATCCTACTGGAGAATTTTTGGTGGACTTATTACTTCTTGCGCATGAGAGTGCAAGTAATAAGTTTGAACTAGGCCTTGTCAGAGGTGGCAAGTTTGGTGGAGTTAACACCATTGACATACATAAATTTAAGTACAGGTGATAAGTTGAGACGGCGATCGATATGAGAGGTATTGTGGATGTGATAATTGATAGCCAACCCGAAAGGTTTGCTCAAAGGTGTGAAGGACATGGCAAATCCTACTGGATAATTTTTGGTGGACTTATTACTTCTTGCGCATGAGAGTGCAAGTAATAAGTTTGAACTAGGCCTTGCTAGAGGTGGAAAGTTTGGTGGACTTAACACCATTGGCGTACTTAAATTTAAGTATAGGTGATAAGTTGAAACGGCGATCGATATCAGAGGTACTGTGGACGTGATGATCGATAGCCAACCCGAAAGGTTTGCTCAGAGGTGCGAAGGACATGGCAAATCCTACTGGAGAATTTTTGGTGGACTTATTACTTCTTTCGCACGAGAGTGCAAGTAATAAGTTTGAACTAGGCCTTGCCAGAGTTGCAAGTTTGGTGGACTTAACACCATTGGCGTACTCAGCTCGTCAAGGGGTTCGCCCTCTTCCCTCGATGAGCCCTCAACTTCTTTACCCTCGGTGGCTAAGTCCTTCAGCGGCTGGATAGAATCAGCAACTTCCTGTTTGGACCGTGGCACCCGAACATGAACTCTATTGGACTCCTTCGGCTCCGGAAAGAGGTAGCGAGTCCAGGTAGTAATGTGAGGAGAGGATCCCTCAGTAGACTTCTTCTTCTTCGAAGACCTCTGGCATATGCCGTGTTGGCATAGCAACTTTTGGTATACCGCCAAGATCTCCGGGTCCTCTGCTTCCAATTCACCGAGCTTTTCATTGCTCGAGGTACACTCTTCATAGGGCTTATCGCCCCAAGGGATTTTTGAGACGGCATGCATCTCATGCAAGGTTTGACTCATCTCGCCGCCGGGCATAAAGATCCCCGTATGAAGGTTGTACAACTCCATCAGGGCAACGAACATGGGGCGGTTCACCTCCAAGCCATAACAAGTACCCCTCACGACAAAGAACAAGTCGGAGGCTCTGAGTTCCCGCTCGTATTTTTTTAAGATTCACTGGGTCAGGCGGCACCAGGAGACATTGTAAAACGCCCAGCTGAGAGCTCGCAACTATCCCGTGGGGTAGGTACCCTTCTTAGCAACTTGGTCGAGGAAGGCGCCCGCCGCATATACGCTAAGCTTCGGTCCCAGGTCACTGCCGACGAGACCAGGCTTCAGTCCCAGCAAGGAGTACGAAGGTGACTCCTTCGCGCTATAAAATTCCCCCTTGTTCTTTTCGGTCCCACACCGGACATTGCCAAGGAGGGCCCCATGTGGCTCAGGGGTTAAGTTCCAGTCCATCCGCTATAAGTGTGAAGGTGACATTTGAAAGAAGGAAAAGTCATCTCCGTCTCGCAGAAGGTAAAAGACCAGTTCTTCCTGGTCGTCCTCATCTCGGATTGGGAAGACTCCAGTGCATCACTAAACAAGAAGTACGGCTTCTTAAAAAAATGATTATCATATTTAGCAGGGATCTCTCCCGAGTTGATTTGACTCAACAAGAAAGAGGGAGTCTGCTCGGCGAGTCGCTCGGGCGAGAGATCCTTGTCAAACTGCTTCTGGAGAGCCACAGCTAGGTCCCCAAAATTCATGTTCAAGGGCAGCGGGTTATGCCTGAAGACCAGTTCGTCAGAAGGTGTGGTAGGCAAAATTACTGCAAAAGCCACAAAGGAGTTAGATCAGAACCATTGAAAATATCAATGAAGATATACATATGTGGCCCGGGCACACACATGCGGCCCAGTCAGCCATGCGACCTAGGCACATATGCGGCCAGATCAACCATGAGGCCTAAAGCACCAATGCGGCCAAGCAAGTCATGCGGCCAGATCAACCATGAGGCCTAAAGCACCAATATGGCCAAGCCAGTCATGCGGCCTAGGCACCCATGCGGCCGAGACAGCCATGCGGCGGAGCTCGTCTATGCGACAGAGTTGCCCATGCGACAGCAAAAAGTTGGCGCATAGACGTATCCATGTGTCCAAACTGTGCACATGAGGTCCAGAATCTGACTTTGTCTCTATAGAACCTACCCTTGATCGGAAATTGAACGTCGTCGGAGAGCAGCGAAGGGTCCGCAGCAGCAGCACGACCCTTCCCCTTGCTCTGGGCCTTGCCCTTACCCTTAGGGGCTTTATTGGCAGTAGTAACGGCGGAGGAGGCGACCTTGGGAGCCATGGCAGCAGCAAAAATGAAGAGGAGAAGAAAGTTCGGGGAAAAACTATTTTCTCTCTTAAACCCCCTATATATAGACCGAAACATGCAGCTAGGGATAATGACGACAGAAGACGGTGACTCATCGTTCGTTAGGCCACTTTATCTCCTAACGATGCAGAATTCCAAGAGACCCGCGCAAGAATCAAAGCAAATATTCTCATTTTCTGACAGTATGTCAGAGACAACTATGCGGCCATGGGACTATGTGGCTTGCCCTTTATATGCGGCCAATAGCGCTCGGCCATGCTTATTTCAAAGTATTCCAAACTTGTCATTTTGAAAACTTTGAAGGGGGTCTTGTAGAAGCATAAAAAATTATGTAGGGCGCATAGAGGTCATGTTCCCTCAAAAATAAAACTAAGCCACAGAGAAGTCACATATGGCCTGAATAACCAAGCCGCAGAGAAGCCACATGCTGCATGAACAAAAAAACGCAGAGGATTTATATGCGACCAGATTAACCAAAGATCTAGAAGTTGCATAGTATACTCTATGCGGCCTGAACGACCACAGAGCAGGGAGGCGGCATAAAAAACCCCTGACACAGCATTCGATTATCAGAATCCGACACATCACTCATCACACTGAGACGCTTCGAGACTCGTGAAGGCAACGACTCAGAAAAAGATAAAAAGTCACATCAACTCATTGATGGTCTCGACGGACGTACCATGCCACGTGCTCATTCATATGCAGCCACATACCCATGCAGCCTCGTCATTATGCGGCTAGTGTGTCCATCCGACCAAGGCCAGACAAGAGCTTGCATGCGGCTACATACCCATGCGGCCTCGTCATCATGTGGCCAGAGTGTCCATCCGACCAAGGTCCAACGAGAGCACATATGCGGCCACAATGCCGTACGGTCAGAGTGTCCATACGACCAAGGCCAAACGAGAGCACGTATGCGGCCACGACGATATACGGCCAAGATGTTATGCGGCTCTAGACTTGCAGGATCTTTCTGTTACAACCGAAGATGATTTCTCGTACAATCAGTGCTGACTACGTGTCCGGCTGACCAAGTCACGCACGCAACAACCCTGAGTTCTCTTAAACAACATATCGTAACCAAGACCACGTGGCAGCTTGTCCGTGGCATGAGACTGCAATTACAACCGTATTCTGTTGAAGGAGTCCTATACGGCGACTAAACAGACACATATGCGGCATCAATAGTCCGTCATCACGACGACTATAAATAGCAAAGGTAGCACACCCCCAGAAGCCAGGCCAGCTATGTACGTGCACACAAGCTCAGGAGAGAGAAGAGAAAATAGCATCAGCATTCCCTCGTCAGACTGTCAACGGAGTAAATGAGACGTTCCCGTGCTCAAGCTCCATCGTCACTACCCAGATCAAAATATTGTACTTAAATTTTCTGCTTAGGATCTCTTTGTACTTCTTTGTTTGTTATTTTAAAGTTCAAAACTTGTAATGACAGACAATTATATTTTGATTTTTTTTAAATTAATTGGTTGATAATATATATACGATTTGGACGGCTCAATTTAAAACCAGTTCTAAGTTAGGGGGAGAGATAATAACGTCATGCTTTAGGCTCCCCTTCATTTGGATACGAGGTAAAATATTCTTTCTATTAATGCCAAGGTCTTGCATTGAATTCATATGTTTTCAAGTTTCAGTATACATTCTGTCATGAACCTCGAGTGATTGTGCTTGTATTTGACCCTGCTGTGACAAACGCTTCTTTTTTGGCATTTCCAAATTCTGATCAAGTAAATCCAAGTACTGCACTAAATATTGCAACATTCGGAACATTATTATCCTATCCTTCATTGCAACATTGGTCGATCAGTGTGTTACAAGTGTTGGTAACGGGGTGTGATCCGAATCAGAATTGGTCCATGAGGTACGATATTGGATTGTGTCCATATGTCTTAAAAAAAAAATTATGTAAGACCTGAATCAATTCCAATTATCTACATTTCATGATCCCACCTCCTATTCGATATGGGAATAAATTACCAACTCCATTGAACGTTCAACCGGAAACGAGATACAATCCAACAATCTCCACCTTACCTCGTTTCCGCTAGCCGAACAACCTTAGCACACCCCGGCTACCTTTGCTCGTTCCAGCTAGCCAAGCACCCTTAGCACATCCCGGCTACCTTTGCTTGTTCCCGCTAACCGAACAACTTTAGCACACTCCTGCTACCTTTGTTCGTTTTCGCTAACCGAGCACCCAAGAGATCCAACATATTGTCATCTCGATCCGTTCGACCACAAAACCAAACCTAACATGTTCATCCACACCACTATTGTGTGACAACCACAACGTCTTGCTCCACATTGGACTCGTCAGATCCACCTTTCAAGCCAATTCATGTAGTTGATGTTCCTACTCTACCTTGAGAAGAGTCTGTATAATCCATGAACGTTCAGCACCATCTGTCTCAAACCAATTAGAGCTGCTCAAACTAGTCTCGTAACCTTGGGCTCTGGTAACACTTGTTGGGAACACGATGTGATCCGAACCAGAATTGGCCCATGAGGTACAATATTGGGCTGGGTCCATATGCCATAAAAGAAAATTCTCATGTAAGACATGAACCAATCACAATTATCTGCACCTTATGATCTCACCTCCTATCCGATGAGCGATTGTTTGATTGTATCTCGTTTTCGGTTGAGCGTTCAAAGGAGGGTGACAATGAAATTGGTAATTTAGTCCCACATCGGATAGGAGGTGGGATCATGAGGTGTAGATAATTGGGATTGGTTCAGGCCTGTCATGAGAATTCCCTTTTAAGGCATATGGGTCCAATCCAATATCGTACCTCATGGGCCAACTCAGGTTCGGGTCACACCGTGTTCCCAACAAGTGGTATCAGAGCCCTAGTCTGATAGTCCGATTTCCAACATCTGGTATCAGAGCTATTGGTTTTAGTTCTGGCAACTATGTCTACGGAGCAGATGAACACACGTATGATCACCCTCAAAGGGGAGAATTGGGCGATTTGGAAGCCAAGGATGGAAGACCTACTCTGATGCAAGGACTTGTATGGTCCGTTGGAGGGCGACAGACATGAAGTCCAGTTGAGAAGCCATGGGGTCAACACCCTATCATCAGACTGGAGGGGAACATTGTTGGGGTCCAGTTTGGATTTGATAAATTTTGGAGCCCAAATATGGTCAAAGAGTTGATTTGATATAATTTAAAAATCTACATTAAATGTAAGATTTGATTAGATTTCAAATTTGTATCAAATATTTAATTTGACCATATTTGGACGTCCATAATTGATGATGGACTATTTTAGGTGGACTGTGATTCTTATTTTAAGGTTTTCTATTTAGAAAATCCTATTATGACCTAAAATATAATTTCTTATCCTATAAATATAGGAGGAGGGTGGAGGCACAAAGCATAGCACAATGTAGAGATTCAGGGTGCTCGTCCACAAAAAATCTAAGAGAAACTCCGTGCTTTGCTCTTAGGACTTCGTCATCCAAGACAGAAAGAAGAAGAGATCCAATCGAGGAGTCGTCAACTTCGGTTAGGAAACTATGGATTGGTGTGCGATTTCAATTGTAATCTTTTTATTTTCTTCTTGAGAGTGGCGATGGGGTTGAACCTATTAGGACAAAGGGTTCAACATTAGTTTTGTCAATATTGTAATTTTACCTGAGTTATAAAGGTTGAAATTTGTCCAGGTGATGTAGTCACTGCCATATACTTGTCTTTATCTGTGCTTGGTGTCTGTTAGATGGAGGTTGGTTATCTCAGGTGGGTTGGCCTAAAGTTTTTGCTGTGATCAGTCTCAGACACGGTGTCAAAAGCTTGCAGGATGTGTTTGATTCCCAACAACAAATATAGTAACCAAACTACTTATAACAGAAATAAGTTGCATGCGGAATTCACCGAAATACAACTACATATGCAAATACAAGACCGAAGAAAGCACCACTTACGTTAGTATTTCTTTTTTCTTTCTTTCTTTTTTTCTTTTTTTTTTGAATTTTCGACATAACGTTCGAGATCCGATGTAACGTTCGGGACTTTATGCACACTGTATTGTATGTCTTTGGACCCACTGCTTCCAACTCCCATCATTTATAAATGGAAGAAATAATACGTCTCCGTGGTTCGATCCACTGATCTTCTACCATCCAGCCAGGATCTTATACCTTTTTTCGGTAACCACAAGAGTCACGCGAGTTCGGTCGTTGGTATTTCTATTTAGCATGAGAAAGGAATGCAGTATCTAATTAATGGAATTTTATTTGCTAGTGTTCTCTTTTCAAATTGACGATTCTATAAAGACTTATTTGCAACTTGATACCTTCAATTATTTATATTTTTCAGCTTGATATCCTAAACTTTTTAATCAAAAACTTAATATCCTAAAAAAACTGTCAAAAATATCTCCCTCTCTCTCTCTCTCTCCCACCCTCACCCCCCGGCTGCCCTCTCCTCCCGCCGTCCGCTCCCGGTTGTCCCCTCCCACGCCCCCTCCTCCTGTCATTGATGTTGCTGCTACCGCTGCCTCCTCCCTCCCCCTCCTCTCACCATTTTTGCTGCGGGTTGCCGCCACCATCGTCGATGTTACCGCTGCCGAAGAGAGGGGGTGAGAGAGAGGAGGGGGACGGAGTAGTTTTTAGGTTTTTTTTTTTTTTTTTTTTGGATTAGAATATAAAGTTAAAAATATTTAATAGTTGATGATATTAAGTTGTTGAGTAAAAAAATTGAGATAGTTGAGGATTTCAAGTTGATAATAAGCCTTCTATAAATGGCAGGCCAAGCAAGGCACTTGAAGGAAGAAGAGAAATATGCTGCGCGTGGACAATTTTCCTAAATGATTGTCGACTTTCCAATTTTGACAATACAAGAGTAGAGGTAGGATGCATTTGTAGTATATGTAGAGGAGTGTTAAGGAACCAAACTTGAACCGCACTATTCGTAAGCTGGCTTGAGTTCGGCTCACTGAAAGTTGTGAGCCGAGCTTTTTGGCACGAGAGCTTGAGCTCGAGCTTAATAATAGGTTCTAGGCTCGTTAGATAAAAGAGTCCAAAAAATGTATCCGGTTTGCTCATTTTTATTTATAGACTTAATTATAAGAAATATTTTACACTAAATAGGCTTTTCTAATTTAGTATGAAGTTAATTTGAACAGTTTCAATTTGATATCATGTCTACTCCGTTGTGCTTTGGTTTGGGACAAAGTTGATGAGTTCATAAAGCTTCATCCAAATTTAAACTCGGACTATAACTCAAGCTTATCAACATTTCAAATTTAAAAGAACAGCTGGTGTTGAGTTAGTGCTCATGAATAACTAAAAAAATAATAATAATAAATTTGAACTTAATTCTAAGGCTAAATTTTAACTTAATATCCTCAATTATTTCACTTTTTTAATTTGATACTTAAAACTTTAAAAGTAGACAACTTGATATTATCGACTATTGGAAATTTTTAAAATAATACCCTCGTTTAGTCCTGTTAATTTTTTTTGTTAAAAAACAAAAATAAAATTACTAAATTATCATTCTCTCTCCCACCCCAACCCCACTACCCCCCTCTCCACTTCCTGTCGTCGAACGTGACCCTGCCCTTCGCTGCTGCACGCCCCCCCCCCCCCTACTCCTGCTCCCCGTCACTGTTGTTGACGATGCCGCACCACCCTTGCCAGAGGTGGACCCACAAGGGGGCATGTGGGGTCATCTGACCCCATTGACTTCTTTTTTTTGATACATATGTACATGCCAAACATCAGCCGTATGTGTCCCATCATAATCCTTCCCTGCTGTGTTTGTGTGTAGTGTAAGTGGCGTGTGCAGTAAAATGTTCTGGACTATATTGTAGCCTGTAAGACAATAGAAGGAGCCTGGATAGGGGTGCAACTTGGGCGGGTCGGGTCGGACTTGAGCCCAACCCAATGAATCATAAGTCTAGTCAGAGCCCAAGTTTGACCAGACCTCGGGATCAACATATGTAGTCCAAGACAAAGCCTGGAGGATCGGGTTGGGTGTTAGAAATATTGTCTTTTACTTACTTAAAATTTCAGAATACAAAAATAAAATTAAACAATGTTACCGGCCTCTGGGGAAGTCGTGCACGAAGCACTGCCCTAAGAGTTTATTCGGGATCTGTGTGCAGACGTTCCCGACGCTCCTAGTGGTAAAACCCCCGCACTACCGGAATCTCGTTGCCGCACACGACTTGGAGAGAACGACCAGAACTTAGCTCTGCCCAGAGCTTGGAGACGATGAAGATTGAAAAAATGTTGACAGAGGTTTGGAGTAAGAAATTTCGGAATAATTTTACAAAGAAATTAGCCCACATATATAATACTCATATGTAACGGTCTGAATTAATTCTCCTATTAATTCAGCCGTTACACAAAATGAATAATGAACCTGGACACAATAACGGTTCAGAAACATTCGTAACGTTCAGAAATAAATTCCAACGTTCAGAAAAATAAATGACAGAATTAAGAGGAGCAAAAAGGATTTTAGGGTCCCAGCCCGAACCCGAAGAGGAAATCGGATCGGCATTCGGCGTCCGCAGATGTGGGCGCGTACCCGCACCCGTTACGCGCGTCGAACCGAACAGAACCGAGCCGAGCCAGGCCGGGCGGCGGCGGCGGCGCGCGCGTGTGGCCCAAGGGGTTCCCCACACAACAACTTAATAGAGCAAAGAAGAGAAAGTAATATATGTACACAAGAGGGCTTTAGTGCATCCGATGTGGGACTAAAGAAAGAAAGAGGGACATGAGCTTTTGCAAGAAAAGCAGAACCAAAGCAAAACTAAAACCAACAATCCCCCCCCAAAAGGTCAAGTTCCGAAACAGAGATAAGAGTGAAGTAAATTATAGAGAGAGAGAGAGAGCATCTGGGCAGTATAATACTATGCATAGATGAGATGGACTACAGCCTTGAATCTCACGTAGTGACTATTGCCTTAATCTGAAGAAGTACTTGATGGACTATGCCTTGAATCAGACTTCTTGAACCAGATTTAGAAAATAGCACACATAGTACGCTAGAGGTCCTTGGTCTATCGGGTGGCGCTTTTAAATGGCCATGCGCACTTTCCACATTCATGAGAGTTGTCTGGGATCGCCCTGTCCCATAGTCGCGGCCTTCACGACCTCTCATATAGGTAAGTCCTTGATGGTTGGTGATATGAATCAACCCAACATTACAGCTTGGACCTATTAAGAGTTTAAACTCATCCTAACCATATCACACAGGAACACTGTCACCATAGGGATCTCCAGTCAGACTCGGTTGGGTTGCCACTGCTGGTGACTAACTTATGGGCTTAACCCCATCCCCCTCGATGATTCTAGGATCAAAGTCCTAGACAGACCCTTCGTCAAGTGATCTGCAAGGTTCTTTTCTGACTTTATATAGTCAAGAACCATATATTTGCCTAGTAGGCTTTTTATTGACTTGAAGCGCAGCTGCAGGTGCCTGTTCATCTTAGCATTCACAGAATCATGCTTTAGTAGTTCAATAACAGATTTATTATCACAATTTATAGAAATTGCAGGAACAGGACTAAGAGAAACAGGTATATGCATAATAAGATTTTTAAGCCATTCAGCTTCTGTGCAAGTTGTATCTAAAGCTATCATTTCGGAGTCCATTGTACTCCTAGCTATGATAGTTTGCTTGCAAGAGCCCCAGGAGATTGCAGCTCCTCCTAGAGTAAAAACATATCCAGTAGTAGATTTTATATCATGTGAGTCGGTTACCCAGTTTGCATCTGAATAACCTTCTATGATATCAGGGTGCATAGTAAAATAAAATTTGTAATCTAGGGTGCCCTTGAGATATCTAAATACCCTATCCAAGGCAGTCCAATGTGACTGATTTGGGTTACTGGTATATCTGCTTAGTCTTCCAATAGCAAATGCAATATCAGGTCTTGTCCTGTTTGTTATATACATAAGGGAGCCTATCATCTGTGAATATTTGTGTTGTTCCAAAGGTGGTCCTTCATTCTTTTTCAGTACACTACTGTTGTCATAAGGAGTAAGGACAGGTTTCTTATCAAATAACTCAAATTTTTTTAGCATTTTTTCAATTGAATGTGCTAAAGATAGAGTATAACCCTCTTTGCTTTTGGTCACTTGCATTCCTAAAATTAAGTTGGCTTCTCCTAGATCTTTCATATCAAACTGGCTAGATAAATAGTTCTTTGTAGTATTTATCAATTCCAGTGATGAACCTAGGATAAGAATGTCATCTACATACAAGCATAAAATGACACAACTTTTACATGTACCTTTAGAGTATATGCATTTGTCATACTCATTTGACAAGAAACCATATTCAAAAATTACTTTGTCAAATTTGTTGTGCCATTGTTTGGGAGCTTGTTTCAAGCCATAGAGGGATTTTACTAGTCTGCAAACTTTCTTTTCCTGACCTTTAGCAATGAAACCTTCAGGTTGGTCCATATAAAGTTCTTCCTCTAGATCTCCATTTAAAAATGTTGTCTTTACATCCATTTGATGGATTAGCATATCATGAATGGATGCTAAGGCCAAGAGAGTTCTAATGGATGTGATCCTAGCTACAGGAGAGTAGGTATCAAAATAATCTAACCCTTTCTTCTGGGTAAAACCCTTAGCAACTAATCTAGCTTTGTATTTCTCTATAGTACCATCGGCTCTGAGTTTCTTCTTGAAAATCCACTTACAACCTATTGGTTTGTTGCCTAAAGGTAGATCTGTTAGAAACCAAGTGTTGTTCTCCATGATGGAGTTGTATTCACTGTTAATGGCTTCTTTCCAGAAGGGAGCATCAGAAGACGACATTGCTTCTTCATAAGTTGAGGGATCACCCTCTATCAAAAAGGTGAAGAATCCTTCTCCTAAATTTTTCTCAATCCTATTCCTTTTACTCCGTCTTGGTTCTAGGTCTTGTTCAGATTGTGAGCTAGGTATTTGGACATGAGAACTAGTAGAGGGTATGGAGGAAGAGATTGAACTTCTATCCTTAAAGGGAAATATGTTTTCAAAGTAAACTGCATCTCTTGCTTCTATAATGGTATTGTTAGAGATTTCATTTACTTCTGAGTGAGTCACTAGAAATCTATTGGCATAGCTGTCTAAGGCATATCCTATGAAAACAGCGTCTACAGTCTTGGGACCAATCTTCCTCTTTTTAGGTTCGGGAATTCCGACTTTAGCAAGACATCCCCAAACTCTAAGGTAATTAGTCCTAGGTGCTCTACCTTTCCACAGCTCATAGGGAGTCTTATCTTTTGTCTTACTAGAAATTCTATTAAGAATGTAACAGGCAGTTAAAAGGGCTTCTCCCCACAAGTTATCAGGAGCACCAGAGCTGAGAAGCATGGCATTCACCATATCTAACAGAGTGCGGTTCTTGCGTTCAGCAACTCCATTAGACTGAGGTGAATAAGGAGTTGTTACCTCATAAATTATTCCATGTTCTTCACAGAAGTTAGTCATTTCGTTTGAGGTATATTCTCCACCACGATCAGATCTAAGGATCTTAATCTTCCTTTCTAATTGATTCTCAGCTTCAGATTTGTAGACCTTAAATCTATCTAGAACTTCATCTTTGGTTTTGAGAAGGTAGATATAACAATACTTTGAATAATCATCTATAAATGTAACAAAGTATTTTCTACCGCCTCTGGTCAAAATCCTATTTGAGTCACATACATCACTATGGATAAGTTCTAGAAGGACAGAATTTCTTTCTACAGATTTGAATGGTAATCTAGTGTGTTTGGCTTGAACACAAATCTCACATTTGTGTTTGTCATCTATTGGAGTTTTGGGAATAAGGTCTAAAGTCATCATTCTTTTAATAGAACCTAGGTTCACATGACCTAGTCTGCCATGCCAAACATTTGAAGATTCTATATTAGAGACTATAAGAGAACCATCAGATATTTTATTCATTGTACTTAAAATGAAAAGACCGTCTTTTACAAAGCCTTTTCCTATAAAAGAGTCATGCTTAGAAAAAACTACTTTATTAGCCTCCATTACAATTTTGTATCCTGAGGCTACAAGAAGGGATCCACTAACTAGGTTTCTCTTGACAGACGGCACATGAAGAACATCATGAAGAGTTAAGATTTTTCCTGATGTCATCTTCAGGTTAACTTTTTCTCTTCCAATAATTTGTGTCGTTGAGCCATCTCCTAGGGTCACACCTCCTCCACTTGATTCCTGATAGTTTGAATAACAGGAGCGATCAAATGAAACGTGAATATTAGCTCCAGAATCCAACCACCAATCATCAGAATGGTAAGAAAGGTTAATAAGGGGTTGAAAGCTTACAGACCTGAAGGAACTCGAAGAACCTTTGTGAAGCATGTTCGCTTCTGGTCTACAAGGTTTACCTTAGCTTTAGATTCAGTCTTAGGCTTAGACCTCAATATAATTTGTTCTTTGGTTCTAATTTCTTTAGGACTTGATCGTAGGTAAGAACTCCTTGTGTATGGATAAGTTCCTTAGAAATATCAGACCAAGAGGGAGGTAGCTTGTAGGTGGTCTTTGCTAATCAGTCTGTAAATATATAAATTATTTAATAACAATGTCTAGGATAATAGTTTAGGTGGTCTTTGCTAATCAATCTTAAAATCTTTAGTTTTTCAAGTGTTGATCAACTCAGGTTAGCTGTAGGGGCCGGTTTCCAGCTAGCGGTGGTCCGAAGACTCTTAAGTACCGTGTCGCTTAGGGTTGTTTACACCCGGTTGACAGAAGGACCCTTTCGGCTTGTGCCCGAGTTTGTCTCTACTTTAAAACTTTAGATTTGAAGATTTTATTTACAATTTCCTTTTATTAAACTATTTTTCTTTTGGACCTAGATTGCTTTCAAAAAACTTAGTGATTAAAAAATTAAGCAAATTGTATTAACTATCAATTAGAAGCAAATAGTGAGAAGTTAACAGTGAGAAGCAAATTGTATTAACAGTAATTAAGCAAAAGAATTTGCTCCAGCATCCAGCAACTAATAAGTAGTGCTAATCAACAGAACAAATGAGCAATGGTAGGAACCAAATGAGTAGTGCTACTTAGATTGCAAGTTTTACAAGTAACAAATTTGCTACAGTAATAAAAATAATTGTTTGGCTACAGCATAAATTGTTAACTACAAAACTTGTTAACAAGTATTGATAATCCACAACAAGTAGCAAGTAGCAATTTAACAACCGGTTTTATTTTACTTCAGTGAAAACAGAAACAGTATTAACTTGAATTGCTATAGAACAAATTTCTAGAAATCAATTCTAACAAATTTATAGAAATCAATTGTAACAAATAAATTATTTCAGTATGTTTAGAAATCAATTATAATTGACAATTCTAAGCAAACAGTAACTATTAGTAAATCAAATTTTATTAACTATTAGTTCTTTAGAAATTTCAAAAATACTAAGTACTGTTGATTTTATATATATCAACTAAACAAATTATAACAATGACTATTTAAATATAAATCAACTAAGCAAATTACAAATATAAATCAACTTGTATATTTTGCTATCAATTATGCTATGATATACAGTAACTATCAATTTTATATACAAGTTGACAGTACTGTATATTTTGCTATGAAGGAAATTATAATACACAGTACTGTTGACAGTAGTGTTGATTTTAAATACACAGTGAGAATTAAAGCACAGTATATATGAAGAAAACAAAAATAATAAAGAAAGTTTGCAAACTGTGTAGCACAGTATACACAGTAGCATGCGGTAATAAGAAGAAAACAACTGTTAGCAAACAGTTAGAAAATAGCATCCATCAACAGTTTGCAAACTGTGGTATTATCTTATAGTAGCCGAACTAATGCCGGCACTACAGTAAGTAAAAAAAAAAATTCTTTGTAGAAGAGAACAACAGTTAGAAGAATAATAATAATAATAAATTCTAACAGGAATAAACTCTTAGATTGTTAGAAATATTGTCTTTTACTTACTTAAAATTTCAGAATACAAAAATAAAATTAAACAATGTTACCGGCCTCTGGGGAAGTCGTGCACGAAGCACTGCCCTAAGAGTTTATTCGGGATCTGTATGTAGACGTTCCCGACGCTCTTAGTGGTAAAACCCCCGCACTACCGGAATCTCGTTGCCGCACACGACTTGGAGAGAACGACCAGAACTTAGCTCTGCCCAGAGCTTGGAGACGATGAAGATTGAAAAAATGTTGACAGAGGTTTGGAGTAAGAAATTTCGGAATGATTTTACAAAAAAATTAGCCCACATATATAATACTCATATGTAACGGTCTGAATTAATTCTCCTATTAATTCAGCCGTTACACAAAATGAATAATGAACCTGGACACAATAACGGTTCAGAAACATTCGTAACGTTCAGAAATAAATTCCAACGTTCAGAAAAATAAATGACAGAATTAAGAGGAGCAAAAAGGATTTTAGGGTCCCAGCCCGAACCCGAAGAGGAAATCGGATCGGCATTCGGCGCCCGCAGATGTGGGCGCGTACCCGCAGCCGAGCCGGGCCGGGCGGCGGCGGCGGCGCGCGTGTGGCCCAAGGGGTTCCCCACACAACAACTTAATAGAGCAAAGAAGAGAAAGTAATATATGTACACAAGAGGGCTTTGGTGCATCCGATGTGGGACTAAAGAAAGAAAGAGGGACATGAGCTTTTGCAAGAAAAGCAAAACCAAAGCAAAACTAAAACCAACATTGGGTTCGGGTTAGGTCGGGTCCATCGGATGTATCGGATCTTTCGGGCTCTAATATAATATTTTAAATAATTTTAACCAAGAGTAATATTAAACACATAATCAAATAACAATTAAGTCACAATCATTACAAAATACAAACTGAAATTAGCTTTAGGATAAGGAGTTGAAGAATTTGGGTGAAAAAATTTATGGTTTAAATTTATTTTTTTATTTAAAAAGTATGTAACAATATATATATATATATATATATATATATATATATATATATATATATATATATATATATATCGGATTTTGAATTCTTTGGGTAATCCGACTCATGAATCCGAGTCCAACCCGATTTTTGATCGGGTTCAAATATTTTGACTCGAATTTGAACTTGAACTCGAGTATCTTTAATCCTAATTCAATTCGTTATCGGATTCAGATTTAGTCCGTCCGAGTTGCACTTCTAAACCTGGAGGAGTGGGAGTCTATAGGACTGTAGCCTAGAGTATGGTAAGGTTGTAGATATAAAGGTTAGAGGAGTAGGAGTAGGACTATAGGTTTGAAGTAGCACAAAAGGAGCAATCTAGTTTCTTTCTTTATCTCATGGTTATATGTACATATGACAGCACATAGAAGTTTGTAGGCTGAGTAGTAGCCTTGCAGGCGGATGAGGGTTTAAATGTATTGGTGGTACTCCAATTTGGGACACTCTAATACTGGAGTAATTAATGTATAATTCGTTACAATAAAATAACTAACGTTCAATTAACCAACACTAAAGTACATGTCGTTCCCTTCCGTCCAATCCCTTCACGAAATGCTGACCTGGCACGCCACGTCTTCAAACCCAATAATCTCTTCCACTCTCGCGCTCAGACACATCGCGAAGCCGGCAACGTAGAACTCACCTCTCGTCGAAGGTCGACAGGAACCTCCTCACCTGCGTGGTCTCCTGTCGCCGTCGGCCGGACGACACCGAGTCGTCGGCGTCGTCGTACCATTCCGACGACATCCCGCGGGGGAAGGATCTCGACCAGTCTAGCGGGAGATCGGACCGGCAGCTCGACCTCCGTTCGGGAAGGAGGTCGAGGATCCAGGACTTGGACCGCCGGATCTCGTCGGATCTTGGGGTTTCGGATCCGAAGGGGAGGGAGGACCTCTTCTTGCCGCCGACGGCGGTGGCGTCGGCACCAGATCCGACGGAGGGGGGAGACACCGGTCGAGGGCGATGGTTCCGGACGGGAGAGGGACCGGATCCGACAAAGCAGCAGTGGCCGACGAGAGGAGAGACCGATCGAGGGAGAGGAGGAGGCGGCGGTTCTGGGGAGACGGAGGAGCACTCCCTGGCAGCGAGGAGGTGCTCCCGGAGGCAGGAGGCGGCTGAAGTGAAATTTGTTTCAAACTCTGAGAGAGAGAGAGAGAGAGAGAGAGACATGTCAGGTCAGCATTCCGTGAAGAAATTGGAGGACGGAAGGGAACATCAGATACTTTGTTTCTTTGAATTAATTTTTAAATTTAGTTTTCAAACAATTTTAAATTTAATTTCAAATATATATATATATTTGTACGGAAAATGGGAGAGAAATTAGTTTTTTTACCGTAATTTTTTTATAATAAAATGGATGATGATATACATACGACTTGGACTGCTCATTTACGTTATAGTTATGGTATCAACTTCTTAATAAAATAACAAAAAAATAATACCTTATTAACAAAAAATATAATATTGATGATAAATATTAATATAAATAATAACAAATTAATATAGATAATCAATTATTAAATAATAACAAATTAACTAATAGATTAAATCTAACTTAAAAAAATAAATCAAACCTAACCAAACCAAATTAAATTCCACCCGCCAACTAAGTTGGCGGTTCCGTCCCCCAACCCGCCAACTTAGTTGGCGGGCTTCCCCCTCTCTCCCTACTCGCCAACTGAGTTGGAGAGTTGTCCTCCTATGTGTAAATTTTTAAAAGTTCTTCCCTTAGTTACAATTATTTCAAATTTTGTTCATTTATACAAAAAAAGAAAATCCGGTATTTAAAAGGTCTGCTACTCCAGTCTTATCGAGAGTGAGTGGTCATAGGAATATAAGCTAAAATAGTAAGAGCAAAGTCGCTCTTTGCACTCATTCTAGCGCTCTCTCTCTCTCTCTCTCTCTCTCGGGATGAAGTGGATGAAGGTCTGGTGTCATGTTGTTTTAGTAGTAAGCATCGGACGGTGGTGGAGAGAGCTGGACCAAGTGAGCAGCACTGTGGAGGAGGAACTCAGGAGGGACGACTTCCCCAAGGAATTTATATTTGGCTCTGGAACTTCAGCTTATCAAGTACTGATGATTCATCAAAATTGTGTGTGTGTACATACATATCAGTTCATATTTGTTGATCATCTGAGAGGAATGCAGGTTGAAGGGGCAGTAACTGAGGATGGGAGAACTCCAAGTATATGGGATACTTTTGCCCATGCTGGTAATCCATTAGCTTCGCTACTTTTTTCAATCAGTTAGCAAAATCGTTTAATACGATCATCGTTACTCAAAGCATTACTGTCAATTTATTTTCAAGAACCAACTAGTTTTGAAGAAGTTCTAAAACGCTTTTATTAGTAATCATTAGATTATTATTATCATAATCGACATCCCAAAAGTCATAAAGGAAGTTCTGAACCCAATATTTACAAATTATGTCCTTTATGGTGTTTTTTGGGAGAAAATTTTAAGGGGAAGAAAAATGAAAGGAGAATAAAATGATTTGTTTTTCTCTTCTCTCTTGTTTGGATGAACAAAAAATAAAAGTGAAAAAATAAAAAAATAAAAAATGTTTGTGGGATAAAGTTATAATTATTTTTTAGTTCTTGATTTTTTCAAGTCATAATTTATGTTTAGCTTTTTTGAAGAATAGTTGGATAAATTCTCCAAAAATTTCTTCCTAAAGTATTTTGGAAGAATTTTTTTTAGTGAGACAAACATGATTTTTTTTTTTTTTTAAATCAAAATTTTCTCCATTTTTCCTGTTCCCTTCCCAAATACTCTCTATTTTCATTTTTCTTTTCTCAACCTTTTTTTCTTCCCCTCATTTTTTTTTCTTCTTCTTTCCCAAACAATATGTTAGTTTCTGAAATTTGGTTGTTGCCCATGTGTTTTAATATATTATTCATTACATTTTTAATTTAATATTGAAATGTATGGATTTCAGGACATTTGCCAGGAAAGAGCACTGGGGACATCGCCGCCGATGGATACCACAAATACAAGGTACCCAATATAATCATATATATGCATTCAGAAAGTATTATATATATGCAGAGATAGTATTATTGGTGTGTTTGGCCAAGTCTCTAGTCTGCCCTAAAAATCATTCATGCGAGATGAATCTTTAATCAAAGAGGGCACAACTTAGTCAAAACTTTTCTATAACAAGTTAATTACATATCGAGATTCAACCATATTTGGTAATTTGTTTGCTTCTCTGCCCTAAAAAAAGTAGCTTATAATGCAATAAGTAATTGTTATATAATAGTGAGGTTGTAGAAGAATTTTTTCAGTAGCTGACCTGGGTCCTGAATGAAAGGAATTCCGGTCAGGTCAGAATTCTGGTGATTCAATTCCAGAAGTCCTTTAATTGTGTCCATCTAATTGTAATTTGAGTATATATTAATTAGAGTAATTATCTACTACTCTTTTGTGGTTTGTTCGTTATTACCACTAGACTCCCTCCCTCCCTCCATATACAAATATTACAACCTACTACTTCTATTTTATATAGGCCTAATTGCAGCTTGATACCCTCAACTATTCCAGTTTTTGAACTTGATACCCTAAACTTTGATATGTATCAACTTGATACCTTAACTATAATTTTACAACTTAATATCCTATCCGTGTTAACAGAAAATTGCAAATGACAAAAATATTTCCCATTCTCTCTCCCCCCTCTCTCTCCGACACCACCCCCCCCCCCCCCCTCCCCGGTGCCGATGGCAGCACGCGACAACGGCGACGGCGACACCAGCAACAATAGCAGAGGCGGGAGGAGGCGGCGGGTGGCGGGAGGGGGCAGCCAGGGGAGAAGTGGGGGTGGGAGGAGAGAGAAAGGAATATTTTAGGGATTTTATTTTAATTTTTTTAACGAAAAACTTGACCCCTCACTGACGAAGGGTACCAAGTTGAAAATATTCAGTAGTTGATGGTATTAAGTTGTAGAGCAAAAATGTTTAGGGTATCAAGTTCAAAAATTACAATAGTTGAGGGTATCAAGTTGAAATTAAGCCTTTTATATATATGCTTACAAATACCTCACTTAGTGTTTACTTGGTGTTAGTTTTAGTGTTTGCCGTTAATCAAGTGTCGTTGTCAGCCAAAAAATTGACATTTATGTCCTTCCTAGTAGTTGTGTATTCTTCACTTAGTGCAATTCATAAAAAATAAAAACACATGCATCATAAATTCATACTAACATTCTCCTAGCATCTTCTAGTCCATGTAAATTTTCAAACTCGAAAGCACAGTTTTCTCCCACTTATTTTGATTAATGCATGTTGTTGAAACGGTTCAATAAAGAAAAAGATTTCAAAACTAAACAATACAAACCCTAAGCAACCCGAGTTACAACACGCCTTAATTTTTAGAAAACCGCTTATATCCTAATTTATGCATTCCACAATAGCAAAAGTATTTGTACAATAAAAGAATCAAATAGATGAAATAGCAAAAGTATTTGTACAATAAAAGAATCAAATAGATGATGTATCAAAAAATAAAATGATGAACATACCAGCAAAAATCATTTAAACTCCAATAAAAACCGTCTTCAAGAGAAGTCATGTCTTGCAAGAGTTATGAAACCACATAAGCTCAAACCACTTCCTAAGCATTGATAAGAAAGAAAGAATCAAGAAAATAATATATTAGTTAATCCCTATAGGCAAGGACAAATATGTAATTTTACAAGTACCTTTTCTTTTCTAAACGGAATGTTTTCTTAGGGGAGTAAGTTGTAATTTTTTTAATAACGACAAACAACATGAGAGGTGTAGGATAATTACTCTATTAATTATTTATCAAAAGATATTCCTTTATTAGACGTGGTAGTTTTTACCTACAATATATCTCTCTTGATGGTAAGGTTACCTACCATACCTTCCCTTCCTCCATCTTCTATGCGTGCTGCCATATGAAACTCAATAAAGACCGAAAAACAAGAGAGAAATTCAACAGGCATATGTAGGCTAAATCTCAAGAGGGCATTAATTTCTTAATCACGTCTCAGTCTCAAAATACCGAGGGACTAGCCACGTGGCAATGGCCAGCAGCACACTCAAATGGGCAAATCCAATTTAATGGACCCGTTAGAGTGTACTTAAGCTGTAAAACAAATATAATGATCTACGATACATGTCACATTTTAATTCTAATTTCATCCACAGAAGGTAAACACAGTTCAAATGTCAAACTAATCAAAAAGAAATATAATCCAACAAGTCTCAATAACATGTCTCGGAGAACAATCCGATAATAAGTTTAGTACAGTAATCCAAAGACAAGAAATAGAGTATCTAGAAACAGAAATGACTGAGTATATAACAAAATACTCAGGAGAAATCCTCTGGCAACACCTCGTCCTCGGGTGCTGGTACTGCTCCAGTGTCTGCTTCTGTCCCGTACACCTCGGGGTAGATCTCCTCTGCTATACCTGGGGACATAATCCGGATCCAGGTCCTCAGGGGACATAGCAAGGTACAAGAATAACTCAAGCCAAATAAAATGCAGTAAATAAAATATATCAACAGGGCAAACTATGTAACCATCTATGTGAAATACAAATGAGAGCATTAATCATACTCAGGCTGAAACTACTATAGGTTCTGGAAAACCCATAGCAGCATTTATTATCTTGAAAGGCCAGTACGTGTGCCAAAGCTCTGGTCAGAGTCGAAGGCACTCCCAAAATATATATATATATATAACATAATCAGCCTTTAGTATGGTAAAACTCTTCCCACTCAATGTAATCACGCGTCTCATGTCCACGACGTCTCATGTCCATAACACACAAGATCATGACCTCTAGCAAGTACAGCGAGTCATAATAATATCTATGTATATGCAAGATCTATGTCACGAATCTTGTAAGGCTATACAGAATCACTATGAATAACTCAGGAAAGATTATGTCTCATGAATAGTATCAAGTGTCATATGGTATGACGTACTTGATAAGGCAAGCACGAACATATAGGATCGGGTTATCAACTCTCTAAGTGATGTTATACGACTCCGCGTACGGCGTCGACATCCGAATCTTGTTCGGACGCTAAGCAACGTCTCACGGTCCTAGGTTGAATATGTACATATCCAGAGTATATATATATATATATATATATATATATATATATATATATATATAAAGAACTCAAGCAAATAATATAACAGGAACTATTGCAAGTTGGCAAGGTACACTTGTCTGGGGTTTGAACTCCAACAGTTGCTTCGGTGTATGTGGAATCTCCAGGTATACCTCCGGATGCTGAAACAAACATTACCATCACTCTCAGAAGACATAAAATAGCTAGAATTGACTACTCATAAGTCCAATTTGGACACAAGAATAAAATTGACAGTTTCTGGTTAAAGCAGGGTCCACAGGTGGCCCCACTTAAGACCAAAAAATGTGTCAGAGACAAAGTTCTCCAAATTTGTCAAATTTAGTGTCTACAAGTCCAGAACGATGATACGAACCCAACGAAATGTCCAGAACTGGATTCCGATGAGCCGATCACAAAATCGTCCGTCAAGTGGAGCCATGGGGCCCATGATACGAGATTTCGTCAACGTTCTCAGAATCGAACCAAACTTGGGTCACATGACCAGAATAACGCTACGAATCCAATGGCGCAAGTTTCGCTGTGAAACGACAAGCATACACGAAGTTACAACGAGTGTCAGAACGGGCTGATACGGGACATTTTTGACGGATACGTGTTGATTCGGAAGAAACCGCACATCCAAATCAACTTTCACAAAATTTTACACGTCCGCATTGACGATACGCACCTTTCGGTGCAATTCGCACACGACGAAGTCGCCTCGTTTAGCGGGGCGCACCCCGTTTCGAAAAAATTCGGGTTTTGAAAACTAAGTTTTTGGTCAACTTTAACCACGAATAAAATATAGCATACAGCAAATTAAAATAAACTAATTACATGGTTTAAAACTCGGTTATATTATCTAATTTACTGTTCAAACAGAATCTAAAAATATTAATCAGGTTGGAAGTAAAATGGCCATGAACATAGGGGCTTCAGGACGGTTTCTGAACTCCAAAATTGGATTATTTTTTCTATTTTTGCGTCGCGGTTTGCGACCGACATAGGACACGATACCCCAATCTAGTTGTACAGGGTTCGAGATGGTCACACAGCGAACACATCGCAACAAGCCATTCGAAAATCGACACAGTGAGGAGGAAGTTAACTCACCTGGAACAGGGGGTCGGATTCGACTGTACTGCGCGTGTACGGGGCGGCGCGGCTGTGCACGGTCGTCGCCGACGGCTGCTGCGGCTGCTGGTCGTGGGTTGTCGTCGTGTTGGTAGTGGCGGCGGTGAGTGAACAGCGGCAGAGAAGTCGTCGTCGTCAGCCTGCGGTCGGTGGCCGGAGTTGCAGCGGGTGAAGAAGATGAAGTCGGAGGCGGCGGAGTCGGTGACCGGAGTCGTCGAGTGGGGGGCGGTGGCTGTGATGGTGAAGGTGGTGGTGGTCGGGTTTAAATAGAGGGAGAGGCCGGCGGTTACGGGGAGGTGGATCGCGGGGGTGTCGCCGGGGGTTTCGGAATTGCATATTTACTAGATTGTAAATTTAATGGTATAAATTAAATGTGCTTCCCAATAGTAATATAGCATGTAGCTTTGCAATCTAATCAACGCTCCTAGTGTGCCTATGATGTAGCACAAGGTGGATTGTTAGCTAGTGTGTATCATCTTACGAAAATACAGTATAGCATAGGTAAACTGGAGGAGTCGACCCTATCTGACTCAATCAATTGGGGGACCAGAAACCGAACTTCTCTTTTGTGAAATATCGTGGGTCAGTCATCTATTCGTACGAGATTCGTTATGGAAGGAGGGAGTTGGCTGAAAAAGTCCGAAGGAAGCTTTTGGAAAAGAAGAAATCCAATACGCCAATGTGCATTTGACCAACCGATTGAGAGATTGGATTAATTACGCCCCCTAGAGGGATACTAAGCGGGAAGGCAGATGCGACCAATTCAATTCGACCGCTTGTGGATGATTTGGAAATCTCGAATGGTCAGAGCAAATACTTTTATCTTTTTGTTTCAAACAGAGATAGATGCATATGTGGCAATTCCGTCAAGATCTCTTCGATAGTTGGGGGAAGAATCGGCATGAATCGGATTTTTTTTAGGAAACGCCCGCACCGGATATGGACCGAACTGTCTCACGACGTTCTGAACCCAGCTCACGTACCGGTTTAATAGGCGAACAGCAAGCATCTGTTAGACATCTGATGGATTGATCAATATGAATTCCGTCATAAGACAGGCACTAGTCTTACATTTTGTCTCTGTGGACAATAAACCAAAATCCCCTATACGGTTGGTTACAAAAGCTTTTTGACAAGCACTTGCTGAGCCGAATCAACAAGAATCCTCCAACCATTCGCTACTGTTTAAACCCAGCAGTGGATCCTTTAGATTCAACGTCGACTATGTTACAACCTTGGATCGTTGGTACCTGGATGATGTAGTAAAAGCCGTAGATGGAAAAATGTTGACCTACGCCACCTCACGAGCTAACCGCATCAAGTTCCTATTGAAATAGGATCTACACAATGAAAAGCACTTGTCATTCGTTTATTGAGGAATTGTCCATATGTAAGATCATTATTATTGATACGGGTCTTTTCCACATAAAAAGGGAATCTTTTGTTACAATAGAACCAGAAGTGATATGGATCATTCAATAATCGAAGTCGATTTGCTTTATAAAAAGAAAAATGGTTAATGTATTCTTCTTTCTTAATTCCTATATTGCAGGGAGATGTCAAACTTATGGAGGAGATGGGGCTAGAAGGATACAGGTTTTCTATCTCTTGGTCAAGGCTAATTCCTAGTATGATTAATTATATAAGACGCAATGCTCCCACTATATATAATGGTAAACAGACATTTCAGTAAGAGGTTAAATTTAATTCTTCTTTCTCTTACATGTTTCAGATGGACGAGGATACGTCAATCCCAAAGGCTTAGAGTATTACAATAACCTCATAAATGAACTCATCAAGAAAGGTAAGGTAGATTTAGAATGGAATATTAGTAGCTTACGTCCGAATAATAAAATTGCAATGTAATAGAAAGTAACAGAAAGTAGTAGTTATTCTAGCAATTTAAAATAATAATAAAATTGCAATGTAATAGGAAGTAATAGTTATTCTAGAGGAAGAAAAAAAATTATTATTATGATTTCTTTCTACGTTTATTAGCTTTGCAATTAGCCAAAAGAAGGGTTCACCAATAGTATTGAACTCATTAGTTCAAATAGTAGGATATGGTAAAAAATAAATATTGTAGGTCATGTTAGTTTACAGTGAATGCTTTCGGCATGTATTATACCTTAACAATTTCACATGTCATCAGTTAGCAAAAGCTTTTATCAAAGTTCTAGGTAACTGAGTTTATAATAAAGCTATAGTCACTACAGACATCTAGCATTACTATGATTTGAAACAAATTGTTACTCTCAAAACAAAGAAAGCTTAAGATATTCACTGATGTGAGTAAATTAATAGTTTGGTGATGTGACGACTTCTGTACAAAGTGACAACCATCTCCGGAATAGTTAGCGGTCATTGCAATTACATAAATCACAAGAAACCCTGACTTCAAGACTTCTAGGAAGATAACTGTTCCATAGACTTATTACCTAACTTGGGGTAACGTGGTTATTGCATAAACATAAAAAGTGACAGTTTCAGAATGATGATTCTTGGATAAAATTAAACAAAACTAGACAAATCTGTTTATAAGTTTTGAAGAGTAGTGTCTGATCATACTTACATTGGTATGGAACTATATCATGGAATTTTTTCTGAAACCAGGAAGCATACCAGATAGACATGTAAAAATAACTGACTATAAGGTGTTAGAACTGTCACGACCAACCCATGCCTTTGCCCTGGGTAATTTGTAAAATATTAGTTCTTTCCCCCTTTATTGTTTAATTTCTTTTCTTCTTTATATGCTTACTAATGTTGTTTGTTTGCAATGATAAATATTTGATCATCTACAAGGAATTCAACCGCATGTCACTCTCTTCCATTACGATCTTCCTCAAGTTCTAGAAGATGAGTATCAAGGATGGTTGAACCCAGAAATTGTGCAAGTTTCCAGAAACTAACACGAACATATTTCACTACATATTTCATGTTTAAAATGTTCACACCATATTGTACATGTTCTAAACAGGGACGACTTTACAGCATATGCGGATGTATGCTTTAGGGAGTATGGAGATAGGGTCTCTCATTGGACAACCTTAAATGAGCCAAATGTTTTCGTACTGGGAGGTTATGATGCAGGCATTTTTCCACCAGGGAGGTGCTCTTACCCATTTGGCAATTGCTCCCACGGCAATTCTGTGATGGAACCATACATTGTTGCTCATAATTGCTTATTAGCACACAGCTCGGTGGCCGCACTCTATAAGAGAAAATACCAGGTACAATTATTTATGCTCGAGTGATTCATCCATATATAGACATCTCTATAATATATACACGCAAGTCAAAGAAAGAAACCATAACAGTCAATGGCATTAGGGAGCGAGTGATTAGAAGCTAGCACAGTCATGAAGTTCCTAATCATCCATGACCATGTCATTCATAAAGTTCCTTATAACGGGTGTATATCTAAAGAATCACTTGTTTCTTCCTAATGCTCCATGACTTGATGGAACCTAGAATTTGCAAATAGAAATGTATGGGGATAAGCTTCCTGCTAAGAAATTGTTTCTTAGCTTGGTCCATTAGTTCCCATGTTGTCAACAAAGTGAGAAAAATGCTAGCATTACTCATAATTGTAGATGGTGACATGTTGACCAATAACATGCACTGCTAACCGCTTCTGTCCATAAGTCATCCGAAAGATCATACTGCAACCACATGCTCCTAGCTCTCTCTAGTAGTATCTTGCTCGTGCCTTCCGCTACCCTATTCTGCTCTGGATGTCCTGGAATTGTCCATTCCTGCTTTATGTCTTGCTCCTTGTAGTAATCAGAATCTGGCAAACACTTCGGACTTGTGCTTGATGAAATAAATTCATACTTTCTGTGAGAAGTCGTTTATGAAGGTGACGTAGTGCTCAACGCCTCCCTTGGAACGAACCAATGATGATCCCCATACGTCTGAGGGGATATAGTTGAGGACTCCTTCAGTCTTGTGAACCACCTTCTTGAAGACAGTCTTTTGTTGCTGGTCCATCGTGCATAACTTGTAAAATTCTAATTTACATTCCTTCATACCCTTTAGCAAATCCCTTTTCTACAGCTCACGTTAACCCTCTCACTCATGTGGCCTAAACCTAAATGCCATAGTTTTGCAGTATCCTCCACATCTTTCTCTGTATCGACGGTCGCCAATGTAGCTTTACTACCGTCCAACCGATACAAGTTAGATTACGATCATTGTTCCTTCATGATTACTAGGTTGTCCTTCACAATTTTCAGTGAACTGGCTTGACCAACGAACTTGCAATCTACCGTGTCCAACTCGTCCATAGAAATCAAATGTTTCTTCAAATTCTGAAGTTGTCTCAATTCACGAGTATCCGCACCACCCCATCGAACATCTTTATCTTGAGGTTCTCAACGTCAATGGTCTTGCAAGACTTATTGTTCCAATAAGGAAGACATTATTGTTGAACCCCTTATATGTGCAGAACCACTCCCTATTCAGACACGTGGTAAGAGCACCCAGAACCAAGAATCCATGCCTCAGAGAAATTCTCCTTCTCGCTATGCATGGTAAGTACATCACATGCTGGCTCCTCGGGTTCCTGTGCAACACTGGCTTGACCATAACTGCTTGAACTGGCACATATATCATTCTTCTCTAGTCGTTATACTTCGAACATTGTTTCTTTATATGTTCCTATTGTTTGCAAAAGAAACATTATTGTTCCCTTACCCTAATAATTTGGAAAATTTCGGTTACTCTTTCCTCCATCCTTACTCTTCAACCTTCCCCTTTCACTAACTATAAATTTGGATGAATCCTTGATAGGATTTGGCATCTCCATAATTTCATTATTAAGAAGAGTAGTAGTTACATGTTCCATCTTGAGGATTTCTTTCTATATAGAATTGTTGTCATTTGATAGTCATACGATCCTGGAAGTGAAGAAAAAAGTAAAAACGTCTTGTCCTCCTCGTCTAACTTGACTTCGAGACGCATAAGATCCCTTACTATCTTTGTTGAAGTTGTTCAGATGACTAAGAATCTAGGTTCCTTCTTTCGTAGATGGTTTGTAAAGTTGCTTCTTGAGATATAACTTGTTAGACAACGACTTTGTCATATACAAGCTCTCGAGTTTCAACCATAAAATCGCTTGGTATAATTTTCTTTCTTCACATTATATATGACCTTATCCGCCAGACAAAACTCAATCATGCTATGTGCCCTCTGATCCATGTCATCACATGAATCCTCCGTCATTTCTGAAGACTTTTTCTCCTTCCCTGCAACGGCTTTAAAGTCTCCCTCTTTCACAAGTAGCACATTCACCCTTCTCTGCCATAACAAGAAGTTACATTTGCCATTAAATTTCTCAATCTCGAACTTTGTGCTATTTACTTTGTTGTCATCCCGAAATTCTGAAATTCCCTCGAATTTTAATGAACCAACGATTCCAAAAAGTCATAATCGAGGAAGATAGGGACCATTGTCATCGCCTACCATTAATCCAGATCAAAGAAATTGAAATCCTCTGATACCAATTGTTGTGTAACACGGGAAAGCGATAATACGACAATATCCATATCGATAACGAGAGTAACAAAGTATAAACCAAAAAATAACAGAAACAGCATAAGATTTACATGGTTCGGTAAAGAACGACCTACTCCACGGGACATTGAGAGAAAACTCTATTGAATCAAGAGGACCTTACAAAAGAGTTACATGGAAATATCGCAAAGAGCAACCCTCTCCTTCTCTCTTACAAACTCCTTCAATTGCCTCTAGAAACTCTAGATTTTGCAATGATAGGTTCAAGCAACCAACCACCTAAACCTAGGCAAAAGAAAGAACTTTTCTAAGTCCGGGAGCAATGTGGATCATATAAACCCCACTTTAAATATGAACCGTGAACAAAACTGAAGTAGCCCCGACCCGCCGGTATGCTGCCGGTATGCTAAATGATTACAAAATTTGTCTAAAACTTACTGGACATTTTTGGCACTTTTAAGTATATCGGTGGTAATACCGGCGGTATGTCACTGATATGCCGCCTGGTTGATACTCCTTATTTTCTGGCCAGTTTCGACTCCTTGGACGGTGCTTGCAGTTCTCCCTATGAACAGTCATATCCAACACAAAATAGTTGCATCACTCAAAATAGTATCTCATCGGTCTGAGATTGTCTAATATGAAGGCGCAAAAGAGGATTTTCTTTCCTTACACAATTTTTTGTTTTGATTTTGTCACTGCAGGTCAATCAAAAAGGTTTAGTAGGCATGAATATCTTTATGTATCATCTGGTGCCCAAAAGTGACTCAACAGATGATATAATTGCAGCGAAAAGGGCCCAAGAGTTCTACACTGGCTGGTAAATTGATATCTTAACCATCCGTCATTTGCTCTACTATCAAATTATTTGCAGTCTTCTCCATTAGATTCTTGAACATCAGGTTCATTCAGCCATTCATGAATGGAGATTATCCGGCCACCGTAAAGAAAATTGTCGGCAAGAAGATCCCAAAATTCACCAAGAATCAATCAAAACAGCTTGTGGGTGCACTTGATTTTATAGGTGTGAACTACTACTTCACTTTATTCGTAAAGGATGATCCCACTGACTTAGCAGAGGAGCAGAGAGACTGTTTCGCAGATATGTCTGCTAAACTTTCAGGTAAATCAATCTGGTTAGCAATTTTACTTTTAGACATTAGGAACATCCCCAATACCATCATATATAATATTTGTGCTAGTTTTTCTGGCCTATCATGCATTCATACATACAACAAGAGCGTCGTTTAGAAGCTTCTAGAAATACTCTTGGTTTTCAAAATATAGTAGCATCCGGAAGAACAAAAGTTCATGATTATTCCTGAGTCACTATCCAAGGCTCTAGGAGCAATTGATGTCATTTTATTGGCACAATTAAGTTACCAATTCTCAAGCTAGTATGTACAATATGAAGTACAAAGCTATGGTTTAAACATGTATCAATATCATAGGTGGTCATGTCCCCTGGATACTTCCATAACTATGGAATATATGCAATCCTCTGCAACAATGCAACTAATTGCTAAATATGAAAATGCTAATAATATTAAAAAAATTCAAACATCATTTTTACAATTTCAATCAAGTAACCTTATCTTTTTCTAAGATAATTCTTGAAACATGCATTACAGCTTCTTTGGACAATGGGAAGGCTGGCGTAGAGGTAAGAGATGAATTGGCAATACCATTTTAGTTTTATTTTATATAAATGAGAAGCTGTGAAAAGTGATGGTATCCAGAAGGATATTGTACCAGATTGCGACAACATATGGCTTACAGGGTGTGTTGGAGTATCTGAAGCAAGCCTATGGGAACCCTCCTATTTACGTTCATGAAAATGGTAAGCACCTAATCCACTTAGTAAGTTACCAACTGTTTCTATATATTCAATTTTTCCTTCAGACAGTGAAATGGCTCCTATTAGATAATGAAAAAGAAAACAAAGGTATTATAGATGCATCTTTATTTTTCGTCAATATTTATTTTTATTTCAATTGCTTCACTTCGTCTGCAGTCAGACAAAAAATGTCGTATGAATCTTTAACTTCTATAGCCTATTTATCTGTTGACTTCACCTTAGCTAGTCTGATAAATTTTGGATTCATTGGACTAGTGAAGATTTATCGGGTTAAGGTATAGTATAAACAGGAATAATGTTAAATCTTCAATGTGGAGTTCTTTCATTAAAAGTGAGATATAAGTATAGAAAGGAACGATGCTAACTCTTCAATACAGGATTCTTTCGTTAACATTCCTGCTCATTATAGTCTTTCTGTACAAGGTTTTCCTTTGCCGCATAGTTCATCCCTAGATGACACACCAAGAATCAAGTACTTAAGTGTACACACGAGGAGCTTACTCAATGCCTTGAGGTAAAAATCTCACATCAGTTACTACGTTATCTTTGATACAAATGTTTTAGGGGGGCGTTTGGTAAACGGATTTTTTTTCCGAGCAAATTTAGGGTGGAAAACATATTCTCATGTTTGGTTTAGGTTATAGGAATTGTGAATACCCGGCCACAAATTTGGTAATCATATTTCTTAGAATGTTTTTCTTGTTCTTTTATGTTTATCTTTCTCGTTTTCTTTTCTTTGTTTTTTTTCTTTTTTTAAAAGAATTTGTTTCCAGTCTTTTTTATCCTTTAGTTTTTTTTAATCATTTTTCATTTATTTCGGAGGAATATTTATATATTCAACAACATGGGAATATAATTTTTCAAAGAATTTAATCTCAGAAATTTTGATCCCGAAAATATAGAATTCTCGATTATATAGTATTCCGTGTACCAAACACCCTTTTAGTGTTCAATGGCTTGAAATCATGATTACCAGACCACACATTATATATTAGTGCAAGTATTGATATCTATTTCTCTGAATATTATAGGAACGGATCTAATACTTTGGGATACTTCACATGGTCCTTTTTGGATTTGTTTGAACTGCAAGGCGGGTATGAAGCCTCTTACGGCATGTATTATGTGAACTTCAGCGATAAGCAACTAAAGAGGTATCCTAAGCTCTCGGCTCATTGGTACTCCAACTTCCTCAAGAGAAGCAGCAGTATTATTCCCAAGCACAGATCTTCATATGCACCTACTATATAAATCTGCTTCTGTTATGTAAACTTTGGCCAAAATGGTCCACGGCTCATAGATCACATATGAGTAGGCCAACTGCAGAAACATTGTGCACTTGTATCTAGCCAATGACCTTCGCTGTCAAAATTATATACATTTCTAGTACAATATACACATTCAGGCTTTTTGATTCAGCACACATCGTTGTATCAAGAATTCTACTCTCTATATACTGTACATGAGACAATTTGGTGTCTAGTAATCCATACCAGTCCTCAGGGCAGGTCGTTTTTGAGCATGCGCACAGGATCCCAAAAACTGGATGGTCCCAAAACTTTTTGGCTGTTGATAAGGGCACTGCAAAATTCACTCAAGACTAGTCCAGTTATGAAAAAATTTTACTCAGGCTAGCCAAACTCTTCACCTCCCTCCTCCTGCTCCCTCCGTCCTCCACCACCGCCCCACCGCGTGAGAGCTCCGCCTCCTCCCCGTCCTCCACCGCCGCCTCCCGTCGCCGTCTCCTCCCCCGCCTCCCGTCGCCTCCTTCCCCTCCCTCTCCTCCGCCTCGTTCCCCCTTTCTGCCTCTGCACAGGATCCACCACCAAACAAACTGTAACTTGCTACGACTTGCAAAGAAAAGAAAAAAAACCATTTGGTATAAACCCCCAAAATATTAATGGATAGAGCAAATAGCCCAAAGAACCCTTTAGCAGGTCATATGTATGGCCCTTTAATTAACTCTTTGTTACATTCAGGTGTTGAGTAGATTCATGGCTGATACTCAATAGTCGCAGTAGAAACCGTCAGGGTTAAAATTCATGGACGAATGCACTATTGGAAGGACTGTCAAAATTTTGACAGTCCTAAAAATTCAACATATATTTTTAGGACTGTTAAACTTTTGACAGTCCTACCAATTGGAAGGACTGTCAAAATTTGACAGTTCTAAAAAAATCAACATATAAATATGAACATGGGCGTTAGTTGGATGCCGAAGTTGGTATTCAAATTGAATGGAAAAGAGTAGAAAGTTGAATTTGGATAGTAATGGATATGGATATGAATTTAGTTGTAGTGAGCACATGAATAATAAATAAAATAAAAACTGGAGAGGTTCGTCCCTTCTTTGACTTGTAATCCTTAATTATACCTGTTAGAAGTTGCTGCATACTCTTGTAGCTACTAGTGTATGTACTGATTTGTGTATTGTAAGCATAGGCTATAATTGTCACAAAATTGAGTAGGGATCAAATTCTTCATCATGTAGGAGTTTCACAGAAACACTGGGTGCTCGGCTTTTGACAGTCCTACCAATTGGAAGGACTGTCAAAATTTTGACAGTCCTAAAAAATTAACATATTTTTAGGACTGTCAAAATTTTGACAGTCCTACCAATTGGAAGGACTGTCAAAATTTTGACAGTCCTGATTATAAAAAAAATCAAGACTGGGCAGCCCCGAGTAAATTTTGGGAGTGACAAACTTGTAATTATCAATGGTAAAATTTGGGCTGTCCCGAGTGAATTTTGTAGTGCCATTATCAAGAGCCAACTTTTAATCTATGTAAGTATTACTAATGTAACATTTTCATTTTTAGATGGGTTATTTACACTAACCTCCCCTATGTTTTAGGTTTATTATGCGAATATTTCTTATTTTAAAAATAATTACATAGACTTCCCATGTGCTTTATGTTTTAAGGATGGTTAGTATAATAACTCTTTACATAAAACATAGAAGATGTCTGTATAATAAACATAAAACATAAATGATGTTGGTTTAATTATTTTTATAAGAGAAGTTCGTGTAATAAACATAAAACATAGAGAGAATAGTGTAAATAACTCTTTTTAGATTTAGGCCTCCCTATTTTTTTAAAAATACAGTAATATGTCCTAAAAATGCCAGAAAAAAAAATAGTTTCTAGTATTTATACAAGATCCTTAGAATGTTAGAACGGTCCCTAGAATGTCGGATCCGCTAGTCCTTCACATAGGTTGAGCATTGCCACCGTGAAGTATGGAGGGGGAAAAAAGTAGGAAAGAATAAATTATCCGCCTCTTGCTATTTTTCTTCCTCCCACCACTAGAGGGCATGACAAGACGAGCTGTAAATGCTTTCGCATTGCAGTTTTTTTTTTCTAGAACTTATAAATTGTATGATAATGCTCTTTTACGTATAAACCCTCTAATTAAATTGAATACGTCTGCAATTATATACCTTCTATCCAAAAAAATATTAGGTTCTGCACCATCTGCATGAAGAATAAACCAACCTTTTCATGTGAATTTCACTTACATGTCAGAATGGAATCCTCTCTGGAACCACTAAACTTCATCAAAGTTGGTTATTACATTTTATTTCTATCTATGTAATGATCTGACCACAATATAAGTAACACCCACATTGGTAAATCCAACTCTCACCTCAATGTGCTCATCATTATCCAAAAAATAGGGTACCAAACTCAAATATTGGAATACAGAAAAAAACTTATGGCATGCAAAACTGTTTCTTGCCGGATTACCATCCACAGATTATTTCATGTTGCAGCATTATTACAACAATTAATCCAGCCTTGCACATTTCATTTTACAAAATAATAACAAATGTTTCTCGGTTTATCTTTTAGTTATATGGCCTCATTCTACTGACTGTCGAAGGCCTGTACGATGAAGGCCTTTCAGAACCATTTCTGTGCCAGAATCCCCACATGCTGCGAGAATCAGGCAAACCAGCAGACTGAGGTAAAGGCATCCACCAGCTCGGATCCCTGTCAACGGGTAGTAATGGTAAGGGAGCAAAATGATCTCTTCCCAACGAATAAAAATGGTCGCTTCTCCTGCTCTCAGACTCCTGAGAAGAGCTGCTTGATGATTGCGTTGATGGGAACAGGTAATAATTTGTCAGATCCAGGGGTGTATGGTGGCTTGTTGCTGGCAGGCCCCCCACTCCTGATCTCTGTGGGCCTGAAAAGGTGGTCCTGCGTACGCTCAGGGGATTGTGCACGTTTGGAGGATTGTCACGGACACGATGGTGAGACTGAGAGTTGAAGTATGGTGGAGCTACTGTAGAGATGAAGGTACCAGTAGATCTAGATCTGGAACTGGAGCAAAAGAGTATGAATTAATAATTAATGGGTATATAAGATTAAATAACAAGGGCAATGAAAGTATAAACCTCATTGTTCTCATCCTAAGCAGCATTCAGTATATGAAATAACAATACAAAGATAACAAGGAAACTTCAATATAGATATAAGCACAGAAGGTAGGTTGTGAACCTGGGTGTTAAGATGAGAAAGAACTGTTGTCTACAATTTCAGTGTAAGGTATTACAATGATGAGAACAAAGATAAGATTGAGATGAGTTCTAGAATATTAGAAAAAGTACTTTGGAGTATCACTTACCCGTGGCCAAGAACAAAGTGATGAATGGGAGATCCTGCACTTGGTAGACCATCCAGGTCGAGCCTCACTGCCTGGACTCTTGCAGAAGTGTTTGTGTTCTGATTGGAACCAGAACTATGACTGCTTGACTGAGAATGTAGTGGAGAATGGTGTTCCCAATTATGATAATGGAGATCAATGGCAGGTAGAACATGAGGAGACTGGACACGGGTTTGCCTAGAGGTGTGACTCCTGGGGTGGTGAACTGCCAAACCATCATTGCGACTTTCAGCAGAAACAGGGGGATTTGAAGAAGATGAAGGTAGAAGTGATGGCATGTACGTCGAGTATGGGCATCTATTAGATACTGATGAGGTAGCTGGATTTCCAGTGAACATGACATGATAGCCTACTACATCTTGAACTACAGAGACAATTATTTTTGACTAAGTACCAAGTTCAAGGAAACCAATACTATTGAATCAAGTGAAGGTATGAACACTTACAAGCAATAGATGGTGAGATTTCCCCTTCCCTGCATAAACATCAATCAATCAAAGTCTTAAATTCATGGAACCAGCAATAGTGTTGTAAAATCAGATCAAAGAGTTCACACCAAAATTTTAATTATAGTGCCTGCACGTTATTCTTACACTTGCTTAGATAGAAATGGCTCCAAACAAATTCTCAAACTGATCGTTGAAGCAGGTCCATCAGGCATAATACACCATTTACAAGCTCACATGTTTCCCCCTCCATCGACATACTGATATACTATCTCGATGCTTTGCAAATTCACTCCCATCCAAACCACACGACCCCAACTTTCCCTCATCATGTTTTCACTCCAAAGACTAGACCCAACTATGACCAGCAGCATAGTCAGTTCCACGGAGTTGTGTGGAACAAAAGAAGTGGCACGAGATGGTGGATGCACAAAACTGAAAGGAGGTGGAATGGGATGTCAATGTCAGAGAACTAAGATGCAACAATGGTGATATAGGTATTGATGTAGTAGTTGTCATGATCTCCATCAGGCTGCAAGTTCTAATTGGTGTTTTGTGATATTGTCAGTACATTGAACATCAGGAAGAATTATAGCAAAATCAATTGGACTATTGCTACTGGTTGAAAGGACGACACAAGGAGAGAAGATACAGGAATTTCCAAAATAGCAATTACCTACGTCCAGATAGTGCAACACAATAATATTCATAGTCCACACTAGAATTTTCACAGAACAGAAATATTACAATTGGTCTTAACAAGTAGGACTAAGCGATTTTCACAGAAGAATAGAAATATAACAAGAGAAGTAAAAGAAATGCCCACACTAGAATCCAAAATTACAAGCATGTTTTGATAGTAACAGTGTAGTACTTCAAGAGCATTTTTTCTCATGAGAGTACAAACAAGTGCCATCCATATAAAGGGGAGCAGAAGAAATGACGTCTAGAAGGTTTCTTATTTGATTGCAGGTAATTCCATGTGATTTTAGAATTCATGAAATTGCAAAACCATGGAATTGCAATTACCTTTATAGTGTTTGATTTCTTTGGAATGAGGATATCTATTAAATTCCAGTTCATGTTCTTTGGATGGATATATGTAGATTCAACCATGAATAAATGTAGATACAAATATCTCTTGAACACATGCGACATATTTAGAAATCTAGAAGTGAGATTCAACAGAAACAAATTATATATCCTAAATAGAAAAGGTCGAGTTTTGGTGCAGTTGGATGTATCGGAATTCTACTGTTGTCCACGGGCATAGCTGATGTGATGTATTAGGAATTCAGAAATTGGAATTCTGCAGAGAGATCCAATTCATCACTTCTGAAAAGGCCAAGACTAGACTTAACATGGAATGAATCCTACAATCATGTTAACCAAACGTTTTTTTTATAAAGCTTGAAATTAGAATAATGTAGTTTCAACAAAAATAAAATTCATGGCTTCAAAAATTCCAAGTTTCCAACCCATAAATTCAAATAAATGAAGTAGATAAAAACTCATCATATAAATGTGAAATATGGTACTAGGACCCATGAAACCTTGCCTCAGTTTGTCTCAACAATGCACTCTTGCACAGACACGCGCGCGAGCGCGAAAGAAAAACAACAGCCAGCACGTCAATTAAAATAAAGATATTATAGCAACATTAGACTTACTCAAATGATGGTAGCACCCGTGCCGATCTACTGAAGGGACACCAATGAACTCCAAATGGCTACAAAAGGAAAAAATATCATATATCTTGCAATATTTGTGCATTATTCCTTACATGCACCTATTTTAAGAACAAATCATTATTTTCAGTAATACAAAAGATATCAACTGTAGTCTCAGAAAAGACGTTATAATCAAGTTAATCTCTCAGATGCACATCAAGACAGTGTGAAACAGACTTTTATAGCAGAGGTTTATAAAACTGAAGCAAGTAGACCACTATGCAACTATAACAGTAATCAGAGAAAAACTGTATTAGATGTGTCACGCTTCAATATTGTCTTGTGTAAACTTGGTCAGAGGAAGATCCATAAGAAAATACTAATAAAGTCATCAAAGCGGTAAATCCTATAATAAGAATTAATTGATAGATTTAGTGATAAACATAGAAAGGTAAATCCTATAATAAGAATAAAACCATGACATAATTAGTAAATCAAATATTTAACAGAAAACTTAAGTAAAAGCGGTATGCATCTAAAATCACGGAAACAACCTGTCAAATAATTTGATTCAAATATCCCACCAAATTTCAACCAACCCCATCCTCCTCCCGACACACCAAACACAAAAGGAAAGCAGCCCTACATGTGCCCAACATAAAGGCAGCAAATTGATGCACTACCAACTTATTCCCTATAGTTACTACAATTTAGCATCTAAAGATCCTATATGTACAGTCACAAGACTCTCAAGTCTCAACTATCATTTTTTATATTTGTTAACATTACATATTTAGCTTCAAATTATGTACAGCCTTTCCACTACAGAATCGACCATGCAGCATTTTGTGTTATTTGCTCATCTTATATAACCTTCTAAATTTTTCTACAAATCCCATATGACCTCAGATGTTTATATAAACAGAAAAGAGAAGCCTATAAGGTTCCTATCTACTAACTTATTTTTCCTTTTCCTATTTGCTCACCGAGAATAACTATTATGGAAAGCTAATAACTTCACTCTATTGGTCGAAAGTGCCTAAAAGACAAATGGAATTTCTATTTGAAATCTAGTCAAGTTCCCTCTTCTTATAGAGACTTACCTGCTGTAGGAGAGTTCTAGCTGGTTACTCCGTTTAGGTATGAACTTAAATTGGAAAACCCAATATACAAACCACCAAGTACTCCAAACTCGTCTAATCTGTTTGACGAGCCTTTTTTTTTCCCATTTTCAACATGTCCAGGGGTTGATCTGATGTTTGGGAACTTTGGTTGGCAGCTGGTCATAAGATTCTGACACTCACTCACAGAGACCTCCTCAATAGTTTCCCACAGCAAAAAAAACATATTGTGCATGGGAAATTGATTGGGTTGATGAAAGGTCATTATTACACACACACATAATGGAGATAGGAGGAGAAACAAATTTGAACAAAATCTGAACAAGAGAAATACACAAGAAATCCCACTGAAGGAAATGCACACGTTTTATTTATTCAACTGGAAAGTTTAAGATTATTCTAAATCAACATGCACCTTCCAAAAGAGTAAGAAACCATGTGAGATCTTATTCAACAACCTAAAAGGTCAAGAAAGGTAACACAGCCTAGTTAACCAACCCTCAATACAGATCACAAATGGAGAGGCAGTGATAGTAGGAGAGAGTATTGATATAAGAAAATGGGAAATTTGCACCAATGAGAAAACAATAACAATCCAGTTACATGAACAAACTTGGTACAAAGAAATATAGAAGAGAAAGCTGGGTCAGATAATTTCAAAGAATCACATGATAAGCATTTTAGAAATAGAAAGAACCTGATGACATAATATAAATAAAAAAATTGAATTTCTACACAAATATGCTGCTAAAGTAAAACAGACAAGTATTAGGACTTCCCATTGCTACACACAGAGAATAGCCATCTCATGTGGTATCTCCAATCTACAAGTAATGCTTTCAGTAAATGATGTTGATAGAGAACAAAGCATCAGTAGTTATACCATTTGTGTGTAATTAAAATCATAGAGATCTTCATCATGAGTCCACTCATCAAAAGTGTGGTATGGTAATGAGCGAGAACCATTTGCGTAGAGCCAATTGCCTTTCCCAATTTCTCGACAATTTGGGCATTGCATTACTCCTTTAGCATTAAAAGCCGATCCAATACAATCTGGAAAGTTCAAGAAACAAAAGTAGTTAAACTTTGATGAACTGTCAAACTAGAACTGTTGTGAACTATTCAATTGACAAAACACTATACTAGGGTATAGGCAACAAGGAAATAACATGTTTAAAAAAATGAGCGTAGTTGAAATGAGAATGCTAAGATGGATAAAAAGAAATATACTAGAAGAGACAATAAGAAATAAGTGAATCCGTGGGAAGTTGGAGGCAATACCAATTGAGAATAAGGTGGAGGAAATTTGCTTGACGTGGTCTGGACATGCAACAGAAATCAATAGTTTCACTTAGTTAGAGGAGATGCCAAAACTAGGGTCCAGGCCTAACTTTGGATTGACCCTGTAAAAAAGATGGTTTCTACATTCTGCTAATGTTAGAGAGCTAACATTAGAGAGGGACATCGTTGTCAACAGAGCAGAGTGGAAGACAAGAATTAAGAATGAGCCAAGAAAATTTACAATGAAAGCTTCGTTAGTGTTGTACTTGTACTATTTATATTTTTAAGTTTTTACTTGCTTAATATTTATAGGATTAAAATAGAATGGTTGAAATAGAGTAGTGCTTCTGGAGTACTTTGTTATTGCGAAATACCTTAAAATTAAAAGAAAAAATCTAGAAGATTGCTACAACATAGTTATGTTATGGACCAAAGTGTTGGACAATTAATAAACATGTCCAGAAAATTAGTTTAACTGAAATAAGAATGCTAAGATGGGTGACCGGCAATACACTAAAGGATATAATAAGAAATGAGTGTATCCACGGAAAGTTAGAGATGGCACCGATTGAGGTCAAGATGAGAAAAAACCGACTTAGGGGGTTTGGACATGTGCAACGCACACCCGTAATTGCTACCGTGAGGAGTGATAATATAGTAGTTAATAGAACCGCTAGGACTAGAGATAGACAAGATTAACATCATTTGAAATGTTAAAGAAGGATATGGATTTAATTAGCGTTATAGTTGTTGGCGTTACAAAGGAGATGGCCCTTAGCATAGCCGAATGGAAGAAGAGGAATTAAACAGTCGAGCCAAGAAATTTGGAATAAAGACTTTGTTGTTGTTGTTACTTGGTTAATATTGAGTTTGTCTTTCAGTTAGTTAGCAATATTCTTCATTAGATATACCACTAACTTCTTTATGATATCTAGTTTTTCTTTTCTTTTTTTGCGAAGCTTGGAATCGAACCAAAGACCTCTCCAATACCCCCCCCCCCCTCCTCCTCACTAGTCCCAACAGCTTAGACCACTCCCGGTGGTTATTCTTAACATGCTTATTATTGCTTTATTTGTATATGGATGAGTTGTTTTGTCTAGTTGTCGATTACTACCTCATTCACTTAACCTTACTATTGTTAGGTTAGGAGACATTTTGTTGGTGTTATAGATAACTTTAAGATAATTCCTAAGTATAAGTGTATGATACTATTAAGGCTAAATTGTACTTAAATATCCTCAGTTTTTTTTGGCACTTTAATACCCTATACTTTTTTTATTGGCACTATACCTGAACTTTAAAAAAAAAAAAATCAAGTTGCCCCAACTGATAGTCAAAGGTCACATGCAATTCATATGACCAATTTTGACAATTTACCCCAAAATAAAAAGAAACTACTTTCTTTTATTTATAAAAAATTGAAAAGGAAATGAAAAATCACAAAACCTTAACCCTAACCCTCCCCCCCCCCCCTTCCCACCACCGATCTCCTGCCGCCTCAGCCTGCCTTCGCGCATCCCCCCACCACTTGCTACCACTTGACCCACTAGCCGACAGCGGTGCAGCATGCTAGGCTGCACAAAAGGGCACTAATGTAGCATATCGGGCGGCTATTTATGCCATCTAGTACAGGCTAGTTTGATGCACGGTCGTCGGCGAGTAGGGGGAGGGGGTCCCAAGGGGTGGGGGATGCAGAGAGGCGGATGATGGGGTAACAATGACTAGAGGAGGGGGCGGGAGAGGGGTTTTTTTTTCTTATTTGATCAAGGAAGAGGGAGAGGGGGGGCTTAATCGCGATTTGGGGGGGGGGGGGGGGGGGGGGGAGCAGTTGATGCTTGGGGACGATGGGATTAGGTTGGAATTATGGCAACCTAGACAAGCTCAAAAAGGACGATATTGTAAGAACAAGGCTCTTTCTACACAAAATTTTGTCAAAGCAAAAGATCCAACCAGTACTTTTGAAACTTGAATTGGTAAAATAAACTTAGTTATAAACTAGGAAACTAGCAGAAATTGCACCTACTTTGCCTAAGTTCCATTGTTCGGGTGTTGCAAATTAAATTTGGGAATTGGATGACATATCAACTAGGGAAACAACTTGTAGTTTCTAAACAAATGTCTAAAAGTACACTGTCACTGAAAGCTCATGAAAACTAATGACTGCCATATCTTTTTATTATTGTTGGGTTTTCCGCATTCTTCCCCCACATACAGACATCTACATAATAAATCTCTATTGATGCCAAGTCGCTGCACCTCAACTTTCCAAACTTTAGTTTTTATTAAACAAATACGTTTCTCAAATTGGAAACTTAATGTCAAACTTCCTCAAGTAAACTATTTAGCAAAAATCTAACCACCTACATGGGAATTCATGGTGTGCCATAATGTATCTTGTGCCTTGCAATCCATATGGGTACGCCATCACCATCACTCAGCAGCACTATTCCCATCACAATTAGGCATCTTAAGCAGCATAGGATGAACTATTCTATTGGAAGTTGAATACCTTGCATTATGTAAACTGTTGGTTGCATTCTGTAAACTGTTGGATTTGTACAGTACTCTGTGCATAAGATATTCTGTGCATAAGATACTATGTGCATAATTTATGATAGAATGTAAGTTTCAAGTCATGGCTTGTCCCTTAATTTAAGGGATAGCTGTTGATGGATTTAGGGAGTGTTTTGAGGTTTGTTTAAATACTCCATCTTCTATAAATACTTGTATGTTGTAAATCTAATTATCAAAAAATATATCAGAAAGTCTTCCATAAATTGTGTCAAGTTTTCTTCGTGGTATCAAAGCAGGCTTTCAAGGCCTGTCTCTGTGTTGTTCTTGATTTCTTTCTTCTTCTTTTTCTCTCATTATGGCTGAAGATTTTGTTTCTAAAGTTGAGAATTCTCTTATAACCTCAACTCCTTCCGATGTTGAATTTAATCCAAATCAACGTCTTAGTTCAGTTTTGTTGAATGAATTCAACTATCTTTCTTGGGAAAGAACTGTTACTCTTGCTCTTGGAGGAAGGTCCAAGCTTGGTTATGTTAATGGAGTCATACAAAAGCCCGAATCCGACTGTTCTACCTATGAGTCTTGGCTATGCAAGGATCAACTTGTTATGTCTTGGTTACTCAATTCTATGGAGAGTAGAATTGCAGAGATTTTTAGTTTTTTCTGAATCTTCTACGTATCTCTGGAAACATGTTAAGGGAGATGTATGGAAATCAGAATAATGTTGCTCGGATCTACCAACTCAAGCGAGACATTATTGATCTACAACAAGAGGATGTCTTTTGTTCAGCAACTTGGTAGTCTTACAAGCATGTGGAATGAGCTAGATGTTTATAGACCTCATACTATAGATGCTATTGTCTTGTTAAAAAGAGCCGAAGAAGACAAAATATTTCAACTTCTTGCTAGTTTAAGCTCAGATTATGAAGATTTGAGAAGTCACATTCTCATGAATATCGAGCTTCCATCTTTCAACAATATTTGTGCTATTATCCAAAGGGAAGAAGTTCGAAGAAAAGTGATGAATATGCAGACCAAAACAAGTGTATTTGAAACTAGAGCCTATATTTCAAGTCACAGGCAAGTTTAAGATAAAGTATACAAGGGCAAGAGACCTAATCTAAAATGCAGCTACTGTGAGGGTGTTGGACATGTCAAGGATAGATGTTGGGCTCTCCATTCTGAACAGAAGCCCAAGTTCTTAAAGGAAGACAAAGGTTCTCAAAAGAGATGGAATTCTATATCGCATAGAGCAAATCTTGCAGCTGCTCCTACTACTGAGAGCTCCAATCCCGCTGCTTTGATTACTGAATTTGCTGCCTACCTCAACAAGAAGCGGATGCATGGTGGAAATGAAGAACCAACTACATCTGGGAGTGAAAAACACACTGCACTCCTTGGAAAATTTGTCGGTTTCCTTACAGAAACTGATAGTATTTCACACAAAGAAGTTTCAGGTATTCTAAAATCCTTCTCAACTGCTCTCAATGTTTGTGCTATGGATGATTATTGGATTATAGACTCAGGAGCTACGGATCACATGACAAACAAACTCACAAATTTGCATAATTTTGAAAAAATGTCCATTCCTTCTAAGGTGTCTGTTGCAAATGGTAAATGTGCTTCTGTAAATATGCTTCTGTGTTGGGAAAAGGAAAAATCACATTACTTTCTAACCTTATTGAGTCATTTGCTCTTTATGTTCTTTCCTTCCCTTTTCAACTTCTATCTATTGGAAGAATTATACACACCTTAAAATGCCTTGTGATTTTCTCTCCTTATAATGTCATATTTCAGGATCTCATCACCAAGAAGACGATTGGTGAAGGTTTCTTTTTAAATGGACTTTATTATCTGAACAAGAACTCCTCTGCTCCTATAGTTCTCCAAGTCAGTTCAAGTTTTAGCACAAGAACATCATCTCTGGCATCAACGCTTGGCTCATCCATCTGAAAAAGTGTTATCTTTTTTGTTTTCCAATATGTGCAAGACAAATAATCAATGTGATGTCTGTCATTTGTCAAAGTCCTCTAGATTACCCTTTACTTCCTCTTTGTCTAGGGCTAGTAATCCTTTTGAAATCATCCATTCAGACATTTGGGGTCCTGCTCTTGAGTCCTATGATGGATTTAGGTATTTTGTAACCTTTGTAGATGATTTTACGAGGATTACTTGGTTGTATCTTTTGAAATTTAAGAGTGAAGTTGTTGACGTTTTTAAGGATTTTCATAAACTTGTTAACACTCAATTTTCATCTCATATTCATATTTTGCGATCCGATAATGGTTCTGAGTATATGTCCAATAGAATGGCACATTACTTGAGCACACATGACATTATTCATGAAACCAGCTGTGTTGGTACTCCTCAACAGAATGGGATTGCTGAGAGAAAAAATTGAGACCTTCTTGAAAAGACCAGAGCTCTCATGTTTCAAATGAATGTTCCAAAAAAAAATTGGTCTCAAGGTGTTCTCACTGCAACATATCTCATCAACAGGTTACCTAGTAAAGTATTTGGATTCAAATCTCCTCTTGAAGTATTGAAAGGTCGAAAAATTGATCTTCTCACTTAAAAGTCTTTGGGTGCATATGCTTCGTTCATATTCAAGCTTCTCAATGGGATAAACTTAATCCTAGAACTGATAAATGTGTTTTTGTAGGATATTCATCTACCAAAAAGGGGTATAAATGCTACAGTTCTGCTAATAGGAAACTTGGTGTATCCAGGGATGTAAGATTTGATGAAGTTACTCCTTATTTCACTAAGAAATCAGATAATACTAGTCATGAGGAGTTTCTATCTGATCTGTTTCAAAGTCCTGATATTCCTTGAGGATTGCAGTCAGTCTATCAATCCTACTACTATGTTTCTAGATATTCCAGTTGATGAGGATTGTAGTCAGCCTATCAATCCTACTGCTCCTACTCAAGAAATCCAAGATATCATCTCTAAACCAGAAATCAATCAATCTGAGTCCGAAATGCAACATGTTTTTGAACCTCAAGCTCCTTATCCAACTCCAGTTATTCTTCGTAGAAATCCTACACGAGAAAGAGGTCTGCCATCCAAACTTACTGATTATGTGACATACACCTCGAGGTATCCAATGACAGCTTTTATCTCTTACAAGAATTTTTCTGCTTCTCATGTTGCTTTCCTTGATACTCTTGATAACACTCATGAGCCTCAAAATTTTAAAGAGGCAAATCTTCATGAAGTATGGAAACAAGCTATGGCAGATGAACTTCAAGCTCTCAATGAGAATCATACTTGGAGTGTTGTTCGAATTCTTCAGGAGAAGAACGTTGTTGGCAGTAGATGGGTATACAAGACGAAGTTTCATTCTGAAGGCACTATGGAAAGGCATAAAGCTCGATTAGTGGCTCGTAGTTTTACTCAAACTTATGGAGTAGACTACAAAGAAACCTTTGCTCCTGTTGCTAAAATGGGTACGGTGAGAGTATTGCTATCTGTTGCAGCCAATCAAGCATGACCTCTTTATCAAATGGATGTAAAAAATATGTTTTTACATGGTGATCTTGAAGAGGAAGTTTATATGAAACTGCCCCATGTCATCCTCATTCTCATGATCCTGATATGGTATGCAAGCTTCACAAATCCATTTATGGTTTGAAGCAATCTCCACCCACATGGTATGCTAAGTTAAGTTCAGTACTTGAAGAAATTGGTTTTCGTAGAAGCAATGATGATTCCTCTCTTTGTTCGGATTGGTTCAATAAGTAAGCTTGTGGTGCTTATCTATGTTGATGATTTAATAGTGACAGGTGACAATGTTGAAGAGATTCAAGTTCTCAAACAAACTCTCCGAAACAAATTTGCTATCAAGGATTTGGGACCTCTTAAGTATTTTTTTGGTATAGAAATGGCTAATTCTCACAAAGGTTTTTTTCTAAACCAACGAAAGTATGTCCTTGATCTGTTGACAGATACAAATATGAGGGATTGCAAACCAGCTCGCACTCCTCTTGACAGCAAGCTCCAACTTGATGTATCGAGTGAGCCTCTCTTAAATCCATGCTCCTATCAAAACTGGTTGGTAAGCTTATCTACCTCACTATCACTCGACCTGATCTTTCTTATGCAGTAAGCATTGTTAGTCAATTCATGCATGCTCCTACCATGGCTCATCTACACATTGTCCAACGTATTCTTCGTTATCTAAAAGGCGCTCTTGGTAGAGGAATCTTGATGAAAAACAATGGCAACACTGAAATCATGGGTTACACAGATGTTGATTGGGCAGGCAACTCACTTGATCGAAAATCCACTACTGGTCTTTGTACCTTTGTTGGTGGTAACTTAGTTACTTGGAAGAGCAAGAAGCAAAATGTTGTTGCGCGCTCTAGTGCAGAAGCTGAATATAGAGCTATGACTTCTACTGCTTGTGAACTTATTTGGCTTAAGGGGCTTTTATCTGATTTAGGGTTTCCTTGCAGTCAACCAATGTCTCTCTTTTGTGACAATCAAGCAGCAATGCACATTGCCTCTAATCTAGTCTTCCATGAAAGAACCAAACACATAGAGGTTGATTGTCACTATGTTCAAGCTCAAGTTCAATCCAAGATTATTGATACTCATTACACTCGAAGTCATGATCAGTTGGCTAATATTTTCACCAAATCTCTTTCAAGTGATCAGTTCCATCGTATCTTGGGCAAGCTGGCTCAATGAATCCTCTTGATCCAGCTTGAGGAGGAGTATTGGAAGTTGAATACCTTGCATTATGTAAACTGTTGGTTTCATTCTGTAAACTGTTGGATTTGTACAGTACTCTGTGCACAAGATACTATGTGCATAAGATATGATAAAATGTAAGTTTCAAGTCATGGCTTGTCCCTTAATTTAAAGGATAGCTGTTGATGGATTTAGAGAGTGTTTTGAGGTTTGTTTCAACACTCCACCTTCTATAAATACTTGTATGTTGTAAATCTAATTATCAAAAAAAAATATCAGAAAGTCTTCCACAAATTGTGTCAAGTTTTCTTCATATTCCCCTGTTTCACATAGTTAATAAAAGTATGTCTTGTGTATGCAAGAAGCTCAGCGTTCTGGGAGGTTGCGCCTCGCTTCAGCCAGGCTTGCACCTTGCTTTTTTCGCATCCAACGACTGCAACCTCATAAGAGGCCCCAATAGTATCATTGACCCTCCCCGTCTAGAATTCAAGCGCAGCGGCAACCCCCGAGCAATTCCGATACTGGCGGCATCGTCCCGCGCATTGTGCGCGCCACATTTCCGTCTAGGCCCCAAAGGACTTTGTCGCCTAAATTCTGTGGTTTCCCACTACATTAAACATACTAAGTGCGCATTAAAATCTTGCTCAGAAATGCCAGCAATAAGTACAGCAACCAATCTAAGCGTAAAACTTTAATACAGGAAAACAAATTCAACAGAACTTCCATATAATCCGACACAAGACTATAATGACACGGAACTGATTCCGTTGTCTCCGACGTGTCCTATACGTGTCCGTGTCCGTCCTATCAAAATGAAAAGAGGCAAGGTCGCTCACCGAGATGGAACTCGTGGCCGCACTGGAGCCTGGCGGTGGACCGGTCCCCACCGAGACTCACGGAGTCGAGGCAGATCGAGCAGTAGATCTCGGCCGACGCTGATCGCTTCTCGGCCGCCGGCGGATCAGACTCTCCCAACCCCATCGACAAAACAAAAACAAAAAAAAGTTCCCCCAATTCGAACTCGAGCTAGATTTTCTCTCTGCAAGAAACCCTCGAAAACTCCGACAAGGAAGAGGAAAGACTGAGGAATTCTCGATTATATATACAGTTCCTCTGGAAGAGGAAACCGCTCTTTTCCTCCCTCTTCCCTCTTTTCTCTTTCTTTATTGCTTGGTTCGTCGGGAACGTCTCCGGTATTTGGAAATCCGTGTGGTGCGATATGCGCCCATGGAAAGTCTATGCGGGTGCTGTGTGGATAGCCTAGCGTAGTATAAGCGTTTTTGGACCTTGTGATTTTCTTTTGAACTTTTTGTTTACTTTGCTATAATCTAGGCGATGCCGACAATTTTATTCTCTTGTAGTATCTTTTGTTCAATGGTGGTTATTTGTTCACCGTTCGATCACCTCTAAATCCAAATAGCTGAGGTAAAAGACATCCAGTCCGTCTATTGAATCGAATTAGAAATGTGTAGTAGAAATTTTTATTAGCAATTATCCGAATAATAAACATATAATATGTTAAAAAAATTATATTTTTCAGAAATGTATAATGCTAATATATTTTTGAAAGATTTGAATTAATATACAAATTTTAAGAATGTGACGTTTTAAACTTGTTCCGTACGAATTTTTACGTATGAATAATTAAAAATTTTGACTCAAAAAATTTGACTCAAAGAATTTTCAAAAAAATTACTGTACCGATAATAATTTTATATTAATTAAGTATAACGATAAAAGTTTAAAAAAAATAAAAAATTCGATACATATCGCCAACCCAGGTGACGAAAATTCGGAGTGCTCGATTTTCGCCAACCCAGTTGGCGAAAATCCGACGAAAACCGACGTGGAATCCGACGTGGCAAATTTTGGACGAAAACGGTTGAATTTTCGCCAACTGAGTTGGCAAAAATGTGCTATATCCGGTCTGGGTGGGTGGGTGGGTTTAAGTTGGGGTGGTTATTTTTTTGTTTGTGGTCGGTTTAAATGTGGTTGGTTTAGTCAATGGTCGGTTTAAATATGGATAGTTGGTTTAATACGGTGGTTGGTTTAATATGGTTGGTGGGTGTTGGTGTGTTCTTAGTATAAGGAGAGGGAGGGAGGAAGAAATGATGCAGGAAGTAAATCAAGAAAAAGAACAGAAGTAAGCAGAGAAAAGAAGGAGGAAGTAAGCAGAGAAAAGAAGAGAAGAGAAGAGAACGAGAACGAGAAGAAAGGTTTGTAATATTTTTGTTTTTGTTTTTGTAATTTGGTTAAATAGTATTAATTCTAATCATATCATAATTATAATTGTAATCATGTCATTCTAGTAACGATTACTATTTTAACTATTATAATTGTAATCCTCATGATAGTAGCCATGCTAACACTAAATATTTGATTACATATTTTAACACTAAGTATTAAATATTGCAGATGGGTACCCAAAACGATGGACGTATTTCGGGAGGGCCTACCACAGATATGATTATCCAGCTGCGTGAGTCGCACATTTATAGTTTAGTATTTTCTGGACATGTATATTAAAATTGAATTATTTTAGTCAATATAATTTATATTTTTTTACATGTTTAATAATAACATCGTTTATATATTTCATATATAGCAATATGATTATCCTGATACTTTTCGAGCACGAGAGCATGTCGCATGGCGTTATGAAGATGACGTTGGGTACTGGATGTTGACTGAAGAACAACATGGTATGGTGAACGTATTTTGTTTAGATCATATTGATCAGATACATTCTGTACGTCACGACAGAGACTTGATCTTCAGTTTAGTTGAGTGGTGGTGGCCCGGAAGAAATATCTTTCAGTTACCGTTCGGAGAAGTGACTATTTTGCTAGTAAATGTGGCAAATATCTTAAGATTACCTATTACGGGTGAACCTATAATATTTGAAAAGATTAATCATTTTGCGGCAAAACTGTAATTAGAAAGTACTTAGGCGTGGAGCCGCCTACCATATATGGTAAAAGTTTCGTGACGCTTTCGTGGCTTCGTCACAACTTTATGCACCTAGATCGTATTGGTGAGGAAGAAATCTTAGTGTATGCGGAACGAGTAAGTATAACATTTAATGTTATTATTTATGTAATATATATTTTTATTTAGTTTAACTGATATCCTTTTTTTATTATATTATCAGGTTACTGCTTGCACCATGGCCTACTTACTAGGTCTAATCAACGGAATTTTATTTTCAAACTCCGAATTTAGGACAAATTTACGTTTTTTATCTTTTCTGGAAAATCTGACAGAACCTACCCGTCATGCATGGGGAGCTTCTGTGTTGGCATATCTGTAAAACTCTATGTCAAATTTTGTGTATTTTACTCCAGTGGATAAAAGACAAAAAAATTTGAATGGATGTATGACATTATTACAGGTATAAAATTTTCATATAATTTTATTTACTAAAGAAATATGTACACTTACATGATATTTTTTTTTTAGGTTTGGTCCTACGAGCACTTTTGTATCGGTAGGTCAGTCTCCCGTATTTATACCGAAGATGGTGTCTCCCCATCAGCTTTACGCTGGATGACGACTGCAGCTGATCCAACTCGATGTGCTCACAAGGATATCGCAGTATATCGGGCCGAATTCGATTCACTAAGGTTTAACGAGGTAAAATTTTTATAGTCTCTTATATATTTTTTATTTCATACACTCAATATGTTTATTATCTTCTTTTTTTTACATGAAATAGGTAATTTTTTTACCGTACTGGCTTGGGCAGAATCCTCTTGAGTTACAAACAACAGCCTTTGGATTGAGTCTACATAGATTTTTTATAATATTCTACGAAAACATAATGTATCATCAAGTTGATCGTGTTATGCGACAGTTCTGGATGATACAACACATTCCTGATGAGCCACCATGTTTCAATCGTGGTAAAGGCAATGCAACTACCAGAGCACGCAGATTAATTCCTGGGTGAAATTCTAGATTTGAGACAAACAAGGTGGAACATTTGTCTCAAATGATGTCCTCTATTGATGATGGTAAGTTATTCCAAAAGTTTAACAAAATTTATTTCGAAAATTATAAGAAATTATGCTTATAATTAGTAATGGTGCAGCCTACGGTGAAGATGCATATAGATCTTGGTGGGGAGCTCATCTTATCAGCAACAGAGCCTATCACTATGAGGAGTTTCGATTCCAACATCGAGCCATAGATGATTATAGTCTCCGTGGCTATTATGATTATGTAGAAGGGCTTGTACGTTATTTTTATATGAAAATATTTATCTCCGTAGTACTTATTTATGTCCTCTATTGAATTCTATTTAATATTTCAGCTTCCAAATTTAAATACCGTATATCAAAATCATCCAGTGGGCGACCCGTTACGCACAGTGATTAGCAATTTTTGGGCTGCTATGCAACGAGGATCGACTCCTCTGAACCCTCCCTTACTTATTATAGGAGATTATCCTCAGGGTCTTGTTGCACAATGACAAGCACGTCCCCCTAGGAAGTATAGCTCAGTTTGGTATCAGGATGATAGTCTGCCACTGCAAGATAACGATGTCCCTTAGTGGACTTGTGAGGGCACTTCTCAGGCAACGGCTGGTGCGGGAACTAATCAGTGGGCTGGTGAGGGCACTTCTCATTGGCCTGACTGGGGCACTTCTCAGACGACGACCGGTGCGGGCATTATTCAGTGGGCCCCCGAAGAAGATTCTCAGTGGGATAGCCTATTTGCACCCGAAGTTACCAGCTATACGCATATCTTGACAACTCCATCAGCACCGATGCCATCTCAAGTGGAGGACAGTCAGGGAGGTGGTGATGATGCGGCCCCGGAGAATACACGAGAAAAGAGGGACCGACTCAATCTAAGAGAGATTGATCGTCCGAACTATTGGGAGTTAGCCAAGAGAGGTCGATGAAATTGTTATATCAGTATCAACTTTATTTTGTTATATCAGTATCAACTTTATTTGAATGTAACTTTCTTCTATTTCAATGAAATTACATATTGTTCTGATAAAATGAAACTATTTAAAATTCTACGATATTGCCTTCATTCTCTTGGTTGGTTTGTACATCTCCTTCTATTGTGTCCTAAACCATTGTAGGTACTAAATCGAATACCTCTTGAAGCTTGATCATTCGCTTTGATCCGGTTCTTCTTTGGTCTTCCAGCCTTGTGTCGTACATCTGGTACTCCAATGTGACATCTAACCAATGTATTTTGGAGGTTGTAAGGGACTGGAATTGGCTCCAGGTGCGGCTCATATACGCTTCTGAATGCTTCCTTAGAGAAGATACCTGGATAAAAACTCTCGATGCTAATATTTTTAGACTTACACGCATAACATGCATGTACACATGGAAGCAAAATATGATATCACTTTAAACATGAACAAAATTTTTTATCTAAGTCTACAACATATGTTCTATTTGTTTTACAATCTAATATTTCAAACAAATATCTAACTATATTCAACATTTGCAGCCGGTGTTTTTCTTTTATGATAAGAGCCATAGTTTGTAACATCTTCGGACAATAATCAGTTTAAATATTTTTAGCTTTTTGCATGTTCTTGTCCTGAAGTGTTATAATTTTGGCTCGAATTTCATCAAGTAGTGTCGTTATTGGTTTATCACGTAAATTTTTTACCCAGTTATTGAAGCATTCAGTAAGATTCGACGTGTGAATACCTAATCTGGGACAAGGAGAATAAGCTGTTATCCAGCGTGAAAAAATACGAGTTTCATTATTTACTCCAACGAGCCAGTTTTAAACATCTATGTTTTCAGCTTTAATTTTTTTTCAAACAATAGTTCGCATCTGTTTCATTATAGCATCTAGCAAGATAATCTAAACTATGTTGAAAATGTTGAAATCTGAAGACTTTTTTCAAATTTTCTTTAAAATATTGAATACAAAAAATGAGACAATTCTGGAAAGATATCATGCATAGCCCTTATCAATCCTTTTTTGTTTATCTGATATAAAAGAATTTATTCCATGCATCAATTTTTTTTTCAAAAGATGTTCTCAAACCATTTAAAAACCAAGTCCAAGAATCAGTATTTTTACTCTCAGCAACAGTATAAGCAATTAGATATAATTGATAATTTGGATCATGAGCACAAGCAATAAATAAAATACCTTGATATCTAGAGGAAAGAAAAGTAGTATCAGTACTAATCACAGGTAAACATCCCCTTAAAAATCCATCAATGCATGCCTTAAAACAAATAATTTTTTTTTAAATCTGTTGTCTTCTGTATCTGTATAAAATATTGGCTACCTGAATTTGTCTCAATAATTCTAAAATCATACTCTTCAAGACTACTATATGCATCAATATAACTACCATTTATTTCGGATAGAGCAACTTCTCTAGCTTTCCAAGCTTTACAATATTTAATATATATTTCGTGTTCTCTATATATATCATTTACAAGATGCGATGGACTATACGACTGATTATCTCGAATTTATCAATAATCTTATTTGTAACCCATACAGTAATAGCTAATGGATGAGAACATGTTGTAAGTCCCCATAAACAAGAATGTACGTTTCCTAGCGTAATAATAACAAAACCTTCACATTTACCACTTGCTTTAGCGTATACTCTCCAATTACAACTTGAATCGTTACATTTATACACAATCCCACTAGCATTGTTTAAAGTAGCATGACAAGTAAAATTATGTGCAATTATTATATCACTAATAAAACATCTAAATTCAGAATGATTATCAAATTTTCTTCCAATGATTAATCCAAAAATGATAACACTATCAAGATTGCCATCAAATTCATCATCTAAATTTTGAATTAAAACATCACTTTTTCATCGTCGTTATTACCATCATCTACTATATGTTCTTGTTCAGTAAATGAAATAACTTGATGAGAAGAACTAGGAGCATTATTAACTTGATTAGAAGTACGTATACTACTTACAATATTATTTCTACGTGGTGGTGAAGTTACATAAATATTAATGTACGTTACTTGTACATTAACTTCTAGAATAAAATTCGATGCATGTTCACTAACTAACTTTATATAATTAGTTAAACATGAACCAATATAAATTCATAATCAATAGAACATTGCTCAACAATTTAATTACGTAAACTATCAAACATAATATTTCGATCAACTAAAAAAATTTCAGTTAAACCTCCTTCATAAACTAACCCATTTAGCACAACTCAAACTGAACATAATATTGTTAGACTTTGATCCATGACAAGAGAATGAGCTTCTAAATACAGTGAGTGAGTTGAAGTAGCTTCGTTGAGTGAGAAATGAATAGAAGAATTTTTTTTTGAAAGTATACGTAGGTTGAGTGAGAAATGAATAGCAGAAGAATAATTTTTTTTATAGATATGAGAAAAAAAAGAGCCGTTGTAAAAATATGAACGTTACAATATGAACATACCCAGAAAATAAACCAACAAAAAAATAACACAAAAAATCACAAAAAAAAACCAACACAAAAAACAAAACCAAATCAAACCCTAAACATAAAACCAAAAAAAAAAAAAAAAAAAAATCACCCGAGCACATTTTCGCCAACTCAGTTGGCGAAAATCCAACCGTTCCCGCCCAAAATTTGCCACGTCGGATTCCAAGTCGGTTTTCATCGCGCCAACTGGGTTGGCGGAAATCGAGCACTCCTAAGATATGTATAGGAATTTCAAAATTTTTTTTTAACTTCTATAGTTATATTTAATTAATATCAAATTATTATTGATACAGTAAATTTTCTGAAGAATTTTTACGTGTGTGTGTGTGTGTGTGTGTGTGTGTGTGTATATATATATATATATATATATATATATATATACATGTGTTGCACGTATTTATTATTAGGAAGATTAAAAGACACTTGTAGTCAAAATTTATTTATTTTTTAATGAATGATTGATGCTAAACAAAGTCCATTTTTCAATGTCTTCTTTTTAGATACTCAATACATTTAAGAGTTGTTGTAATTAAGAATACCAAATAACAATTCTTATATTTACCTAATTATCCTCTATTAATTTTAATTAATCTTTTTAATTAGTAAATATAAAGAAGGATATTTTTGTTAAGAAGACTTTTACGGTGAAACCTACTTTTGGCATTATATAGTAGAATAGATTAATTTTAATTAATATTTTTAATTAGTAAATATAATAAAGGGTATTTTTGAAAGAAGACTTTTACAATGAAGACTACTTTTGGCATTATAGAGTAGAATATATATATATATATATATATATATATATATATATATATATATATATAACTCTCCAGTAACATAATTAATAACTAGTAGTAATTATATACTTCTAACTACAATAAATAGTAGTCATCTAAAAATTAAATTTATTTTAAAATATTTTATATTATACATGTATATATTTACAAAGTAAGGAAAAAAATACAGACAAAATATACGTGCAACACGCGTGTTGTCTTATATATAATAGAAAAACCTATAAGACTTTACTGTCGAGTTTTAATGTTCCAAAAGTGTTATTTTCTAACCTTATATATCTTAAATTAACTAAAGTAAAGCATATAAATTATACACATCTCCACTACCATAATTACTAATCACTAATAACTAATAACTACACACTTCTAACTATAATAAATGTTATACCATATAAAAAAAATAAATTTACTTCAAACTATTTTGTATTATTTTTTAAATTACTTTGTCATGCAAGTAAAGACGAGAGAAAAAAACAGACAAAAGACATGCAGGTCTGGACTTGATATGAGACCTATGAGACAACTGCCTCAAACCCAAAGTGTAGAGTATATATATATATATATATATATATATATATATATATATATATATATATATATATATATTTATATGACGGAATATTGCACCAAAGTTATTGCATCAAACAATCTCAGTCAAACATTTTTTTGAATCATGTGGTCTTAAAGCATCACCTAAAGTTGTTGTCACGTTAGCATGCTTTATAACCACATGATTCAAAAAAATGTGTAGTTGAGATTGTTTGGTGTTATAAGTCTTGGTGCAATATCACGTGTGTGTATAATGTGTGTAAGTCCAGTTTTGAACAAAGGCCTACTAGATTCATTCTAATCCTTTAGTCCACGTAAAAAAAAATATAAACGTTATATGCTTGAATACCAAGAGACAAGTCAGTTAAGTTATAATATAAAGAAAAAAAAATTGGTGTTGTCACTATCAAAACTATCTCTCATTCCGTCGCTCTAACAATATATATCTTTCTGCCATTGTCAATATCATATACAATTTTGTCGTTCTCTCTCTCTCTCTCTCTCTCTCTCTCTCTCTCTCATATATATATATATATATATATATATATATATATATATATATACACACTTCCGGAGGTAATTTAACAACATAACAAGTTATATTTTTTTAAATTATTATCATTATGAATTATTCCAAACATTGTTAGGTTTTTTTTTTCTTTTTCTAGAAGATCGATTTTAGTTTGAAACATCTTCAATTTTATAGCATTTAATTATGACATATTTTATTTTGTTTATTATTTTATTTTTTAAATTTTGTATTGATAAAATTATTGTATCGTTGTTCAAGAAAATAAAAAAAATTATGTGAACATTAAGCTTCGAGGGTACCATTTTTAGAGTTCGTTCCATATCTCAAAAATCTAAAATCCGGCACTGAAAAAGTATAATGCAGGTAGCAAGCGGACAACATCTACTGCACTTTAATATCATGCAACATTATGACTGACTTTTTAGATAGTTTCCAAACTATTTTTGTTTTGTTGCATTTTATGGTTATAACATTATGTTGCATTTTATGGTTATAACATTATGTTATACGAGTCAGAAGACTAGTAACAAACTAACAATTCAGTCGAGTTGCGAGGGAATGTTGCAACAGCTTCCGCTTATATTGGGTATACGATAGCAGTCGTGGGAATTTGAGAAACTTGGAAGTTAGAATGCCTACCAACAAACTAATACAAAAATGACAAGATGTCAACTTATAACCGAATCATATTGGGTATACGATAGCAGTACGGGAAATCCTTAAAACACTACATAAGCATAATCTCATCGAAAGGATGTTTGGGGGATCTTCAGGGCCGGAACTGAACATTCCACTTCGTGAAAACGAAAGACCTTTGGGTCTTCACCCTTTTTTTTCCTTGGATTGCGGGACAGAAGAGTAATTTTAGAAAAAATCGCATACAAAGTGAAAATTTTCATGGGGACAGTAGACGTCTTTTCCTTTGTACCTCCGCCAATGTCTTCAGCAGTCGGCTCTTCTTCTAGGGACACATTTGTAATTTTTCAAAAAAATGGCAAAATGGAGAATATAACGATAAAAGACAGCTAATGATAAATCTGAAAATAATTGTACATATGCCATTACGAAGTAAATTAGCCTGAAAATATCAACAATGTGTGGGAGATATATAAGGAAAACCTGAAATGGACAAGTAGCAAAAAACTAGATAAAAGTGTAAGAGAGACAGGTGGGAAGCGCTTTAATAACAGAGGCCTGAAGCCGTTATCTCTACAGTCATCAGCTAAAAACAAATATACAGCGGTCATGAACAAGTTCTCTTCTTACGAGAAATATGTACTCACCAAGCCCAATGCAAAGATTGACTATATAGAAACACAAAAATCAAAAAATGATAATAATATAACAATAATAACAAGGACTTCAGTGCTAGCGGCTATGAACTCGGTCTTCCCGACAACTCGTGCAGATGTTCGGACCAATGAATCCAATATATATATATATATATATATATATATATATCTTAAAAGAGCTCTTCAGAGTTGAACTTGTTCCAAGCTTCCTGTTGCATTTCAAGGAATGAAAATATATCTCACGAGACAAAAGTGGCTTGATATTATCATATTACAGTACAAAAACAACAGACACACTGAACCAAACTTTATTATTTTCTGAGCCACAAATGGTTCATTTGGATGTACAAATATATCACACTTCATGGTATTTCAGTTTCAAATAAATAGAAACAGGAAGTATGATCGACTTTTGGAATACTTCATGGTATTTCAGTTTCAAACAAATATATCACACTTCATGGTATTTCAGTTTCAAAGTATTTCATACTTTTGGAATACTTTGAATTACAAAATGATTAGAAGATTTTAGTTCTTACAATGAAAACATACTGTCACAACCTAGAACCTTTTCTTTTCTGCACTTCCTGATAGTGTGGTTAAATTATATGTTGATCATGATCTTAGAACATAGAAAAGCCATATGACATGAAAGGGTCTAGTTTAAACAAATGATGAGATCACAGAATTGAAGACACGAGTTACACAAATATAACCTCTGTTTTTCCCAGACCAATTTACAAAGTAATAACCCAATGGATAAATCTAATCTAAGCAGATATCCAACTTGACATAACAGATCCATTGTAGTTTCTTAACCTAACGGAATGCAATTTGACCAACATGTTCTAGCTGAAAAACAAATTACCAAAGAAATGAGAACTACAATTTGCCTACCAGCACTATTCAACAAAAACCTTCCTTTCTTGAGCTCTACTAGTGGGGCATTTGGATCCAAATCATGGCTCCATTGTCAAAGACATACTAGCGCAACAGCCTACTTTACGTGTCAGGCCTATAATATGGCCATTGACTATTCTATTAATCTGCAAGACTTGAAACCAGTTCACCACTTCAGGTAGTTTGGTAGTTTCCAGTCGAGACATTTATAACCTATGTGCTTAGAACAAAACGATGAAAATAAGTCTAAGCAAGTCAAATCAGTTGCTCCAGCATTGCAAATACAATGTGGGCATCATACATTCATAATGTTAAATATTCTTTAAGATAATTAGTTAGTGGCAACAAAATGCATGAGCTTAAAATGCATATCCAAAAGGTAGGTCAACCTACATACCAACTTGCCGTCTAGGTTTATGCTCATGCTTATAGCTACCTTGACTAGGAATTTTGGAACAATATAAAGGGTTGACGTCAAGTCGACAACTGGTCGTAAAACTTGGTAAGCTTTTTATGGAGCTTTCTTATGCTCCGTAGCCGAACCCATTATCCCATTCTAATGAGAGAAGGCTTGCATGATGATGAGATGATGAGTTAGTGACAGTTAACTCAGTAGCTTTAGTTCTCTCCTGAAGGCAAATACAATTATTGTATTTCTAGTATCTTTGGGATTGATTACAATTAGAACCTTCATGGCTTTAGAAAGGGAATTACAATATAGTTCGCGATATCGACCGATAACAATAAGATACAACCAATATATATCGGTTTTGGCATGTCCCTATCCGATATTGACCGCTATCGATATTAACCAATACCGACATCATGGTCTCTTTTCCGATCAATTTGACCGAAAAAAATTGATCAAAAAGAACAGAAGAAGGGAAAAATAGTGTCTACATAATACTTCAGTTGTGCCGAAGATTGACAGTGTGTAGATAAGAATATGATTCCTTATCGATAAAATGTGACAACTACCATTTGTCAAAGTTATATATTTATAAATTCTAATCATTCATTCGTATTAATATTATTCTACTCAAAACTCTGTGGTAACACTATGTCTAAAGACAAGTAAATAAACAATAGTATCTATTGCAAGTGGGATATTATTTCATTTAAAATTTAAAACTAACGAGAAACAACATATAATATATAAATTATGTCTAATGTATCAAATATGTTTTGGCTTTTTAAATATTTTTTATCGCTTTTAGCTTTCCGAAACAAAGAATCTAGTACTCCAATTTGAAAGTGAATAAACAAAGAACTTGATACTCCGAACTGAAAGTGTCGAAACTGTCAATAATACTCACATGAAGGGTCTGAAACCGATTCCAATATCTATAATCTGAACTTTAATACAGAGAAACCTCACCCCTAATATTTGGCCCGGCTACTGGTGACACCCACTAAAAAAAAGAAAGAAAAAGCGTCTTACGTAGGATTTGAGAAGGGTCAAGATGTACGCAGCCTTGATCCCCATACATATGGAGAGCTTGTTTCCACCACTCGAACTTGCATCCTCCATGATGCAAGCAACAAGCCTTATTGTCCACCAAGTGATGTCCTAAATATTATAGGAAACTTCGATATTGTTAAATTTATGTTCATAACATACTCGGCTATAAGACTATCCTGAAAAGAGAGAGATTCCGTTGGCCTGAATGTCGTAAAAGTATATTGGAAAAACCTCCACCCGGTCAGAGAATAGCAAAATGATTACCTTGTGAGCTTGACTTCCTTGGTGGAATCTTGACAGCTCTACTTGAATTAGTAAGTGGTCCTAGTATTTGTTAGTGTAATTGTATGATCTGAGATTGAATCTTCTATGAATTTCAAATAAGCACAATTGAGTGTATTCATAGGGGTGAGATCAATTGTAATCAGCAAGGTAGTGCTACTAATTGGGCAATATTGTTTGTGCAAGAAAAGCACAACTGATATCTTAAAGTCTTCAAAATCTAGCTTGTCTTATGATGAACCCTTTTGCTTTTAATTATTCAGATATCATCCTCCATTATTTAGGCATAGCTTTTGTTTTTGTAGCATCTAGGGTTCTGCTTTCATAGGGTTAGAATTAGGCTTGGATTAGATAGTAAACTAGGATGCCGGCCGCCGGGGGAGATTGAACAACAGAGAAGGAACTCACAAATCTTATACAAGCAACAAGCTTTATTGTCCACCAGGTGATGCCCTAAATATTACCGGAAACACCCATAATGTTTTTGTTCAACACACCTGCTATTAGATATCCATTACTTTCTAAACATAGTCATATATTTATGGTTACTGTATTTGTTTCCAAAACCCAAATATTAACATGGGTGCAATATACTAGGTTTACAAACAATGGTTATACATTTTCAATTTTTTTGTTCTGGTTGACTCCAAATTTCAACAATATTACTTTCAAAGAATCGAAAAAAGGACACAATCATTTTTGTTCTTTTTTACTCCGAATTCAACACTTTAGATCATTAACATTACACAAGAATTCTTTATGCAAGTTTCTAACCCATGGAAATGGACATGGGACATGGGTTCGATACATAGTTGCCTAATTCGCCGACCCCCCTACGTCCCACGAATTGGGATGAACGACCCCGAACGGGGTGCGTTCGCGACCCGTTCGTCAAATTTAGCGACCCGGATTTTGATGGCTTTGGTTATGAACTTATGATATTTGGTTTAGTTACAAGAATATTGTCTATGCTTTACTTCACTTGGATTTTGATGGCTTTGGTTATGAACTTATGATATTTGGTATATACTTCTATATAATTGTATATTATACAAAAGACGACCCAAATAAAAATGAACAACGACCCCAAATAGCGTACCGAATAAGCCTACTCCCACCGCACCGCGTACCGGCTGAGGTACCGTACCGCGTATCCGTACCACGTACCAAAGCGACCCACGATCATGGTAACATTGGTCTGATACTAGATGGATACATGATGTAGACAAGTTCATAAGAAACTAGGCCATCAATATGACATAGAAAACACCACATTCACCAAACCCAACATGATGGAATAAAATATCAAAATAATGCAAAAAAATGCAAAATTTACCAACTTCAAATATTATAGACAAACACACCAAGTTTGTTTGTTTGAAGTTGTAAGTTCATTTTGCATAGATATGAATATAGGAAGAGGATACTAAATGCTTTATAAAAGGGAAATATGTCTTTTAAAAAATTGATATGACATATTAGAGATACATCTATGAACTTATGCACGCATGCATATATCTACTTTTACGCATTCGTCCTAACTCTTTGGCTTAGTGTCTCATAGAGATTAATGCAATTTCTATAGCAAATCATATCTTCCTACCTCTTGTCTAGACTCTTTTCTAGTCTAACACAAATTAGAGGGTACTCTTTGGTTGCATGAACTCGAACTAAATCCCCAAAAAGGTCACTCTACCAACCAACCAACCAACTGGCCTTCTAAGCTTTATTACATGGCCAACTTTCTCAAGCCTACCCATGGGTAGGAACTTAGAAGTTAGAACCGGCATACACAATTGACATCAGGATGATAGCCGGTCGTAAAAACTTCGTTAAATCTTTGTAAACCTTTCTCATGCACCATAGCCAACCCATTCTAATGGGAGAAGGATTCGATGATCGTGATGCATGTATCTAATTAACATGTATGCATCCACATATGAAGTGGTTTACGTGTGCATATATACATCAAATATCCTAATTTTATTAACCAAAAAGATAGAATTTGATTCAAAGTGTATCCAAAATCATGAAGAGTTGGATCTAACAAAGAGCATCATCGTCATGGTAGATTACAAACGATAAAGCAAACTGTGCAACTTGAGATGGTTTAATCAACTTCATGGAATCATAACTAAGTGTTTTGGTCAAACTCGGTCGAGTACTTTTTTATTTGAGATTTAACGACTTTATTCCAGATTTGGTTTGTTTGGGTAATTTGTTCTTTGTTTTGGGTTTCTACTACGGATTGTTATTGTCCCAATATTGGGTGGTGTTCCTTTTAAAAATTATTAAGGTGTCAACCCTATGAATTGTAAACCCCCCGTCCCGGGTTGAACGAAAAACGTATTTATATTTCTTGTTATTTTTCGTAATTATCAAAACGGTATTATTATTTCAGGAGAAATAATTTTGAGCTTATAAATAAATAAATTTATTTCTAAATTATATACAAGTACACTTAGTATAAAGTTATTTATTTTTAAGTAGTGTAAACCCCCATTTTATATAAATATATATTATTTTAGAATTATAAATTATTATTAATGATTTTGGGATTAGAATTTAGAAATTTTAATTAAAGGGTTATAGTGAAATTATATTATTGATAGTATTAGTATCCAATTTAGAGGTATTAGTACCTTTAGTAATGGTATTGTATATATATAGGCTATAAGCTAATAGTTAGCATAAGTTTAAGCCCAAATTCTTTAATCTATCCCTAAGCCTAAATATAACACTTTTGTTAAAACCTTAAACCCAACAACACCCTTGATCCATTAACCAAACCCTCAGCCCAAGTTCCCTCCCCAACCTAGCCATGTACCAAAAATGCAAAGGGCCTTGGTTGCAACAAATAGACTACTGTGCTTAACCGGACCCAATCCATTGAGAGATTCAAAATTTCCCTATGATATTGTGTGTTGTTTCATCTCCATTGGGAGAGAACACTGTAGCCTCTGTGGGCTCAGTAACAGCAGCAAGCACGCCAGTACGGAACGACGAGCACCCCCTCTTTCCAGCTGGCTCCTTTTGCCCCCACTCTATCTTAATTCGACATGCACCACCCTCTGCATGCTACTCTCTGCATGCTACTGTGGCATTGCTTTTACTCTACCACATACAACCACAGCTACTCTTCATCACCTTCATAATCTTCTTCACCTACTCTTCTTTCTTCAACCCATCTATTTCTCACATAACCCTGAGCAAAGTTCCTTTGCTTCACCCCCAACATACCCCACTGTCCAACTTGTCCCCGACCTCAACATTCCCTCGACTCATCGCCTTCCCCGTTGAATGCTCGTCGTCCCCGACCTTCCAGTGAACTCCACCTTCACAGCTCCATCACCACCGTATTAAACTCGTCACACGACGGCCCGCTCAAGAAGCCGATGTCGTGTCGCAGACCCATTCACGTCATGCCCGAGCCATGCCTCGTCGGGAAGACGCATCTGGCCTTCGCCAGCATCTCGTCGGCTCACCCAAGCCTTGTCGACCATCCAGCCGGCCATGACATCGTGCAACGGCTCCTTCTGACTCTACATCCCACTGCAGAGCTCGCCTCCCCTACGACTTGACCGACTGTCGTAGCCGTCCCGTCGACGACTCGACATCACACCCTCTCCATCAATCGACAACCACTCACTATGCTCAACCTGCGACCACATCATCCACCCGCACGTCTGCAGCACCAACACCGAGGTCTGCCCCAGCCTCACTGTAAGCTTGACCACGCAATGGCAGGCATCCAAGACTTCCCTTCGCGACAACCTCGCTCCGCCGACAAGAAACACGTCGGTGGCTATCCACAAGATCTTGGTCACCCTCAGGTGCACGCTCTCGCAATGGGTGAAGCCAGATCGTGCTAGGGCTCATCCCGCGCTGCCGCTGGGTCCTTCCGGAGCCGAACTCCGGCCGTCATCGCCCCCGTGTGTGAGTCGTGTGCGCCTCTCGATGCGCAAGCACCCGCAACCCCAACCGTGGACACGCCTAAGGAAGAAGAAGAAGAAGGAAACGGCTGTCCGGATTGCATCAATCAAACGTGAGATCGAGCCCAGACGCGCCGGAAGCCTCCACAGAGGAGAAAGATCCAGTACTACTTCATGAAGAAGGAAATGAAGCAGAGCCATTAACCCCTAAATGTTTAGAGGTAAAATTACCATCTTAGCCTCCCTTCTTTCGTTTATCCTTCGCTCTTAATATCTTATAGCAACATAGTATGGTAGGGATTTAGGAGTTAGATATTAGTATAATATATATATGTGATTATATAAATTGTTATATATGTATAAGTTGTATATATATATATATATATATATATATATATATATATATATATATATGCCAAGGACCTCTAGCTCAAGTGGTTAGAGTGAGGCATATCCCTCCCAGAGGGGGCAGGTTCGAACAACGGGGGGAAGCACATTTAATTTCCTGTGAAAAAATTAATGTGAGTGCAGGCCGGGTGCAATGCAGGTGTGGGCCTTTGGGCTGGGAGTGGACATTCGGGCCGAGTTTGTAGGCTTCGAGCCAGGAATTTATAACACAATTATCTTGTTCCAATATATATATATATATATATATATATATATAAGTTCGTATGCATGTATATTTATAGAACTAATTACTTTTATAAACTTATACATAGATATAACTTTATGAATATGATTATTTACAAATAAAATTATATATATACTTACATAATCTTGCTAATAAATCATATAAAGTTTCATAAAATATTATATATTGTATATGAGTAGAACAAATATTTTTGTAAGTAAACTCTAATAAGATTCGATACGAAATTACAAACTATTTCTATAAATAAACCTTTATGTCTTTAAAAAGTTTTATGCATGAGCTTATGTTATGCCTAAATTTTTATGTGTAAGTAATATAAGAGTTTATATAATAACCGAAATAAGTTCCTAATAACCGAAATAAGTTCTTAATATAAGAGTTTATGTTATGAATGAGCTTATGTTATGCCTAAATTTTTATGTGTAAGTAATATAAGAGTTTATATAATAACCGAAATAAGTTCTTAATATAGATTGTCTAAAAGAAATTATTTAAAAAAAAAACCTAATCAAAGATTTTGTCTATTATAACATGTATATAGGGAATTATAACTTATGTAGTATTAGCAAATCATTGTGTGATTATTGGTTGTTGTTTAGGTTTGGTAGATTCTTTGATGACTGTAGTAACTACTTCGTACCTAGGCTTTGATACGACTTTTGGTGCATGCATCTCAGCACAGCTCGGACAAACCTCAGGCAAGTATACCTTTTCTATTTTGATTTACTGTATTTATCTGTTCAGCTAAGTTTCATTACATGTTACATGAGATACTGTTGATGTTGATTCATGTTTCTTCTTTTCAGTCTCATTACATTATATTGCATGTGTCGCATACTACATTGTTTACACGGATCATGATAGACCTGTTAGGCTATATTACTTGTCAGTGTCAGACTGGACGTATCTTGGATTCGATACGAACAGTATCACGAGGTTGGGGAGGACAATTAGTAGGCGTATGAGCTAGCCAATTGGTAAACTGTAGTCTCCGGAAGAACTACGGGAATGATGACCCTGATGATATTTACATGCAGTTACCCTCTGACGTTCGCTGAACGTTACGGCCGTTATTTACACTACCCTCTGACGTTCGCTGAACGTTACGGCCGTTATACATACAGATCCTATTTTAGCCTATTATGTCCATGCGTCGAACTTGGTCCTTAAGTGCATTTCACATTGTTGATTTCAGTGGTTTCTCAGGCATCAGTTGGTGTCTTACATGATTTATCAGTTGACAGATTTTAGTTCCTGCATGATGTTACAGTTTATCATTACGACATGCTATAATATATCTTGCTACGTCCCTCTGAGGACCTGATTCCCTTCCAGGTTATTGTTGAGTGCTGACATAGGATTATTGGGGATATTCTTGGAATTTCAGGTATCACTACTTGATGTCTTCTTCATTATTCTTCCTCATTATATTTTTTGTTGTCTAGATTACAATATTATATAGATAGAGTTGTAGATGTACGTTATTATGGATTTTTGGATATTATATCGGATTCTGGACAGCGTAAATACGCTTCGCTGGGTCCATTAAATTGGAAAATCCTTTGGAGTCGTACCAGTTGGTCATTGTCACGTGGTTGGTCACGTGTATTTTGGGACTGAGACGTGACATGAATATATGGTGTAGGGTACATAAAACCCTCATCTCGAATCCATTGTAAGTAATTTCTTTACCAACCTGACTATTTTCAAGTTTAAGATTATATATGGAGGAGAAAGCCCATCTGTGCTAGTTTTGATACATTGATTACTCGTTATAAAGTTAACTCCTAATTACTGATATGTTCGCATTTGGTGGGGAGAAAGCCCATCTGTGCTAGTTTTGATACATTGATTACTTGTTATAAAGTTAACTCCTAATTACTGATATGTTCACATTTGGTGGTTGACCTACATATAATCTTGTATATTAACATAAGAAAATCACACAACAACATTTGAACTCCAAAAATTTAGATTCAAGATGACCAATTTAGAATCTTTAAGTTAAAAGCTCTGTATTTAACGAAACGTGTACCTTGAGAAGATCAAATACTTTCTCTGCAATGTACTTCTGCTGTAGAGTTGCACCCTTTTGCTGCACCTTATCAGGATGAATACACAATGTTGCTTTTCTATATACTTTTTTCACCGCGGCACCAGTAATCAAATCAGTCAAAGATACAGGTTGCCATCCACACTCAGGCCAAAGTACCTACCAATAATTAGTAAAGCAAGCTGATATATTAGCATAAGACACGTGATCAAATTTGGATACATCTGTTAATGCATAAATACAAAGTGAATTGAGCTTGTAAATAGTTATTTTCTTCTTAAAGCAATTTATTTGAGAGAAAGTTAAAGGGGGCAGATGTGCAGAAAAATCATTACAATATATTTTTCATCCCTAGCTCTACAGAGAGACTTCACTGCACATATGCAGCGGCTACCATTGAACTTATCTTTTTCACAGTATAGTTGGCTGTACAAGGAACTGCACCAACAAGAGGCTTGTGCTGTGCATAATGTATGAATAAACACACATCTATCATGCTTTGCTTAGCTCAATCACCAACAATTAATGTATCATATTTTCCTAGGGGTGGACTCTCATGTAAGGGAACTTTTGCTAGTGTGAAATCAGAATTATGACAAAGTTATCTAACCAAGTTCCTATTGAAAAATGCAAACTAATTATCCATGAGTACTCATATTGTCGGTTAGGTACACTGGGAACACGAGTTAACTATCAGATCTAGTGAAAAGGTTTGGTGGTTCCAGACAAAATATTGCTTGTGAAGTTGGTGTATGTCATCGCAAGAGCCACTTATCATTTTCAGCGGAAAAATGTTCATTCTAAATGGTGACTTAAAAGAAATGAGGTTGGGAACTACTAGAAATGAAAGTGAAAATAACTGTGGAGCTGATACCTTAAAGTGGATAAGGGAAATATCCTACCAATTTCAAGGAACCATGACACCCAGAAAACATAGAAAAATGAAGATGATTTACTGTCCTATGTACCCCATACTCCCTATAAAGTTCCCTGTGACTTATATTAGAGAGTCATCTCATTTAACTGTTAGAATTACTTTCACATTCAGTAAATAACCATGGCTAGATTTGTAGTGTGGTGTATGTCAGTGACTCAGTGGTTTACTTCTTTTTATATTATCTCACAAACCTGAATTTTTTTTGAAACGATAATAGACACAAAGTAACAAATTGTCCTAATAGGTAAGTGCTTCATAAGTATAAGGGTAATGCTAGGGGACACCAAAATCTGACCACATTTTGCTGACCACACGATGTGGCAGTCTATGTGTTGATCGTGTGTGGGACCACCAGATTAATGTTATCAACACATAGGCTGCCACATCATGTGGTCAGCAAAATGTGGTTAGATTTTTGTGTCCCCATAGCATTATTGTAAGTGTAATGTTTGATCAATTTAAAAATTAATTAATAGTCGGCTTTCCGAAACCCAAAAATCCGATACTCTGATATGAAACCACCGATAGTACCGATACCGCCGATCCCGATACTGGGTCCGATACCGATTCCGATATCGCGAACCTTGTCCCAACATGTAGTCCCTAGCTGATGGTCCACAAATTATATGAGAGATGTTCTGATAACAATGCATCATTATATAAGTAGGCAGTTGGCAGTTTGCTAAATCCCAAAACTATTGAAGATAATTTGTGAACCATCAGCACCCACAGCATTCAAATCTTTAGCTATTGAAGACTAACAGTGGGACTTTCCAAGAAGATAACAAGCATTTAAAAGTCTTGCTCTACAATCAATGCCAACACGAAACATGTGGAGCATGGAATATGCCTGGGAAGGAAATAGGTCAAAATCTGTATAAAAGTCGTGGACAAAGCTAGTGAAAAAGTGTAATATTTAGATAAAGAAATAATAATTGAGAAAGGCAAGCTGTAAATTGATGTCACATTCAGAATATTGACCCACATATTGCAATGTTGATAGCAAAGCACGCAAGTTGGTTTCTTTCCCGGCTGCCCACCGTTTTATCTCAATATCCAGTGTTTCAGCAATTCTCTGAGAAGAAAACAAAATACAGAAAAGAAAAAATGAATGAAATATTTATGAGGTCTGACCTAAAAAGAACCCAAAACCAATGCAAAAATATATCAAAAGTTTAGTGCTTCTGTAAGCATTTTCTAATGCCTCTGACTATAATATAGAAATCATAAGATCATAAAGCCTACATGTCTTTCTGCCTGTTCCCTCTGTGTTTGCATATCTCGCTCGTTTTTTTCAGCAAGAGCTTTTGCCTGTACATGCACAAGTAACACAAGGAATGGAAAGGGAAATAAGGACGACCACAAAAAGAAAGATTCTGGTTGAATATACACAACGTAAGTGTATATGTTCATGTTTATCCCAGTTTTAGGTAGTATCATTTCAGCAGATACAAAACTACAAAAATATATACCGCACGCTCAAGTGTCCTTTGGTGCCGTTCAAGTCTGGCTCTCCTCCTCTCTTCACTCTCTCCCTCGACATCATGAAAATCTCCAGATGACGGAGTAGCTAAACAGAAAGAATCAATAAATTAAACTGAACTCGCTATTAGATAGAGCCGCTTAGTGCAGAATATCAAGGAGCAAGTTTTAAGTAATAACATTACCTCCAAAAATAGAACTCAGGTCATCCACTATATTCGTAGTAGAAGATGCCTTTCTAATTGTGGATGAGGAAGTGGAAGATGCCCTCCGTGCACCATCTGCTGAGCCTTTGCTATGAGCTTGGTTATCAAAATTATTTTCCTGAAATACACAATTAATTAATAAAATGGTGGATTCACGAAAGAAACTGCAAGTAATGACTCAAAATTAGGCTCACCGAGGCAGTCGCCCTTTGTTTTGGTGCACTGCTTGGATGAGCACCCATACCAAAGAAGGAGTCTAGATCATTTTCAGTTTTATGTTGTTTTTCCCTCGCAGCTGCTGCAGCCCTTTCTCGAGCTTCAGACTGAGCTCTGTCAACTGCAGCTCTTTCAGCCCTAACCCTAGCTTCTGCTGCAGCTCTATCTACAGCAGCCCTCTCCCTTGCAGCCTTTTCCCTCGCTTCTGCAGCTGCTCTTTCAGCTCTTTCCCGTGCCTCTGCTGCAGCTCTCTCACGTGCTTCAGCTGCTGCTCTCTGAACTGCATGTCGCTCTGCACGTTGACGTGCTTCAGCATTTGCCTTCCCAACAGCTGCCCTCTCGGCTTTCAGGCGAGCCTCAGCAGCTGCTCTTTCACGAGCCTCTTTTGTAGCCCTCTCTACAGCTTGCCTGGCCTTTTCCCTTTCCCTTGCAAGTTCTTGTTCTCTCTCCTTTTCATGTCTCCTTCGCTCCCTTTCAACCTCTTCTCTTTCCCTCTGTAGCCACTCACGCGCTACTTTTTCTTGATTCTCTGCATCTTCTGAGTCCAAGATATCCGGCATTGGTTTTTCTTCACTTTCTTGTGAAAATTCCTTACTTCTAGAAGATTTTGAATCCCGTTCTCTCTCCCTTACCTCCTTAGCATGCTTAAATTTAGCTTCAGCTCTATCCATAGCCTCCTTCATAGCAGCTGCAGATGCTGCTGCAGCTGAACTAGTGTCAATATCTTCTTCGTTGGAGAGAACTTCAGCACGTTCATTTGCATATGTCTGGGGCTTGCCCATAGCAAAATCTTCAAGCTCGTCTATTGGGGATACACTAGGTTTCCTTACTGAACCTTTTGAATAATGATAGCTTGGACTGGACTTTGAGAGAGATTCATCATCCTTTCTTCTAGGGTCTATCCTGCCAACGGATGCTTGTTTAATAACAAGTTGAGGTGGGGGTCTTGAAGGTGGAGGAGCAGTTGTAGGTTGTGTAAATAAAGGAATCTCAGAAACAGTCAGCCAGACATCATCAGCTGTTTCCAAATGTTCAGATGACTTTGGGGATTGGTCTTCTGAGGCATTCCTATCATAAGGACTGTCAACTGAATTTGGACTTTGAACAGTACTTCTGGAATCAAACGATCTACTAGTTCCTGTCTTTGGTATGACATTCTGAAAGGACTCTGGTGAAGATTTCTGATGAGTACTGTTTGGAACAGTCTTTAGTGGACTCGTGTCCTTCCTGTTGTTATTTGTATCAGATGCAAATGAGGGAATAGATTTTGCTAGCCCGTCAAAAGCATCAATATCATCAAAAACTCCCCCTCTGGCAGAGGATGTCTCGACAGGGCTTCCCGAGTTTGTAGTTTTACCTAGTTGTTCTAGAGGGTCACTGAACAACCCTGAAGGATGGACCGAGGTAGAAGTTGTTTCTAAAACTACGAAAGGGTCTTCTGGCATGGAAGCAGGTTTCGGAACTGTTTTTTGTTGGTTGCCCTCCTGAGACTCCCTACATATTTTGAACAACAAATGACAAATAAAGACAGCAAAAACACATGATTAAGCAAAGGGAAGACAAAAACTCCAAGTTGTAGATTGGCAGTTACAGAATAAGCTAAGAGGAAACAGGAATAACAAGAACTTACGGACATCAAAAGGTCATCCAAGCCAAATCAACATAACATTATTTCTTATATAACTAACCTATAGTATGCACAAATACAATGATACACCATAGGCCAGAGAAGCAGAATGACGGTGAACACTATGAAACTGTAAGTGAAAGGTAGCATAAATAAACATGAAAGGAGCCATTAATATGTTTCAGACAATCTAGCAGAGTTAAAGCTTTGGTCGGCACGCATATTACACAATGATACATCTAGCTAATCTATCTGGTAAGTTAATAAGTATTAAGAAGTTCAAGTCTTTTTTCTTCCCACTTTTTCTGTTTTCAGATAGGTTTTCCATCACCGGAAGAATTCAAACCCAGTGCACCCTCAAGTTGACTGGAACTTTTGTTGAGTAGCCAACCAAAGTTTAGATCCAGTATTTTCAATTTTCCTACTTCTTAACAAAATAATAATGATGAAAAATAAAAATTCCTACAAATCACAGCTACTACTGATCAGCACACTAACAGTCCATTCCGACGAGCAAGAATTGAGCTTCCATTTCGCAACCAAGATCAAGGAGTACCTCTTCTTCAGGGGGCTACTCCCTCCGAACCCGGGAATCAGGTCGTCGAACGCACCGACCGACCCGTCCTCCTTCTCCTCCTTCCTCCTTGGCCCCGCCGCCGATCCCTTCCCCAGGCTCCCCAGCAGGTCGTCGTTGAACCCTGACGCCGCCGCGCGCCCCGCCTTCGGCGGGGACGACATCGAGCCGAACACGTCGTCGTACCGAACCTCCGCCGAGCTCCTCATCCCCGGGATCCCGTCGAATATGTCCTCGTCGTACACCGGCTTGTCGAAGACCGGCATCGAGCTCGCCGACGCTATCGGGTTCGGGTTCCGGTCATTATTGAACCCGTCGAAGATGGAGTCGAACTGGGAGCTCGGGGAGGAGACGGATGCGGATCTGGCGTAGGGCGGGTTCGGGTACCGCGGCGGTCCGCCGAAGACGTCGTCGAAGGCGGGCGGCGGGTTCGGGGAGGCGGCGGCGGCGGATCTGGCGGATATGGATCCGGCGCCGGAGGGCTTCATGGGGGCGGACTTTCCCTGCGGGCGGAACCCGAAGTCCCGGGTCAGGAGGCCGGGGAAGTCGTCCATGGGATCCGATAAAGGAAGTGGAGGGTGTTGGGGGGGGGGGGGGGGGGGGGGGGGGGATGCTGAGCTGGGGAGGGGACGGATCCGATAAAGGAATCCGACGGGCGGTGGGCGGAGATTCGACGAGTGTCAGGATCCGAATGGGAAAGGAGAGGGGGAAGCGTGGGGTGGGAGGAAGGAATTGCCCCGGAGAAGAAAATGGAGTATGGTTTAATTTTGGTACTTTTAATCTGAAAATTTTTATGTTGGTTTTTGCATCTAAATCCCTCTAATATGTTTTATTTGTATTTTTATGAGTTCTCCATCTAGTCAAATTATAGTTCTCTGTTTGGTAAAAAAAGAAAAGAAAAGAAAAGAAAAGAAAAGAAAAACTACCTAAGAGCCAAAACGCTTCTCATTGGCAGGGGCGGCCGAGAAAGATTATGTATGACCTTGGGCCATACGTATCCAACTTGTGAAAAACATTTTACAAAAAAAATGTATAATTTTTAAATGGATCGGACTATACATATCACATTCTTTACTTAACACATATCAAATATTAAACACATCCAAATTTAACTAATTTAAAATTATCAAAATCCTAAACACATCTCACTACATTACCATTTTACCCTCGCCGCCTGCTCCCACGTAGGTCCTTGTACCCCCTCGCCGCCTGCTCCCACGCCTCCGTCTCGATCTGCATCTGCTGCCGCCACATGGCCTCCCTCACGGTGGTCTCATAGCAGAGGTTGGTCATGACCCCGGTCACGATCATCTCCTCCACCCCCATCCCTCTCAGCGTCTCCTCCAGTCCCGTCCCGTGGAAAGCGATGTACGTCTCTTCCCCACCATGCGGTCGGCCCCGTCGACGACGCCGATGCCGAGGAGGAGGAGGGAGGCGGGGGTCCCGTCTAGGATGAGGTCGTCGGGCCACCACTCGCCGAGCATGGCGTGGTCGGCGGGAGGAGGGGGGTGAAGACGACGGGGATCCGGTGAGGATGGGTATGTGGTCATGATCACCTCCTCCACCCCCATCCCTCTCAGCGTCTCCTCCATGCGGTCGGCCCCGTCGACGACGCTGAGGCCGGAGAGGAGGAGGGAGGCGGGGTTCCGTCGAGGATGAGGTCGTCGGGCCACCACTCGCCGAGCATGGCGTGGTCGGTCGGTGATGGTGGCGGTGGCGGGTGAAGACGACGGGGATCCGGTGAGGGCGGTGGCGGTGGCGGGTGAAGACGACGGTAGAATGTGGATAATCATGTCTTTTAATATATATTTATTTTTTATTTAATTTAATATGTGGTGTGTTAAGTAGAGGGTGAGGTTTGTATAGTCCGACCCTTTTTAAATAAATAGTTTATTGGTCTCATCTTTTCTATTTTTTTGGGACTAATTAGAGTTTAAACCCTAGAGTTTATACCAGTTTGGAGTTTAGGTCATAACATGTCCATTTAAAAAAATTGGCCCCTTGATTTAGTATGTTTTCGTATCCTAAAATGTACATTGTAATATTAAATTCATGAACTAAACTTTCTAAATGAACATGTCATGCGTCGTTCCTCCGGATCTTCTTCTCCTGGTGCGAAAGCATTTGCTTTCGTAATTTGAGAATTCTGCTTATCCCAATTACTCCATCTCCATAATTCCATAAAGCAATATAAAATATAAAAAACTCTAATTAGCACACCACCACCACCACCACCACCACCACCCTCACCCTCTTTTTGTGTACCCTTCTGGTCTTGTATTTGTCATTGGGTTTAAGGTTCCTTTTGGAAGCAATATATTTCTACAATTTCAAACAATATGATGCACTTCAGATCCATATGGCATGTAAGTGTCAATCAATTTGTGAAACTAGAACCCACATATCATATATAAAATTATTCTATCAAATTTAATATATATATTTATTAATAAGTTTGTTTCGTCATTTCTCCTGTGGTATATAAAAAATTCTACCAACTTAAACTATATATATATATATATATATATATATATATATATATATATATAACAGACGTTGGAACATCGTCTGTTAAGACGGATGCATATTATCCAGGAGGTTGCGGATTCGAGCCTCCTAGGTGCCATTCAATTTTCTCCCATTTGGGAGAATTAAGTGGTGAGTTGGTGATGGGTGCAGCGCAGATGCGGTTCAAGTACGGTACAGATACGAGCCGAGATGTGTGGGACCTTTGGGCCGAGATGTGGTGGTCCTTCGGACCGAGTTTGTAGACCTTCGGACTTGGAATCTGTAACACAATTACCTCTTCCAACATATATATATATATATATATATATATATATATATATATATATATATATATATATATATATATATATATATATATATATATATATATATATATATATATATATATATATATATATATATATCGAAAGGGCTATGATCATATTGGTTAATAAATTCGTGATATATATATATATATATATATATATATATATATATATATATATATATATATATATATATATATATATCGAAAGGGCTATGATCATATTGGTTAATAAATTCGTGATATATATATATATATATATATATATATATATATATATATATATATATATATATATATATATATATATATATATATAGGGTCCGGATCTAAGTATCCGTGGGGGGAGCCTCGCTAAAGCCCTGTCCCCCCTGCACCATCAGATCAGGAGGTCCGCCCGAGGTCCGCGTGGAGTTCGCGCTGATCCAACGGATGAGGGAAGAGCGGGACTCCCGATCCGGACCCATATATATATATATATATATATATATATATATATATATATATATATATATATATATATATATATATATTACTTTTGTCCTCCTTCTTGGATCAAAGCTTATAATGATTGAGTGGGAAGAGGAACCAAAAAAAATAAACACGTGTTCTCGTAAAAGTTAAGAGAATGATATATTATATTTTTTAACTTCTAAAATTTTATACTCAAAAATTTTAGAAGTTAAAAAATATTTTGCCTCTCACGCCATCATAGTTATGCCAATGTCTTTTTTTCCATCCCAACATAAAGTTGGATAATGTTAGCACAATGTTTAAGTTAAGTTTTTGAATATGCCTAATTGATTAAGTTTAGCATTATGATAGTCGTGCAATCACTATAGTAACTTCTGAATGACCGTGAGGCAACTCTAGAGGGGGGGATGAATAGAGTGCAGCAGAATAATCTATCCAATTTAAGATTATTAAAATGAAGGCAGTTGCTAACTAACAGTGTATATAAAGACAATAAAGTAAAGCAGTAAAGTAGAGAGAGAAAGCAAACGCAAACACCAAGATGTATACTGGTTTTCCTCTGAGAGGACTAGTCTAGTCCCGAGAACTCAAGCTCAGAGTTTTCTCCATTATAATCACCAATAGTGAATCACAAGCTTTGATCCGAAGGCTTGTCACTTCTTTACACCACAAGGATTGATCCGAAGTCTTGCAACTTCATAGCTTAGAGAGAGAGAGAGAGTAACTGATCGAACAAAGCTTTTTACAACTCAGAAGACTTCTAGACCGAGATCGCACTTGGCACTAGGAAGGCTAGGGAGTTGCTCTTTGAGATAGAAAAGTTAAGGCTTTAGGGGTTTGCTCACAATAGGATAGAAGACTTAATAATGGTTGAGTAAGAATAAAGAATTCCAATCCTATTTATAGGGTGTAGGCAAACAGAATTCAACCAGAATTCGGCCATGGTTTAATTCAAATTTTTAACCGTTGGGCCAAGAAATCAGAAGCTATTGAACTGGTTAATTTTATACCAAAAGAATAACCGAGTTCGGTCTGAGTTCGACACGAGTTCGACCCGAGTTCGATCTCTTAGTATGGTAGACTTTATAAATAAATGTGGCCTGATTTGATGGATAGGTTCTTTGGTTCATTTGAGTGGACTAGGTATCTGGGTATATGAATTTAGGATTTGCCAGTGCGACTCAGCTTACATCAATTCTAGACTCAAATAAATAAAAGATTATATTTGAATAGACAAAATACAAACTACATATAAAAAGCAGTGTTGAGGCTTCAGATCACGACATATCAATGCATGGTTTAATTAACTATCAAAATCAAGTTGACTGAGACCGGATGGGCCAACAATCTCCCTAATTTTGATAATTGATAAACAATGAATGATACTGCAAGTCTTTGATATGCAAGGCTGTAAACCCCCTGATTTTTCAAAAATTTAAAAAATCAAATTTCATAATTTTCTTTAATTTTTTGTAATTTTTAACTAATTAAAAATCAAAGTATTTAGAATTAAATAATTTTAAATGATTTTAATCAATATTAAAATATTATGAAAATAATATTTTTAGGTGTAAAATAAAATATTAGACATAGGATAATTTTTCTGGAATTTATTGGACCCCGAAAATATTTTTAAAGACCTAAAAACTAATTATTATTAAACCTAAATAAACCCGGTTTAATTTTGACCCAAACTAACCCGAACCGGACCCGGCCTAGCTGAACCGGGCCCAACCCTAGCGGGTCGGATCCTGGCCCGTTAGCTGACCCGACCCGCCTACCCTACCCGTTGCTACAATGTAGCCCTAAACCCGACCCCGCCGATTCGACTCCGCCGCCCTCCGCCCGTAACCGCTGGCTGCTCCGCTCCTCGCGCCGCTCGGCCTCCCCGCAACCGTCCCGGCGCCGCTCCGCCTCCCCGCAATCGTCCCCGGCCCTTCTCCTCCCTCTCCTCCTATAAATACCCCGGCCGACCCCGTCGTCTCCACCATCTCACCCGCCGCCCGCAGCCACCGTCGTCCCCGGTCGCCCCGTCGTCCTCGCCTCTCCCCAGCACCGTGAGCAGCCCATTCCACCTCTCTCCTCCAGCCTTCGCCACCGCCTTCCCCCGTAGCAGCCCGGTCGACGACGCCATCCCTCGACAGAGCTCCGGCCGACCTCGATCAGCGCCGCAGCCGAGTCCCATGCGCCTCGCCGCCTCCAGCTCCGGCAGCCACGATCGACGACGCCGCCACGACGATCCCGACGAGAAGCGGCCAGCGCAGCCACCAGCTCCGGCCATCTCCGGCGGCTGGAAACCCTAACCCTAACCCTAGCTGAGGTGTCGCGAAGCGCACATTTCAGCACTCTACGGAGCCCTGTTCAGGTAGTCGTTTCTCTCTCCTCGCTGCCCCATTTTCCGTTCCGTCTGTTGTGACACGAACCCTGCGTGACCCTCTCGATACCCGTGCAAGCCGCTCGATGTGTCGCGTCCTGTGGTGATCGCGAACTGCGATCCAAAATCAGAAAAATATTCACCCCATTTTCCCCCGGAATTGAGTGCGCCCCGCCAAACGGGATGACTTGGTCGTGTGCGGACTTTATTGATAGGTGCGCGCCGTTGATACGATGTGTAGAATTTCGCGGAAGTTGATTTGGATGTGCGTGCACACCAGAATCAACGCGTATCCGTCGACAACACCCCGTATCGGCCATGTTCTGGAACTCGTTGTAACTTCGTGTACATATGTCGGATCGAAACAAAACTTGTGCCATCGGAATCGTAGCAATACGCTGGTCTTTTGACCCAAGTTTGGTTCAATTCTGAGAACGTTGACAAAATCGCGTATCGTGGGCCCCACGGCTCCACTTGACGGGCGATTTTATGATCAGCTCATCGGAATTCAGTTTTGGATGTTCTGTTGGGTTCGTATCATCGTTTTGGACTTGTTGACACTAAGTTTGACGAATTTGGAGAACATTATCTCTGACACATTTTTCGGTACGAAGCGAGCCACATGTGGACCCCGCTTTGACCAAGAACTATCATTTTTGCCCTTGTGTCCAAATTGGACTCAAGGACAGATATTTCTAGCTATTTGATATTTTCTGAGCCTGATGGTGATGTCTATTTCAGCAACCGAAGGAGTACCTGTAAATCCCACTGATACCAGAGCTACAGTTGGAGTCAGAACCCCAGGCAAGTGTACATTGCCAAAACTTGCAGTACCTGCTTCATATTATTGTCTTAATTTATTCATATGTTATACATGCTTAACCTAGGACTGTGTGACATTACTTAGCGACCGAATAATATTCGGGTGTCAACACTGTACGCAGAGTTGTGTAATGTCACCTAGACATGGATATCGAGACCCTATGCATTCTTGTGCTTGCATTATCAAGTACGACATACCTCAGGACACCTGACACTATTCATGATCAGAATCTTCCTGAGAAATTCATGGTGATTCTGTATAGGTTACTTGATTCATGACATAGATATTGCATGCTTAGATATCATATGACTTGCTGCATTAGATATGATCTTACGTGTCATGTGTAAACCCCCTCGATTTATTCTGTAGATAGTTGGAGTGGATTTGGAAAAAAATTGGTAGCAGATGTCGAGGTTTAGAGTAGAGATAATTTATCTGGTATTTATTTCATTTAATTAAAACCCTTGGTGCGCCCCATCATTTTCTGATTTTTCGGAGCCCAATATCAGCCCATAAATTCCGTTCAATTATTGTACTTCTGACCTGACCCGCCAAATTGGGCATTGGGCTTTTTTGTCTTTTAAAATCAATTTTTGTGTGCTCTAAATTAATTGCGCAACATTTCGAAAATAGTAACCCATATTTAATTTCGTGTCGGACACCTGTGTCGTTATCCTAAATTTTGGGATACCAACTTAACCCGTTGAGCCAGACTAACTAAAGGGTCCAAGACTGACTCCAAGCCCCCACCATTTTTGGCCTTTTCGTCATTTCCGGATTTTGACCCCAAGTGCCCCAATTAAATTAAATTCGCAGGACACTTTATTTTAATTTAAATCGGGGATACCAACTTTGTAAATCCCAATTTTAATCCTAAATTAATCCCAATGTCTTCCTAATTAAACCCGTGCCTAACGCACAACACCCTCTCACCATAAAAATTTCTAAATATATTTTTCTCCGCAATTTTTGTGTCATTTTATGTGTCCATGCAATTTCCCGCATTTACGGGACTAAGTTGTAATTATTAAATTATGTGGCACCACCCTATTGGCCATGAACAAATATGAGGTCCCAAAATGGGGTCCCATTCTCACCCATCCATTCACCCTCATGAAGAAACCCTCTCCTCTTCATGATCAATCTCAACCATCCATTTTGAATAGGATGATCTCACCCATCCATCTCCTTCCCACACACCCCTATAAAGTAACTCTTCACCCCACCCTCAACCAAAAACCAACCGGCCCTAATCCCAATAAAATCTCTCTCTCCTCCTCCATTTATTTTTCCCATGCAAAGAAAACTCTATTCTTCTTCCTCCTTCATTTCTTCTTCTTCTTCCTCCTTCATTGCTTCTCCCTAGTGAGACCCGACCGGCCGGCCAACAACTCGACCCCGGCCCGACTCCAGCGGAGCTCCCACCGGCCTGAGCTTCCCCGACCGGCGGTCTGCGCGTCCCCCGCCGAGTAACCGGCCGCTGCCACCACAGCGAGCGACCCCCCCCGCAGCCGAGCGTCCGGCCCGCTGCAGCCCGCTCCCATGCGTCCCCCGCTGCAGTCTGCTCCCGTGCGTCCCCGCCGCCGGGCCGATCTTTCCCTCGTTGAAGCTGCCAGCTCCGGCGGAGCAGTTCCCCCCACTCCGGCCAGGCAGTACAGCCACTCCGGCCAGCCTCCTGTTCTCACCACCTCCATCAACACCTCCCCATCTCCCTCCTTCATCACCACCACCATCACCACCACCCCGGCCATCTTCTCCGACCGTACCCGACACCGTCGTCGCCAAGGTCGATTCTCCACCTATCTCCAATTTATTTCCAGATTTGTCTTGGTTAATTAAGATGGTGATTATACATATATTTGCTATGCTAGCTAGGGTTGTTGGTTTACATATGTGGATGGTTAGTGTAGTGTGATAAATGAAATATATGGTTAATATATATAAATATATAGGATATGTTGGGGAGATTAAATATGAACATGGATAAGATTATGTTAATGAAGATTAAATATGAATATGGATGAGGTTGTGGTTAATGAGGTTAATATATTCCTAGTATTTAAGTAATGATGAGATAAATGATTAGCGTAGCATAATACTTGAACTACGTGATTAAGGTTTATGATTGGCTAAGGCTAATGATGATTAATACGAGAATGGATCTTAATGACTTGAGGTTGTGTTAGCATGTTTTAAGGTTTATTTAGTGTAGTGACCTTGTAACTTATGTTATATGAAGATGAATTTGGATGTGGTACTTGGATGAAAATTAGAGTTGGCTTCTACATAAATTATCGCGTTTTAATTAAAATATGTGCTCGAGGAGAATATACAGATGACTAGTTGTTGGACTGTCGTACCGTTAGTCAGTTGTATTCAGCCCTCTAGTATCTTACCCTTGAGGGTCATAGAATAGATTATTAATTCGGGTTTGTATCTCTTCACTAGGTACTGCGGGACCTGAGGACTTGGACGCGGTACCAGATCTCCGTCATCAGCAGCCGCACGCAGGCAAGTGTACCTTGCCACCCTGTATTTCAGTTTACAGATATTGTTGCTCTTTATGTACTCATGCGCGTATTTATGTTGATGTTCGATACTCCGTGTCCGGTTCACAACCGGGTGTTGACATTCGACGTAACATCTTAGAATAATTGCTAGATGCTTCACAGCACCTCGATGCACGTACCTGAGTATATCGATACCCCAGGACACACTTATACACTGTGATCGTACCAGATTCCTGTATCCTGATACTGACATCATGACCAGAGACTGGGATGACCTTAGGGTCGCGTCTGTTGAATTAATTCCTTGTGTCGAGACTGTAGTTAGAGGTTCAGGTTCAACGCACTATCGTTGACCGCTTGGGAAGAGGAAGACAGTTACTAGACGTTTGGGCTACTCTGCACGCGCTTATATATATGTAGTATTTTGTAGTGATACCTGTATCTAGTATAGCTGTTTCACCCGTGTGACTCTTTGCCCGGAGCTGCGGTACGTGCCGTGTGTTTCCGTGTCCGGAGCTACGGTTTTACTTTGGATGGCCCACGCGTCGAACGTTGTCATTAAACTGTGTCACACTAGTTGGTTATGATAGAGTACCCTGTAGTGCACTTGTACTTTCTGTTTACTAGGCATGTTGTATTTCTGTACCTTGTTACGTCCCTCTGAGGACCTGGTTCCCTGCCAGTTTTGCAACATAGATGATTACGGAGCATTTGGAGTTGCTGTTGGAGTTGTATGTCTTGCGGGCATGGTACCAGGTACTCACATTATATCTATCGATATTATGGTTATTTTATATTGTTTATTTCATCTGCTGTTGTAGCCTAGTTTTTATAGACTCATACTTCTTCTCGAGTCTATTCGAGTTAGTGTGTTATTGGGCGGCCAACCTTAGCACATATAGCTCTTTCTTGTATACTGATGTACATTATGGATTGAGACAGAGGTTTACATTTATGGAATATCTAGATAGTGCCCTTTATATTATAACTTATACGTATTCGAGTCAGACCAGAGTCTGGTCGAATGCGTAACTGGCGTGTCACGTATTCCTGGTCCTACGTATTTTGGGACTGGGACGTGACATATTTTTGTGGTGGCCCATGCAGGTCCGATTTAAATCGTCTTGGTCACCTAACTGTGCCAAGCGAGCCTGCAAATTAGGAATAGATGTTATGATTGTTGAATAGGATCTCAATCCATAATCGATTTTAAAAACTCTTTGTATGTGATTAACGCCCTTGGACTTCCACTTTACATTCGTTCAATCTTCGTCAATATCGCTATCCTTGTTTCTCGTCCCCTATTATTCGGCGAGACGAATGTTTGTGACTGATGACTTCCCTCCAGGAGAAGATCAAAGACCAGACGACAGGAGATAGAATTCATATACCTTTCTCGGAGAAGATTGTTACCTTATCAGGATAGATTGATGGATTCTTTGGATTCTAGAACTAGTGTGGAAGGTTGGCAAGAGAGTTAGACCCAGTAGTACTCTACCCGTGCTTGAGGTAACAGTGATTTTAGGAGTACTGAGAGCTAGAAGGATTGTTGATCATGACCTAGAATAATTTAGGGAAATGCCTAGCCTGATGATGGAAACTAGTGGTTGTATATGATAGCAATACCAGGAATAACATTATGGACTAGAGGAGATAAAATTTCAAGCTCTCACTTGGAAGATGATGACCTAATACGAGAAATTTTAGTATGTGCTTGAGTGATACCATTATTGTACTATACGACTTGGAGAGATAAATAACGAAAAGAAGAGAACTCGAGGAATAAAAAAATTTTAGGGAAAATTTGAGGAGAAGAGAAATTATACTTTAGGCAGGGGAGAAAATTTTCTTTTAAAGGATTAGTGTGGTAAACAGAACAAGAGGATTTATTTTGAGATTAAGTCTGGAAGATGACACCGTCCTAGCATGAGTAGATTGAGCCAATACCACGCGACACTAGATTGTCGACGTAGTTGCATTTATATTTTTAGTCCACCAGGTTACCCTGAGTTGAGTTCAGAAAGCCCAGGAGTATGGTGCCCATCTACCTTAGGGGTATACAATGCAGGAGGTGAACCAGTGTACCACTATGTTATATCAGAGTTTGAGGGTGTGATTCTAGATAATCTTTTCGGCCTGCCACCTGACAGAGAGATAGAATTTGCTATAGAGTTGACTCCAAGAGCGGAGCCAATTATTTTCCCGTCTTTAGACTAGCACCGAAAGAGTTGGTTGAGTTGAAGGTCCATAGTAGAGGATCACTTGGACAAGAGTTTCAGTCGGGCTAGTGTATCTCCATGGGGAGCACCCATTCTGTTTGTACCGAAGAAGGACGGGACGGTACGCTTGTGTATCGATTACAGGGCACTAAATGTTGTAACGATAAAGAACAAGTATCCACTGTCGTGCATCGATGATTTGTTTGATCAACTTAGCGGTGCACGTGTATTCTCGAAGATCGATCTCAGATCCGGTTATCATCAGATCAAGGTACGGAAAGAGGACATCCAGAAGATGGCCTTTCGGACGAAGTATGGCCACTATGAGTTTTTAGTCATGCCGTTTGGTTTAACCAACGCGCCAGCAGTATTTATGTGTTTGATGAACAATGTCTTCCACCAGTACTTAGATAAGTTCGTGGTGGTATTTATAGACGATATCCTGATATATTCCAAGAACCAGGAGAAGCACGGGAGACATCTCAAGATTGTGTTGGAGATGCTGAGAAATGAGAGGCTGTAAGCCAAGCTCAGCAAATATGAGTTATGTTCAGATAGAATAGATAGTCTACACATCAGGACAGCTGAGAGTTCTTGAGAAGAACTATCAGACACACGATCTAGGGCTAGCTGCAGTGATATTTGCATTAAAGCAATAGTGACACGACCTTTATGTAGAGCAGATGTTGAGATTTATACAAAACAAAGAAAGTTTGAAGAATGCCTACACGCAGAAGGAACTCAACATGAGACAAAGGCATTGGCTAGAATTTATGACAGATTATAATATTAAGTTGCAGAACCACTCTGGCAAGATGAATATAGTTTATGACTCATCGCCAGTGTTAGAGGATTTCCAGGAACTCAGGGTTGAGATTGTAGTGCCAGGCATGGATGGACAGATGGCCAGTCTTGAGGTTCAGTCTACTTTGATTGAGAGGATCAAGGCAGCATTGCCTACAGATGCGAGATTTCGACGTCTGCGAGAGAGAACAGAAGCCGGCATGCAGACGGGACTCAGGATTCATGAGGATGGAACGTTGAGGTGCGGAGATCGCCTATATGTTCCGAGTGGCGAGCTATGCCAAGAGTTGATGACCGAGGCTCATAGCTCGATTTATTCCATTCATCCCGGGGGTACGAAGATGTACCGAGACTTGAGACAACATTTCTGGTGGCATGGGATGAAGAGGAAAATTGCAAGATTTGTGGCGAAGTGTCTAGTTTGTCAGCAAGTCAAGGCTGAACATCAGAGGACTGCAGGATTATTGTAGCCACTCCCCATTCCCGAGTGGAAGTGGGAACACATTACCATAGACTTTGTCACAGGATTCCCGTGGAGCCCTAGCGGGAAGGATGCAGTTTGGGTTGTCGTAGACAGACTCACCAAGTCTGCATATTTCTTGCCCTTCAGAGTTGGGCAATCCACAGAGATACTAGCTGACATGTATATGAGGCAGATAGTACGATTACATGGAGTGCCTGTCAGCATCGTATCGGATCATGATTCCAGATTTACGTCATATTTTTGGCGGAGTATGCAGGAGAGCCTAGGAACTCGTCTCAAGTTCAGTACTGCGTATCATCCACAGACTGATGGACAGTCAGAGCGCACGATACAGATATTAGAGGATATGTTGAGAGCGTGCATGATTGATTTTGGAGGATCTTGGGAGGACCATCTCCATTTTATGGAATTCTCCTACAATAACAGTTACCAGGCCAGCATACAGATGGCACCTTATGAGGCACTGTACGGTAGGAAATGTAGATCGCCAGTTTGTTAGAGTGACGTGGGAGAGCGTCAGATACTTGGTCCAGAGTTGGTGACACAGACAGTAAAGAAGGTCAAGCAAATTCAGAGCTACCTGCGTGCAGCACAGGACAGACAAAAACACTGGGCAGATGCGCACCGCAGACCATTGGAGTTCAAGGAGGGTGACCACGTATTTTTGAGGATATCGCCCACTCGGGGTACCATCAGATTCGGAGGCAGAGGCAAACTGAGTTCGAGGTACATCGGACCTTTTGATATTCTGGAACGAGTTGACGAAGTGGCTTACCGTCTTGCATTACCTCCATCATTAGAGGAAGTACATGACATATTTCACGTATCGTAGCTGAGGAGATATATCGCAGACCCTAGCCACGTGCTTGATCATTCGGAGAATACAGTCGGGCCCAGTCTGTCTTACGTAGAGCAGCCAGTTGAGATCCTCGATCGCAGCGAGAAGACTTTGAGAGGGCAGACGATTCGACTGGTCAGAGTGGCATGGAAGCACCATTCACCAGGCGAGTCTACTTGGGAGCGCGAGGATTCTATTCGGCAGTATTTTTCGTACTTATTTGAGGAGCAAGGTACGATTTTTCGTACGATATTTGATTACTAGATTGTTTTAAAATTCTGTTAGATATTATCGTGCTTTACTTTTAATTTTGGGGACAAAATTTTTCTAAGTTGGGAAGAATGTAAACCCCTCGATTTATTCTGTAGATAGTTAGAGTGGATTTGGAAAAATTTTGGTAACAGATGTCGAGGTTTAGAGTAGAGATAATTTATCTGGTATTTATTTTATTTAATTAAAACCCTTGGCGCGCCCCATCATTTTCTGATTTTTCGGAGCCCAATATCAGCCCATAAATTCCGTTTAATTATTGTACTTCTGACCTGACCCGCCAAATTGGGAATTGGACTTTTTCGTCTTTTAAAATCAATTTTTGTGTGCTCTAAATTAATTGCGCAACATTTCGAAAATCGTAACCCATATTTAATTCCGTGTCGGACACCTGTGTCGTTACCCTAAATTTTGGGATACCAACTTAACCCGTTGAGCCGGACTAACTAAAGGGTCCAAGACTGACTCCAAGCCCCCACCATTTTTGGCCTTTGCGTCATTTCCGAATTTTAACCCCAAGTGCCCCAATTAAATTAAATTCGTGGGACACTTTATTTCTATTTAAATCGGGGATACTAACTTTGTAAATCCCAATTTTAATCCTAAATTAATCCCAATGTCTCCCTAATTAAACTCGTGCCTAACGCACAACACCCTCTCACCATAAAAATTTCTAAATATATTTTTCTTCGCAATTTTTGTCTCATTTTATGTGTCCATGCAATTTCTCGAATTTATGGGACTAAGTTGTAATTATTAAATTATGTGGCACCACCCTATTGGCCATGAACAAATGTGAGGTCCCAAAATGGGGTCCCATTCTCACCCATCCATTGACCCTCATGAAGAAACCCTCTCCTCTTCATGATCAATCTCAACCATCCATTTTGAATAGGATGATCTCACCCATCCATCTCCTTCCCACACACCCCTATAAAGTAACTCTTCACCCCACCCTCAACCAAAAACCAACCGGCCCTAATCCCAATAAAATCTCTCTCTCCTCCTCCATTTATTTTTCCCATGCAAAGAAAACTCCATTCTTCTTCCTCCTTCATTTCTTCTTCTTCTTCTTCTTCCTCCTTCATTGCTTCTCCCTAGTGAGACCCGACCGGCCGGCCAACAACTCGACCCCAGCCCGACTCCAGCGGAGCTCCCACCGGCCTGAGCTCCCCCGACCGGCGGTCTGCGCGTCCCCCGCCGAGTGACCGGCCGCTGCCACCACAGTGAGCGACCCCTCCGCAGCCGAGCGTCCGGCCCGCTGCAGCCCGCTCCCGTGCGTCCCCCGCTGCAGTCCGCTCCCGTGCGTCCCCGCCGCCGGGCCGATCTTTCCCTCGCTGAAGCTGCCAGCTCCGGCGGAGCAGTTCCCCCCACTCCGGCCAGGCAGTACAGCCACTCCGGCCAGCCTCCTGTTCTCACCACCTCCATCAACACCTCCCCATCTCCCTCCTTCATCACCACCACCATCACCACCACCCCGGCCATCTTCTCCGACCGTACCCGACACCGTCGTCGCCAAGGTCGATTCTCCACCTATCTCCAATTTATTTCCAGATTTGTCTTGGTTAATTAAGATGGTGATTATACATATATTTGCTATGCTAGCTAGGGTTGTTGGTTTACATATGTGGATGGTTAGTGTAGTGTGATAAATGAAATATATGGTTAATATATATAAATATATAGGATATGTTGGGGAGATTAAATATGAACATGGATGAGATTATGTTAATGAAGATTAAATATGAATATGGATGAGGTTGTGGTTAATGAGGTTAATATATTCCTAGTATTTAAGTAATGATGAGATAAATGATTAGCGTAGCATAATACTTGAACTACGTGGTTAAGGTTTATGATTGGCTAAGGCTAATGATGATTAATACGAGAATGGATCTTAATGACTTGAGGTTGTGTTAGCATGTTTTAAGGTTTATTTAGTGTAGTGACCTTGTAACTTATGTTATATGAAGATGAATTTGGATGTGGTACTTGGATGAAAATTAGAGTTGGCTTCTACATAAATTATCGCGTTTTAATTAAAATATGTGCTCGAGGAGAATATACAGATGACTAGTTGTTGGACTGTCGTACCGTTAGTCAGTTGTATTCAGCCCTCTAGTATCTTACCCTTGAGGGTCATAGAATAGATTATTAATTCGGGTTTGTATCTCTTCACTAGGTACTGCGGGACCTGAGGACTTGGACGCGGTACCAGATCTCCGTCATCAGCAGCCGCACGCAGGCAAGTGTACCTTGCCACCTTGTATTTCAGTTTACAGATATTGTTGCTCTTTATGTACTCATGCGCGTATTTATGTTGATGTTCGATACTCCGTGTCCGGTTCACAACCGGGTGTTGACATTCGACGTACCATCTTAGAATAACTGCTAGATACTTCACAATACCTCGATGCACGTACCTGAGTACATCGATACCCCAGGACACACTTATACACTGTGATCGTGCCAGATTCCTGTATCCTGATACTGACATCATGACCAGAAATTGGGACGACCTTAGGGTCGCATCTGTTGAATTAATTCCTTGTGTCGAGACTGTAGATAGAGGTTCAGGTTCAACGCACCATCGTTGACCGCTTGGGAAGGGGAAGACAGTTACTAGACGTTTGGGCTACTCTGCATGCACTTATATATATGTAGTATTTTGTAGTGATACCTGTATCTAGTATAGCTGTTTCACCCGTGTGACTCTTTGCCCGGAGCTGCGGTACGTGCCGTGTGTTTCCGTGTCCGGAGCTACGGTTTTACTTTGGACGGCCCACGCGTCGAACGTTGTTTTTAAACTGTGTCACACTAGTTGGTTATGATAGAGTACCCTGTCGTGCACTTGTACTTTCTGTTTACTAGGCATGTTATATTTCTGTACCTTGTTACGTCCCTCTGAGGACCTGGTTCCCTGCCAGTTTTTCAGCATAGATGATTATGGAGCATTTGGAGTTGCTGTTGGAGTTGCATGTCTTGCGGGCATGGTACCAGGTACTCATATTATATCTACCGGCATTATGGTTATTTTATATTGTTTATTTCATCTGCTGTTGTAGCCTAGTTTTTATAGACTCATACTTCTTCTCGAGTCTATTCGAGTTAGTGTGTTATTGGGCGGTCGACCTTAGCTAATATAGCTCTTTCTTGTATACTGATGTACATTGTGGATTGAGACATAGAGGTTTACATTTATGGAATATCTAGATAGTGCCCTTTATATTACAGCTTATACGTATTCGAGTCAGACCAGAGTCTGGTCGAATGCGTAGCTGGCGTGTCACGTATTCCTGGTCCTACGTATTTTGGGACTGGGGCGTGACATCATGGACATGAGACGTGTGATTACATTGGGTGGGGAGAGTATTACCATATTAAAGGCTGATTATATTATATATATGTAGTAATCTGGAGGTGCCTTAGACTCTGACACAGAGCTTTGGCACAAGTTCTGGCCCTTCGAAAAAATACTGCTATGGGTTTCTCCGACACAGAGCCTATAGTAGTCTCAGCTTGATTATGATTAATGCTCTCATATTGCATATCACTTAGCTGGTTATATAATTTACCCTATTGTTTCATTTATTGCTGTATTGTATTTATTTTGTACCTTGCTATGTCCGCTGAGGACCTGGATCCGGATTATGTCCCTAGGATTAGCAGACGAGATCTATCCCGAGGTATACGGGATATGAGCATTAGCAGGAGCTGAAGCAGGAACAGTAGCAGGCATTGGAGCAGAACCAGGAACCCTGGACGAGGTGATTGTCGAGGATTTCTCCTGAGTGTATGTTTCTTCTATACTCAGTCTTTGATGCTATTAAAATTCTTGTTTAATGAACAATTATATCAGACTTGTTATCGGGTTGTTCTCCGATTTATTTACTTGTGACTTGATGATGATTATAATTTTATTTTGTTGATATTGATGTATTCATTTCTGTGGATGAGATTAGTATATTACACCCTTATTGTTGTACTATAGTTTAAGTACACCCTGATGGGTCCATTAAATTGGGTTTGCCCATCGGTGTGTGCTGTTGGCCATTGCCACGTGTCTAGTCCCTCGATATTTTGGACTGGGGCGTGACAAAGGCTCCCCCGTAACTGTGGAGCAGTTGATATGCAGAAGACAACGTCTGTCAAGTATCGTCTTGTATGCTAGTATCATATATGTCTTTCTCTCCTGTTGTCATTTGATCGAAATGGCATGCTCCCCCAAAACCGGCGAGATGAAAAAAAATAAGGGAGTAAAGTGTATACAAGATAATATATAATGACAAAGAAAAATTGCATTAAACTTTTATTTATTTGAAAGAAAACGTACAAAAGTAGATGTGTAGTGGAAAAACTTCTTAGTAGAACATATATAACTTCTTAGTAGAACATATATAAGTAAACTTTTTAAACATTTGAAACCATTGAGTAACTAGTTGTTATTTTCATCATCTTCATCATCCGGTTCAACTATTCTATTTGGATCAAAGAAGGCATCAGCTGGATCCAAGTGTCGCTGAACATAGGGGTGATCAATACAAAATCCTTGTTGATTTGGATTCCGGAGAATCGGAAAAGGTCCATTTGGGTACTTCGATAGGGTGTACTGGTTGTCTATCAAAGTGTTGCCAATAGCATGAGTCTGAAGAGTTTGGTGATGATCAGTAGCACGATTGCTTATATCTTCTTGGTGGAAGCGATCACGCAACAGATTGAAAATAGATTCTAAGGTTTACGGTTATTCATCAACAGGAGGGACGGAATCAACATGATGAGTGTTGGAGTTTGGTGATGAGTTATAAGGTAGAAGCATAGTTGGCTCAATTCTCCGAATTCTATTGAGGTATAAAGGTCCCTCAAGATTTGGACAAGTATCCAAAGGAATGTCGAAATAGTTGAAAATCGTTGGCAAGTACATGACGTATAGTAGTGGATGCCCTTTCTTGCGACATTGAACCATTTGAGATAAGATGGTCTGTGGAACATTGAAATTAATACCGAAATACAAGTGATATAAAGCTGACATTTCTAGATAAGAGATCTCATCAAAGTAAGTCTTCTTAGGTAGAAAAGTTGAAAAGATAATGTGATACATTTCAAAGAAGTGACCATTTCAAATATCTAGCATAAAATTTACCAAGTGGACATTCAAGAGGGTGACAAAGGATATTTTTGAAAGAATCTAGGGTTAAGTCATGATCGAATTGAACTTATGTGATGTTGACTAAGGGTTGTCCATCAGCGAGAATGCGTAGGATTTCACCCAAGTCATCTGCATCGAATTCAATTAGAATGCCATGAACTCTAGATAAAATAGGTCATGTTCATATGTTAAGTTACAATAGAACATTTGAATAGCATTGGTGTAAATTTTGGTACAGGTTGTAACAATTTCTTCAAGTTAAAGTTTTTGAAGAGTAGGTAGATAATCTATGTGTTGAGAAGTAAAATCAATAGGATGGCTAAAACAGATGTGTCTCTTAGAGAAGTCATTAAACCAATCATTTAAAATTTTGAGGCTCCGAAAGGTGAAGCCGTCGAATTCTCCTATGTTTGGCATAATGGGACAGAAAAGAGAGTCAAAAAAGGAATCTTGTTTCCTTTTAGGGGCCATTAGGAGAGGATGTATGAGGAAATGCTAAGATTTATTTATGGAGGAGGAGTAATTTTCGTTGGTTTGAATGAATGAGCAACGAAATGATCTACAAATAGAGTAGCAGAAACCTAAAATAGGAAGAGAATTAAATGACATAGCATATTCTGGAATTAAACTAATCGAGTTCGGTCCGAGCTCGGCCCGAGTTCGGTCCGAGCTCGGCCCGAGTTCGGTCCAAATTCTGTTGGCATTTATTTCCAGAATCTCAATGTAACTTTAATCGATATTATGCCTTTCTTGACTTGATATAAATACAGAATAATAAGTGCTGAACTTAAATTGTATGTTTTTAAGAGTTTAAATCATCTCGGAGTAGCTGTAGAGGCCGAATCCCATCTAGCGGTGGTCCGAAGACACTTAAATATCGTGTCGCTTGAGGTTATTTATACCTTTTTGACATAAGGGCCCTTTCGGCTTGTATCCAAAATTTTCAAAACTTTTGAAAAGTATGACAAAAAATTTATAAAGCATCTTATGATTCTTATATTTTATCAGAATCTAAAAGACCTAATTCTCGACGAATAAAGTTGAATCGATCTTCAGCTAAAGGTTTAGTAAAGATGTCTGCTAGTTGATGTTCCGTGTCCACATATTCTAAATAAATATCTTCGTGTGATTGATGATCCCTTATAAAATGATGACGGATTTCTATGTGCTTAGTGCATGAGTAGCATACTGGATTTTTGGTGAGATTAAAGGTGCTAGTGTTATCATAGAAAATATGAATGTTCTTATAGTGTAGATTGAAGTCTTTTAGGGTTTGCTTCATCCACAAAATTTGAGCACAATAACGTCCTGCGGTGATATACTCTGCCTCAGTTATTGATAATACTACATAATTTTGTTTCTTACTAAACTAGAAGACTAGAGACTTTCCTAAAAAATGACAGGTGTCGCTGGTACTTTTTCGATCGACTTTGCATCTAGCAAAATCAGCATCCGAGTAACTAGTAAGGTCAAAGGACGTAGTTTTGGAATACCATAAGCCTGCCGACAAAGTCCCATTAAGATATCTAAAGATACGCTTAACTACGCACAAATGTGATTCCTTAGAATTAACCTAATATCTAGCACAAAGGCATAGAACAAATATATAATACCCCGTTCCATTCAAGCGGACTGCCGATTCAAACGACAAAAGTGCAATATCCCAACCTACTTTGCTCAGGCGAGAATACTCGTTAAGGCAAAGGATATCCAGACTTGTCCCTACAGGAGTTCGGCTTAGCCTTTCAGAGGCTCGCTTGACGTATCACTCAACCGAGGCGAATCATAGCTAAGGTGGGTGGCTACGGTGAACTTGTCTTTGCTTAGCCAGCACACTTAAAATATGGAACGATACATGCTAGTCGCTAGGTGAACACCCCCTGCATGCTAATAAGAATACAACATACCTAGCTAAGGGAATAATCCTAACTTGTATTGCTTATGTTAGAACATGGAAATAAAACATTGATTATATTCAGACCCTCGCATGCTACCCTAGATCTTGTAGCTCGAAAAGTCCCTTACGCTTTTACCTCTCGGCTTACCTTCGGGCTCGAGCCAATGTGTTTGCTTGAGTTCCTTAGAAACTCATGCTTGCTTGCTTACAAATGTCTGACGTTATTCGTATCGTTCATGCATTGAGTCAGCCATGAGACTATCAAATAGTTCTTCTGTGCAATTGAACCTGCAAGTCTCCGGGACCGTTAGGTCACCAAGGCAATCCCCGAACCAGGGGCATACATCAAGGCAAATTGTTCAAGAATCAAGAATCCTGTCAAGTTACAACTGAATGATAATCATATTAAGTTTACCCCTGAACGAGAATCATGTCACGTAAAGAAAGAATTCTAGCTCGTGGAGCAAACGCTCGGTTCAGAACAAGAATCATAGATTATTATATCAAATTATGGATTTGGAAAGACCCTGACCTGCATGTCGCGGACAAATTGAAAAAGGTGATCTTCGGATCTCGTTCCACGGGCAGTCACTGGGGCACTGGGACCGACGCGATCCGGATGGAACTAACGTTATAGTCTCACGTGGTTGACGGGATAGCTTGTAGCGCACCATGTACTTTCGTTGCATTCGCTTCCCGCCAATGACTGTGTCCTTTATGGCTATGCCAGCGAATAACATTCATATAGATAAGTCATTCTCGCTTAGCGGCTATCTGCGTGCGAGTCATTGCATCACATCAAAAGAACAGCTGAACACCTAAACGATCATGATATAGCAACTCTCGTGTTTGCATATGCTATTGCCTTGATTTTCGTTATGAATGCTCATGCTTGAATTAACTTGATTTGTCTTGGACAGGAAAGGACAAATGGTAAGTTGGTAAGTCTCGCCGTGTTTCCTCTTGTATCGCACGACGCACTGCCACACGAGTTAGGCCATTCAATATGCCATGAAACTGATGCTAAGGCAACTAGAAAGACAACTTAATAGTTGTTGCACGGAACCTATATTACGTGTTTGGATTTGTCGAGCGGGCGAGTAGCCTCCCCACCAGTGCATTCAATGTACTGATAACCCACCAGATCGTTTGTAGGGTGCGGAAGAACCTCGTTCGGTATGGATGCCTCCTCCGTGCGTGCTAAGGCGTGGAGTTCACTCCGAAGCCTTAGAGCACTGCGTCCAGAACTGAAGCACATATACAAGACATAATGTTGGAACATCGTCTGTACATCATTCCACTATTGTACCCACTTGGCACGCTTTTACTGTTTCAGAGAGAGAGGCTTGAGCGACTTGTAATCTCGGCTATGCGCTGCTTGTAACACTTGTTTATATCAATAAAGAGTTGCTTTACTTCAACTTGTGTTATTCAATGCTTCCGCTATTGTCGACTCAGTGAACTTGTTACCGATCGCCTATGCGTTCATGATTTCGCTACACTCGGACAATATGTGCGACTCTGTGGCTTAGATCTCTTACCGCCATCCAATGAACCATGGCCTTGCACGGGCGCGGCTCACGCTTGTGCGGCATCACGCCCGGATGGGTCAAAGCGATCGTTCTGCGGGAGCGCTGGCGCGATGATTCTCGCCTAGCGGGGATGGACGATTTAGCCCGCGGGAGATCGGGACGTGACAAAAAGTTAGATATATCAAACTACTAATCATACCTTGATACTTACGTATGTCTGTTGGTTTAATGCTTTTATCAAGGTCAAGCTTAGTGGATATTGCCATTGGAGTTCTGATAGGCTTTGCATTATCCATGTCGAACTTTTTGAGCAAATCCTTCGTGTACTTAGCCTGCTGGATAAAGGTTCCTTGTGAATCTTGCTTGATTTACAATCCTAGGAAGAATGTTAGTTCTTCCATCATGCTCATCTCAAATTTACTCTATATATACTTAGCAAACTCGTTACATAGTATCTCATTAGTAGATCCAAATTTGATATCATCAACATATATTTGCACTAATAACAAAGAATCAGCAGAAGTTTTTATAAAAATGGTAGTATCAATTTTTTCTTTTGAAAAATTGTTTCCAAGTAGAAAGAGGCTAAGACGTTCATACCAAGTACGAGGGGCTTGTTTGAGTCCGTATAGAGCCTTTCGTAACTTTAATACGTGGTCAGGGTGTTTGAAATCTTCAAAACCAGGGGGTTGTTTAACAAAAATATCTTCTTTGATAACACCATTTAGAAAAGCACTTTTAACATCCATTTGAAAATGTTTAAAGTTATGAAAGCTAGCAAAAGTGCAAAGCATTCGGATAGATTCAAGTCTAGCAACAGGAGAATAAGTCTCATCATAGTCGATACCTTCCTCTTGGTTGTATCCTTGAGCTACAAAACGTGCTTTATTATGTGTAACTGAACCATTCTCATTTAATTTATTTCAGAAAACCCATTTAGTACCAATGATCAAATAATCATTATGTTTAGGAACAAGTTCCCAAACTTGATTGCGTTCAAATTGGTTGAGTTCCTTTTGCATAGCAAAAATCCAAAATTCATCAGCAAAAGCTTCATCAGTATTTTTAGGTTCCATTTGAGAAATAAAAGCAACATTTGCAATGATATCTCTATTTGAGGAACGTGTACTTACACCTGTCGATAGATCACCTATTACGAAGTCCTCAGGGTGATTTGTAGAGAACTTTAGTCTCCTTAGCAGACTTTTTGGATGAATTATATTATTTATATCTTCTGATGTCTTGTTGGTTACGGGTTGACTACCTTCATTGTCGCTTTCGTTTAGTGCTTGAGTGTTGTGTTCATCAAATGTAACATTGATTGATTCTTCAACAGTCAATGAGGTTTTGTTGAATACTCTGAATCCTTTACTTTTGGCGGCATAACCTAGAAAAATACCTTCATTGGTCTTGGAGTCAAAATTTTCTAGATTATCTTTGGTATTAAGAATAAAATATTTGCAGCCAAAAACTCTAAAGTAACTAATTGTGGGGATTCTACCAAACCAAAGTTCATAGGGATTTTTCTTTGATATAGGTCGAATAAGCACCATATTCAAAATATGGTATGAAGTACTTACAACTTCAGCTCAAAAGTATTTCGGAAGGTTATACTGATTTAACATGACTCTAGCCATATCGCCAAGGGTTCTATTCTTCCGCTCTACAACACCATTTTGTTGTGGAGTTCTAGGACAAGAAAATTTATGAGAAAAACCATTTTTATTGTAAAATATTTTGAAATCACTATTTTGTAATTCGCCTCCATGATCACTTCGGATATGAGTAATCATGAAACCTTTTTTATTTTGAACAATTTTGCAAAAAGTGACAAATTCAGAAAATGCTTCATTTTTATTTGCAAGAAAATAAACCCATGTGTATCTAGAAAAATCATCAATAATAACATAAGCATAAAGCTTACCGCCAAGATTGACGACTCTACTGAGTCCAAACAAGTCCATATGCAAGAGTTGGAGATGTCTAGAGGTACTTACATAGTTGATTGATTTAAAAGAAGATTTAGTAGCTTTATTTTTTTTCACAGTCAGCACATACCATATCTTTCTTGAAAGTAATCTCTGGTAAGTCTCTTACGAGTTTCTTTGTAGACAGTCTTACAATAGTGTCCATGTTTGCGTGTCCTAGAAGTATATGCCATTGCCAGCTGTCATCTTTGTTGGCGTATAGATATTTGACTGCATTATCAGTGTCTTTTGCAAGATAGAAAATATATATATGGTCTCTCCTGATCCCTTGAAAAATAACCTTACTCGTGGATCTTTCATAAATATAACATTTTTTTAACAAAGTCAATTCCATAACCATGGTCAGCTAGATGACTGATGCTGAGTAGGTTGTGTTTTAATTCTGTTACTAGATAAACGTCTTTTATGACAGGATAGGGAGGAACACCTATATTACCATTACCAATAATGTATCCTCTGAGGTTATTGCCGAATGAGACATAACCTTCTTTCTTCATCGGTAGCGTTGCAAATAGGTTAGCATCACCAGTCATATGTTGTGAGCAACCACTATCGAGAATCCACTTACTTCTAGCATGAGAGGGTTGGTCCACCTTCAAAACGAGTTGTAGATGTAATCCTTGGTACCCATTTTCTTGAGGGTCCTGCTGTGTTAGTTTTTGGCACCATGCATAAACAATCATATCTACTAATTTTTTTGTTCTACATTATTTAGATATATGTTCTTTCTTACCACAGTAGTGACATATAGCTGTGTAATTGATGCTTGGTGCAACATAATAGATATGATTGTGTGAAGCAGTTCTTTGTGGTCTATGTGGATAGAATACATGATTGTGTGGGATATTTCTTTGTGGTCTTCTATAATAGAATGCATGATTGTATGGAACATTTATTTATGGTTTTCTATAATAGAATGCATGATTGTGTTTGGTTCTATGTGCATGATGATTGCATGAACTGTTATGCATGTAGGTAGGAGCATAACTGTGAGTGTTCTTCTGTCTTGCTATGTGTCTCATGTTAGGTTGGGTGGAGGTTTGTTCGACTTGTTTACCCAATCTAATCTCTAACTTTTTAGATTCCGCACCCGGTGTAGGGATGCAAGTTGGGAACAATGACCAGCATTTGCCGCAGAATCAGTGGTAGAACGATGTTTGGGTAATCTATCTAACAATGTAATGAGCCACCAACAATATCAATATACTCAATCACAGATCAAAGATGGAGAATAGCACAAATATGATAAAAGAATAGAATAGTCACAATATAACTCATGAGTCAAAATAATAACATCAATGAGTCTGAGAAATACTAAACCGTAAGCTGGAGACAAATCCAGTACAAGAAGAATAACTACGAAGCTACAAGTCCCGGGTCATCTGTCTCAGTCGGGATAAGTCCCTCCTGAGCCAGGGTCTTTGACTCTAAGCCCACAACATCCTGAGGCCCATAATGAGTAGGGTACCACTCCTCAGTGTCATCTGGAAAAAAAATTCAATCAGGAAAGGAGCAGAGTATATCTCTAACATCAGTTCTAATCAATGATATAAACTATGTAAAAGTAAATAAATGTGAATATACAATATGCAACAATAGATATAAGATATATACAATAAAAGAAATACTAGAAATAAATACAAGAATGAACAATATGGCAATGAACAAGAATACTAATAACTAAGTGAGTGAGTACCAGCTTTAACATGTGATCGGCTTGGGAACTTGATACAAGATTTATGGCCTGACTAATCATACGTGCGGTGTATGATTAACACTATTCAATGAACAAGACTTGATACAAGGAGGGTATGATCACATATCTACACTACATACTCTCCAAATCCGACTGGTATAATGGATCCAACCATGGTACGCTATGGCACGAGATTCTCTAGGAAGGTAGCAAGTCTCCCCAAGAATCAGTATCTATACATGTACAAGAAGAACAATGAAATAAGGCTTGCACAAGATACACCATATATACTAAGGAATAACATCTCATGACGAGATCCAGATATACCAATCCGTGTAACCATCGTGTCAAAAAATCAAGGATATCTACACTAGATACAATGAACATAGAGGATATCATAAATGAGAAACTATCAGAGAATATACTAGCCTAAAGTCCGGTGAATAGTTTCACAGATATCTGTACGGTGCCTCGAAGACCTAAATAGGGAATATAATATCAATACAAGATTTTGGAATAAAAATAAGTTAAACTAGTCAACATCTAGGTTATAAAGCCACTTCTAAGTTAAAACAGTCAAACTAGGTCAACTCTAAGTCAAACTACCTATTTCTAGGTTGCATGAGTCTATCTCAAGGATATTGGGTCCATACACTATGAAACTAGGTCACACTAGTTAAATCTAAAATACTAAGAACACACTAAGATACCGTATCTCAGGATACGCAAATAAGAGGTATGAGAATATCACAATATGCATTTATAATCAATATTAAATATACTAATCCTAATTACAAATGTTAAGTGGATACCTTGGCTTTTAACCAACTTGGTATGGCACCACTAAACACCCATTTCAATACCCAACTCGAATATCTTGAGTATCGGCCAATACCTTGGCACTTACCTTGGTATGTCAAGGTAATGCCACACTAGTATATAGTAGCTACCCAATCTAACTCTATACTAATAGGTATATATATCAATCCAGTATAAACTCCTAGTATGTACTTATACCAACTACTAGTATTTACTAATATGAATTTAAATACTAACTACCATGCCATATTAACTATCCATACCACTAACACACACACACACACACACACACATATATATATATATATATATATATATATATATATATATATATATATATATATATATATATATATATATATATATATATATATATATATAACTTAGAGATATGTATAAGAGGTATAACTAAATAGATACTAACTAACTAGATACTACTAACTAGCTAGTTAACTAACAATAACTACTATTAGTTAACTAACTAACTAACTATCTGAACATCTAAACCTCTGCCTAACCTCACTGTTGATGCCACTGAAACCTACTGCTGCTGCTCGGTTACTCTTCACTAGCTGCCTCGAGGCTCTGCGCTGGTGCTACTGCTGCTCCTAACTCTGCATAGCTGCTGCAGCTGCTCGGCTATACTGGTGTAGCTGCTGTTGCTACTAGCTCTGCCGTAGAGCATTCTGTAATGCCCGATCTGATGCTGCTGCATTTGCTTGTTGTGGGGACTTGTTTCCACTGTGCAGTGCCTTGTTATGCTGTCGTATCCAGTTGCTATTGTTGCTCTTTCCTGTCTGAGCTGCCCCCCTTCTTGCACACACATAGCCTCATACAATATGTATATATATATACACACAAGACTATATATATATATATATATATATATATATATATATATATATATATATATATATATATATACATCTATTACAATTAACTAAAAACAAAGAAAATTAGATCTAGTAATGAAATCAAACAAACACGTGGAGTGCATCGCACCCGTATCACACTAGATCTATGATATGCTTGCGATATGAGTCCACCACACAACCAAACATACCTCAAAGGATACGAGCAAGTCTAAATTACTATTTATAAGCAATACGAAGAGTAAAATATATATCTACGTGTCCGTGTCAAAATGTGACATGCACCAAGCCCCGTGTCGGAGAAAAATATCCTAAATCAACACGTATCACCAAATTATTGGGATACGACCTACACGTATCCAATTGTAGATATGACACTAGCCACAATCAATAAAACACATGCCAATTTAGTTTATATGACCAATTGACAAACACAACAAGTGTCAATCTCGGAATTCTCCTAAAATTGATACAAAAAGTACCATAACTTTCTCAATAGGCCTCCTATGAACATAATTCCAATTCCTATGGGTAGCCTATGCATATGGGATGGTTTTTCATGATTAAATCTCTGATTTATAACCCAATTAAAGAGAAAAAAAACTGAATTATACCTATTGGAAGATGGATTCCCAATGCAACCTCCAAATTTGATGAAATTAGCCTTCAACTTGTAGATCCTTGCTCTTCTTTGTAGATTCTTGCTTCCTCCTTCTATATCCTTGCTCTACTCATCTCCAATGGTGAATTGGGAAGAAATTTGGTAGGAAAATGATGTGGGAATGAAGGAATTTGGTTGAGAAAAATTCTAGATCTAGATTTGAATAAAAAGAGGAGAGAGAAACTTTTCTTTGTATAGGCCGGCCACTTGACCCCCTCCACAAGTCATTATGTAATATTCATTATACCCCTTGGGGCCTCTCATGAAGAAATAATTAAGGAGGAAAGGTTCTAGTCTAATGGTTTTAATTAAACTAATTATTCTCCTAATGAATGGGCTTCTAATTGGGCTCAATTCTAACAAATTACAAATATTGGTCCATGAGTCTAAACTAAACTAGTTAGGTCCACTAACACAAGTCCAAAACAATAAACTAACATATAATAATAATTAAATATTACAATAAATAATTATTCAACATGCATAATATTTAAATAATTATGAAATTACCAAAATATCTTTTCCTAGAAAATGTGGTAGTGACAAGTCTACCCCCCTTAAAATAATTTTGTCCTCGAAATTCAAAGATGAAAACTACCTCCAAAAAATAACAGAATAGAACAGAAAGAACATAACATAACTAGGAAAAAATATACCTCAATGCACAAACAAATATGGGTAACGCTCTCGCATTTCATCCTCTCTCTCCCAGGTAGACTCCCCCGGAGAGTGATGCCTCCATGCGAAGCGTACCAAAGGAATAGTCTGGTTCTTCAGCACATTCTCTCTCCGATCCAGAATCTCAACTGGCTGCTCTGGATATTTAAGAGTAGGGCCCACCTCTATCTCCGAGTGATCCAACACGTGACTAGAATCTGCCACGTACCATCTCAACTGTGACACGTAAAACATGTTGTGCACTCTCTCCAATGCAGGTGGTAAGTCTAGTCTGTAAGCAACTGCATCGACCCTCTCTAGAATGGTGAAAGGTCTAATGAATCGCGGACTTAGCTTTCCGCCTCCACCGAAGCGAATCGTGCCTCATGTCGGAGAAATCCTCAGAAATATCAAACCACCCACCTAGAACAAAATACAACCTTAAGAACTTAATCTATAACAAACAACCAATATCAAGCACAAAATAAAATCTATAACTATACCTCAAACTCCAAAGGTCTTCGGTGGCTATCGGCCCAATGCCGCTGTCTGTCCTGTGCCACTCGAAGTCTGTCTCTGATCAGCTTAATCTTCTCCGCTGCATCCACAACAATCTCTGGCCCCAGCAAAACTCTCTCTCCAACATCGTCCCATGACAAGGGAGTACGACATCTTCGACCGTACAGAGCCTCAAATGGTAACATCTTTATACTAGCCTGGTAGCTGTTGTTGTAAGTAAACTCTACCAAATAGAGATGGTCCTCCCAAGAACCCTCGAAATCTAGTACACAAGTGTGCAGTATATCCTCGATAGTCTGAATAGTCCTCTCTGACTGCCCATCTGTCTGGGGGTGATATGCAGTACTGAACTTGAGCTGGGTGCCCAAACTCGCCTGCAAACTCCTCCAGAAATGAGAAGCGAAACGACTATCCCGATCCGAGACTATGCTGACGGGAACTCCATGTATCATGACGATCTGCCTCACATACATCTCTGCCAGCTTCTCCGTAGACAAATCTACCTTGAAAGGCAAAAAGTGAGCCGACTTGGTCAACCTGTCAACGATGACCCAAATTGTGTCTTTCCTTCCTGGAGATCATGGAAGTCCGGACACAAAATCCATAGTAATGTGCTCCCATTTCCACTCTGGAATGGATAATGGCTTGTCACGCCCCAGTCCCAAAATACGTAGGACTAGGAATACGTAACACGCCAGCCGTATGTATACGAACTCCAATATATGGAAACCATATACACACGTACGCTGTACATGAATATCCAATCCACAGTGGTAATATATGTCACAACAAGTCACACGCAGTTCTATATCTCATCCACAGCACAAATAATAGAATAATGGAAATCAATAACTGAATATCAAAGAAGCAGTCTCAAATAGTAATCTCAAAGTGTGATAGTCGGGTGGAAACAAATCCACTGCAATTCGACTATAATAAACTACTAAAGAGAGAAGAGAATAAACTCTAATATAAGAATAAATGTCTAGAAAAGAATAGCAACTAGAATCTCTAAACAGCTGCCATGAATCACATATAATCCGAAGATAAGACCGTCTCAGACTGATAGGTAGCGTCAGGTCCAAGTCCATACTCCTGCGGGTACTCCTGCTCATCTATATCTGGAAAGGGACCAGGTCCTCAGAGGGATGTAACAAGATACAAAAAGCACATGCCAATAAAGTACTGAAAATAAACATCCATTGGGGTCACCTAACCGTCTAAGTGAATGCAGTTAAGAACACCTTTCCCCACAAGTGAGCTATCTGGCTGAAAAACTGGGATTTGGCATGATTCTCTATTGGAGATCCAGGGGCCTAAAAAGGCACGACGACTTTCGAACGCCGGAGGCCCGCCTGATAATAATATAATATATAGTGGTCATCACCACCCGTATCTCCGGCGGAGAATCCGGGCGCACAATAGATAAAAGTGCAAAGGAGCTCAAATGCGGTACTTGTTGTTCTCTCCACCCAATGCTCTAAGCATGTCATGTCCATGACACGATAAACCTCTAATAACCGCCAGGTCTACTAGCATGCAAAGTTTCTATTGGCAGTTATCCCTATCCGTCGTACGACCTATACGTACCAGTGGCCAGCCGAGTACGCAAGTCCGTGTCCTACATGTGACTCACACTCGTGTAAGAATAGTGTCATGGCCAATGAAACATAAATGCCTCATGAAAAATGGGGTAGTCTCATAAAGTAGGTCCAATGCATATACATAAATAAAAATATAGTACGACGACACCGTCGTTGCACCCAAGTTTCCTTGGACGCGCAGTTTATATAGCAGTTAAAATAAATAAACTAAATAAACAGAAAATAAACATGCATGCCTTATATGGAATGTAAAAACAGTACAATGGCAAGGTATACTTGCCTGGCAAGAAATCTGTAAAGTGTACGCGCCCAAATATCAAGGACACAGAACCTGGAACTAAGGACTCCAAACAAACGTCTCCGGATGCTGAAATAAACATCACCAATGTTTCTGAAATGAGCAAAATAGCTAAAAAGCACATCCCTTTCGTCCAATTTGGACACAGGGACAAAACGATAATTTCGGGCAAAAGTGGGGTCCACGTGTGGCCCACTTTGCACCGAAAAGCGTGCCGAGGGTAACAGTCTCTAAATGGAACAAACTATGGGTCAAACAATTCTAAATGTCAATACGAACCCAACGGTATGTCCGAATGTGGATTCCGATGAGTCGAACAAAATTTTGTCCAAAAAGTCAACTATGGGGCCCGCCAATTGGCGATTTGGTCAACCGTCTCAGAATTGCGTGAAAATTGGGTCACAGGACCAGCGCGTTACCACGAGTCCAGTGGCATAAGTTTCGTCGCAATTTGACAAGCGTGCACAAAATACGTGCGAGTTCCACAAAAGTTGCGACACGGTGTGTGTCCGCGGATACGGCCTGATTCCGGCGCGCACACGCGTCCGAATCAGTCCCCATAAATTTTTACGTGTCCGGTTACGCTGCATGCACCATTCAGTACACTTGGTACACGGCGGGACGGTCCCGTTTGGCGGGGCGCGCTCCATTTTCCAATTTTTGAAAATTTGGAAAAAGTGGGTGTGCGCAGTTTTGTGACGAATATAATTCTGTCCACAGCAACTAATAGCATAGGGTTATTTAACAGAAAATAAACTAGGTCAGGTATTCTACAGGTATCAAAAAGAATCACCGAATTCGGATCTCTGTGGTGGGAGATACGAACTCGGCAATACGGGTGGTCACCGCAGTTTTCTGCGATCTCAGAATTGGTCTGCTCGCCCACTTTGGATGCTATTTTTTCACCTAGGGGCACACATTTTCCGAGGTTGGCTATAAAACAAATATGGAAGAGGGTTAAGGGATGAGCATACCGGTAAAGACGGAACAGCGTTTGGTCGAGCGAGTCGACGAAAAATCACTCCGGAGCGAAGGTGCTTCGAGTGGGATTCTGCAGCGCGAGGTCGGAGTCGTCGGGATGGTTGGATGGCTTCTCTGGCTGAGGTGACGGCTCTTAGATGGGAAGAGGAGGTCTGGAGTTTTAGGTTAGGGTTTGAGAGAGAAATATATATATATATATATATATATATATATATATATATATATATATATATATATATATATATATATATATATATATAGGAAGAGAGAGGGTTGGATGGATCGGACGGGTTGGCCGCGTGAAGGAAGGGTCGGGTACCTGGGAGCCGCTGAAGCAAATAAGTGGCGGGTCTAGCAAGTATTAAAGGGCGGTCATTCAGCAAGTTTGCTGAATTGCAAGTTGCTGCAAAGATGGAAGTAAGCAAAATGCTAAAGTTGCTGATAGAAGAGTAGTTATTATTATTACTATTATTATTAATAGTTACTTTCTTATTTAATACTTTAATAATACTTCTTTTCTTTTCTTACTATATATATACATATATATATATTTGTGTATACATATATATTATATATATTCTCGTAAGAAAATTTATAGATTAGGGTAATGCACACCATTAGGCTAGCAACTGCTTAAGGGGTCTCCTACATGGAATAAATTCCAAAAAAATTCCTGATGGTCCCATAAATCATCTAAGTGCCCGAACACCTAAAATAAAAATTATTAAAAATCTATTTCTCCTATTTAGACCTAATTACTATAATTTAATTAATAATTAATAAATAAAAGGGTATATACGATTTTCTAGGAAGGGGGTTTTACATTCTACCCAACTTGTAAAAATTTCGTCCTCGAAATTAAAATTAAGCCACGATAGAATGCAAGGATGGTAAGATATAAATTAACAATGTAATTTCATACCTTGGTCTGCGAATAGGTTCGGAAAACGCTTGCGCATGTCGTCCTCGCGCTCCCAAGATGATTCTCCTGGCGCGCCATGCCTCCATGCTACGCGAACCAAGGGAATAGACTGGTTCCTCAACACTTTCTCTCGACGATCAAGGATTCCCATGGGTTGCTCTTGGTAAGACAAGCTCGGCCTAATGGTAATCTCTGAATGGTCAAGAACATGGCTGCTGTCTGCCACATATCGCCTGAGCTGCGACACATGGAATACGTCATGTACTCCCTCCAGTGAAGGTGGTAGCGCAAGTCGATATGCCACCTCTCCAATTCTCTCGAGCACGTCAAATGGTCCAATATACCTTGGACTCAACTTGCCGCGCCCTCCGAATCGGATGGTGCCTCTGGTCGGTGATATCCTCAAGAAGACGTGATCGCCCTCTTTGAACTCCAAGGGACGACGATGAAGGTATGCCCACTGCTTCTGCCTGTCTTGCGCTGATCGCAAGTGTCCCTGAATCTTCTTGACGGTCTCTACGGTGTTGACCACCAACTCGGGTCCCAAAATCTGACATTCTCCCACGTCACTCCAACACACAGGAGACCTATATTTTCTTTCATACAATGTTTCAAACGGAGCCATCTGAATACTCGCTTGATAGCTATTGTTGTAAGAAAACTCTACAAGATGTAGGTGGTCCTCCCATGATCCTCCGAAGTCTAACATGCAAGCCCTCAACATATCTTCCAATGTCTGAATAGTACGCTCCGACTGCCCATCTGTCTGCGGGTGGTAAGAGGTACTGAACTTCAGACGAGTACCAAGACTCTCTTGCATGCTCCTCCAAAAATGCGATATGAAGCGCGAATCTCTGTCCGATACAATGCTGACTGGTATGCCGTACAATCTCACGATCTGCCTCATATATAAGTCAGCTAAAGCTTCTATAGACTGACCCACTCTAAAAGGTATAAAATGGGCTGACTTGGTGAGTCGGTCCACTATTACCCATACTGCATTTCTCCCACTTGGACTCTTGGGAAAACCTGTGACGAAGTCCATAGTGATGTGCTCCCACTTTCACTCTGGAATCGGAAGTGGTTGCAATAATCCTGCTGTCCTCTGGTGCTCCGCCTTCACTTGTTGACATACCAGATATTTAGCTACAAAACGAGCTATCTCTCTCTTCATTCCATACCACCAAAAGTGTTGTCGTAAGTCACGATACATCTTGGTGCCTCCAGGATGAATAGAATAAATCGAACTATGAGCCTCTGCCATCAGCTCCTGTCGAATCTCTCCATTTGGAACATAAAGACGATCACCATATCGTAATGTCCCATCCTCATGAATGCGCAATCCGGTCTGCTCTCCGGCCTCTGTCCTTTCCTTTAGTCTCCTGAATCTGGCATCTGTAGGCAAAACTGCCTTAATCCTCTCTACCAATGATGATTGAACTTGCAAGTTGGCCAGTGTCCCATCTGCTCCGGGTAATATCACTTCAATGCCAAGCCCTTGCAAGTCCTCCAATAGTTCCCTCTGTGCTGTCAAGAAGTAAACTGCTAGCTTCCGGCTTAACGCGTCTGCTACCACGTTAGCCTTGCCTGGATGATAATGTAGCTCTATCTCAAAATCTTTCATCAACTCGAGCCATCGACGTTGCCTCATATTTAACTCCTTCTGCGTGAAGACGTACTTGAGGCTTTTGTGGTCTGTATAGATTTCCACTCGTTCCCCATATAAGTAGTGTCTCCATAGCTTCAGAGCAAATACAACGGCTGCAAGTTCCAAGTCATGAGTCGGATAATTTTTCTCATGTACTCGTAACTGCCTAGATGCATATGCAATCACCTTGCCATGCTGCATCAATACGCATCCTAAGCCTTTTCCTGATGCGTCACTGTAGATCATGTAACCTCCTGATCCTGACGGAATTGCCAATACTGGTGCTGTAGTCAGTCGCTTCTTCAACTCTTCAAAGGCTGTTTGATACTCGTCAGTCCATATAAATTCTTGATCCTTACAAGTCAGACGAGTCATAGGTGCCGCTATCCTTGAGAAGTTTTCCACGAACCGTCGGTAATATCCTGCAAGTCCAAGGAAACTCCTCACCTCTGCTGCTGATTTAGGAACAGGCCATGTCTCAACTGCTGAGATCTTCTCTGGATCAACAGAAATACCATCTCCTGTAACATGTCCAAGAAATGAAACTCTGTTCAAGAAGAACTCACATTTGCTGAGTTTAGCATATAACTGCTCTCTCCTCAAAGTCTCTAGAACAATCCGCAGGTGCTCCTCGTGGCTCTTCGAATAGACAAGTATATCATCTATGAAGACGACCACGAACTGGTCCAAGTACTGGTGGAAGACTCGATTCATCAAGTCCATGAAGATCGCTGGAGCATTGGTCAATCCAAATGGCATGACCAAAAACTCGTAGTGCCCATATCTTGTTCTGAATACGGTCTTCGGAATATCCTGCTTCCGTACCTTCACTTGGTGATATCCCGATCTCAAATCTATCTTCGAGAATACCTTAGCTCCACTGAGTTGATCAAACAGGTCATCAATGCGTGGCAATGGATATTTGTTCTTCACTGTCACTGCATTCAAGGCTCTGTAGTCAATGCACATACGCACTGACCCATCCTTCTTGGGTACAAACAACACTGGTGCTCCCCAGGGTGATGCACTCGGTCGGATGAAACCTTTCTCCTCTAGCTCCTTTAACTGTGCCTTCAGCTCGTCCATCTCCTTCTTCGCCAGTCTGTAAACATGCGATGCTATAGGTGCTGCTCCGGGTGCTAGTTCAATTGAAAACTCTACGTCTCTGTCTGGGGGTAGTCCTGGCAAATCCTCTGGAAAGACGTCTAAAAATTCTGAAATAATAGGGTGGTAGACAACATCGTCCATTGCGAGTTGCATACCATCAAGAATTTCTATGGATCCTCGGGCAAACTCAAGTTCAGGCTGGCCTGGTACCTTAAAAAGAATGCTTCCTCCAAAGCAATCGAAGAAAGCGTGGTTCTTGCTCAGCCAGTCCATTCCAAGCATAATATCAAAAGTTGGCATAGGAAGGACTAAGAGTTGGGCATTCATCTCTCTGCCACGTATCACTATAGGGCCCGATCTACAAACTCGACTAACTGGTACAACTCCTCCTCCGGTTAGAATTCTAACACAACTAGATAATGGTGTAGAAGCAATGTTGTGTTTGGCAATAAAACTAGATAATATGAATGAGTGGGTGGCTCCCGTATCAAATAATATTACAGCAGGAAAAGTAAAAGCAAGGGTAATACCTGCTATGACATCCACCTCATGATCCATGTTATCTACCTCCAATGCAAAAGCTCGCCCGTTCCTCTGTGGCTGTCCATGTCCGGTCTTCATATACTGCTCCTCCTGAGTGGGTAGCGGTGGTCCTCTCTGAAATCCTCCTGCTGCTGGGGGTCGAGGTGCTCCCGGTCCAGTCAGCTGCTGGGTTGGCTTCGGTGCTGGAAGCGCTAATCTCTGAGCTGGAGGTGGAAGTGTCTGCTGCATTGGGCAGTCTCTCGCCAGGTGCTGTCCAGAGCCACATCTCATACACTGACCCAAGCGAGTCCGACAATCTCTCGAGATATGTCCGTTCCTCCTACAATAACTGCAATAGGGCTTTCCCAGATTCTGGTACGGTGCTGCTCGGTGTTGCTGATGCTGTTGTGCCAAAGGACGTCTGATAGGTCCTCCCTGCTGTGTCCTTGTTGGTCCCTACTGTATCCTTGCTGATCCTTGTTGTGTCCGCAGCTGACCTCCATTTCCTCTGCTAATAGTTTCCTGAAATCTGACCTCTGTCAGTAGTTCAGCGTAAGAGACTCAGGACTGCGAGCTTGTATAATATTGTAGCTCCTGGGTCAGTCCTCGATGAAATCTCTTAGCCTTAGCCAAGTTATTTGGTATCAAAGCAGCGCCATATTTGCTGAGTTGACTAAACTCGGCATCATACTCGTCCACGGTTCGGTTCCCTTGCTCTAAGTGAAGAAACTGATCATATAAGGTATCCCTGACAGTGTCCGGGAAATACTTTCCTTCAAAGCACTCCAAGAACTGCTCCCAAGTCTGGTAAGTACCCAACTGGCGCTCCATGGATTCCCACCAGTGATGAGCATTACCATCTAGAAGCGTCCGCACACCCGTCATCCATAGGTCTGTCGGTAACTGTGATGCCTCCAGTAGCTTCTGCGTGTGGGTGATCCAGTTGGTAGTCTCCTCCGGGCTCTCAGTGCCCTTGTACTGCCTTGCACCCATCTGAACAAAATCCTTTACTGATCCAACCCTAGCTCGAGGTACTGGAGCTTGTGCTTGGGCTGGTACAGTAGCATGTGCAGCCATCCTCTCCAGTGCTGTCAAAAATTCTTGCCTCTGCTCGGCTGTCTGCTGCCTCTGCTCGGCTGCCTGCTGCCTCTGTTCCTGTATCATCATCTGAAAGAATTGGAACATCTACGCTTGGCCATCTTGCGGTACCGGGACAGGTGGAAGGTTCCCAATATGTGAAGCGGGAAGATCAGATGGAACTGGGGTGTGAGTCTGTCCATCTGGCCCCGGAAGCCTAGGAATCGTTGGGGTCCCTCCTTGAGTCTGACCATTGACTCCAGAAGTTGCGTCGCCATCGGCGGCAGTACATCCATTTTGCATATCCATCTCTCTGCAGTTGATGTACGGAACGATTAGAAAAGTACAGGAATCAAACAGGATGCAAGTATTAAATAGGAAGGATGAATTTCAATCAAGCGTGGATGAGATCCTTATACTCTATTCCTATACGCAGGCTTGTTCGGCACAGTTACGTAACCGAGACAATATATTCTTGACCTGCATGGGCCACCACAAAAACATGTCACGCCCCAGTCCCAAAATACGTAGGACTAGGAATACGTAACACGCCAGCCGTATGTATACGAACTCCAATATATGGAAACCATATACACACGTACGCTGTACATGAATATCCAATCCACAGTGGTAATATATGTCACAATAAGTCACACGCAGTTCTATATCTCATCCACAACACAAATAATAGAATAATGGAAATCAATAACTGAATATCAAAGAAGCAGTCTCAAATAGTAATCTCAAAGTGTGATAGTCGGGTGGAAACAAATCCACTGTAATTCGACTATAATAAACTACTAAAGAGAGAAGAGAATAAACTCTAATATAAGAATAAATGTCTAGAAAAGAATAGCAACTAGAATCTCTAAACAGCTGCCATGAATCACATATAATCCGAAGATAAGACCGTCTCAGACTGATAGGTAGCGTCAGGTCCAGGTCCATACTCCTGCGGGTACTCCTGCTCATCAATATCTGGAAAGGGACCAGGTCCTCAGAGGGACGTAACAAGATACAAAAAGCACATGCCAATAAAGTACTGAAAATAAACATCCATTGGGGTCACCTAACCATCTAAGTGAATGCAGTTAAGAACACCTTTCCCCACAAGTGAGCTATCTGGCTGAAAAACTGGGATTTGGCATGATTCTCTATTGGAGATCTAGGGGCCTAAAAAGGCACGACGACTTTCAAACGCCGGAGGCCTGTCTGATAATAATATAATATATAGTGGTCATCACCACCCGTATCTCCGGCGGAGAATCCGGGCGCACAATAGATAAAAGTGCAAAGGAGCTCAAATGCGGTACTTGTTGTTCTCCCCACCCAATGCTCTAAGCATGTCATGTCCATGACACGATAAACCTCTAATAACCGCCAGGTCTACTAGCATGCAAAGTTTCTATTGGCAGTTATCCCTATCCGTCGCACGACCTATACGTGCCAGTGGCCAGCCGAGTACGCAAGTCCGTGTCCTATATGTGACTCACACTCGTGTAAGAATAGTGTCATGGCCAATGAAACATAAATGCCTCATGAAAAATGGGGTAGTCTCATAAAGTAGGTCTAATGCATATACATAAATAAAAACATAGTACGACGACACCGTCGTTGCACCCAAGTTTCCTTGGACGCGCAGTTTATATAGCAGTTAAAATAAATAAACTAAATAAACAGAAAATAAACATGCATGCCTCATATGTAATGTAAAAATAGTAAAATGGCAAGGTATACTTGCCTGACAAGAAATCTGTAAAGTGTACGCGCCCAAATATCAAGGACACAGAACCTGGAACTAAGAACTCCGAACAAACGTCTCCGGATGCTGAAATAAACATCACTAACGTTTCTGGAATGAGCAAAATAGCTAAAAAGTATATCCCTTTTGTCCAATTTGGACACAGGGGCAAAACGATAATTTCAGGCAAAAGTGGGGTCCACGTGTGGCCCACTTTGCACCAAAAAGCGTGCCGAGGGTAACAGTCTCTAAATGGAACAAACTATGGGTCAAACAACTCTAAATGTCAATACGAACCCAACGGTATATCCGAATGTGGATTCCGATGAGCCGAACAAAATTTTATCCAAAAAGTCAACTGTGGGGCCCGCCAATTGGCGATTTGGTCAACCGTCTCAGAATTGCATGAAAATTGGGTCACAGGACCAGCGCGTTACCACGAGTCCAGTGGCGCAAGTTTCGTCGCAATCTGACAAGCGTGCACAAAATACGTGCGAGTTCCACAAAAGTTACGACATGGTGTGTGTCCGCGGATACGGCCTGATTCCGGCGCGCACACGCGTCCGAATCAGTCCCTACAAATTTTTACATGTCCGGTTACGCTGCGTGCACCATTCGGTATACTTGGTACACGGCAGGGCGGTCCCGTTTGGTGGAGCGCGCTCCATTTTCGAATTTTTGGAAATCTGAAAAAAGTGGGTATGTGCAGTTTTGTGACGAATATAATTCTGTCCACAGCAACTAATAGCATAGGGTTATTTAACAGAAAATAAACTAGGTCAGTATTCTACAGGTATCAAAAAGAATCACCAAATTCGGATCTCTGTGGTGGGAGATACGAACTCGGTAATACGGGTGGTCACCGCAGTTTTCTGCAATCTCAGAATTGGTCTGCTCGCCCACTTTGGACGCTATTTTTTTACCTAGGGACATACGTTTTCCGAGGTTGGTTATAAAACAAATATGGAATAGGGTTAAGGGATGAGCATACCGGTGAAGACGGAACAGCGTTTGGTCGAGCGAGTCGACGGAAAATCACTCCGGAGCGAAGGTGCTTCGAGTGGGATTCTGCAGCGCGAGGTCGGAGTCGTCGGGATGGTTGGATGGCTTCTCTGGCTGAGGTGACGGCTCTTAGATGGGAAGAGGAGGTCTGGAGTTTTAGGTTAGGGTTTGAGAGAGAAATATATATATATATATATATATATATATATATATATATATATATTAAGATAGAAAGAGAGAGGGTTGGATGGATCGGACGGGTTGGCCGCGTGAAGGAAGGGTCGGGTCCCTGGGAGCCGCCGAAGCAAATAAGTGGCGGGTCTAGCAAGTATTAAAGGGCGGTCATTCAGCAAGTTTGCTGAATTGCAAGTTGCTGCAAAGTTGGAAGTAAGCAAAATGCTAAAGTTGCTGATAGAAGAGTAGTTATTATTATTACTATTATTATTAATAGTTACTTTCTTATTTAATACTTTAATAATACTTCTTTTCTTTTCTTACTATATATATACATATATATATATATATATATATATATATATATATATATATATATATATATATATATATATATATATATATATATATATATATATATATATTTGTGTATACATATATATTATATATATTCTCATAAGAAAATTTATAGATTAGGGTAATGCACACCATTAGGCTAGCAACTGCTTAAGGTGTCTCCTGCATGGAATAAATTCCGAAAAAATTCTTGATGGTCCCATAAATCACCTAAGTGTCCGAACACCTAAAATAAAAATTATTAAAAATCTATTTCTCCTATTTAGACCTAATTACTATAATTTAATTAATAATTAATAAATAAAAGGGTATATACGATTTTCTAGGAAGGGGGTTTTACATTCTACCCAACTTGTAAAAATTTCGTTCTCGAAATTAAAATTAAGCCACGATAGAATGCAAGGATGGTAAGATATAAATTAACAATGTAATTTCATACCTTGGTCTGCGAATTGGTTCGGAAAACGCTTGCGCATGTCGTCCTCGCGCTCCCAAGTTGATTCTCCTGGCGCGCCATGACTCCATGCTACGCGAACCAAGGGAATAGACTGGTTCCTTAACACTTTCTCTCGACGATCAAATCATGGGTATGATAGTTCTTCTTATGAGGACGTAATTGCCAGGATGCATAGGCAATCACTTTTCCATTCTGCTGAAGAACACAACCCAGACTTTTTCCCGATGCATCACTATAAATAGTGAAATCTCCTGACCCTGATGGCAACGTCAAAATAGGAGCAGACATCAACCTCTTCTTTAATTCCTCAAATACAATATGGCAATCCTCCGTCCAAACAAACTCTACATCCTTCCTGGTGAGTCTGGTCATCGGCTCGACAATCCTCAAAAAATCTTGCACAAACTTCCTGTAATAGCCTGCCAATCCCAAGAAACTGCTGATCTCTGCTACTGAACTTGGGGTCTTCCAAGACTCCACTGCTGCGATCTTCTTCGGATCCACTGAAATTCCATCACCAGTCACAACATATCCCAAGAACTCTACCTTGTCCAGAAAGAACTCACACTTGGACATCTTCCTATACAGCTTCTTCTTCTTCAGCACATCCAACACAATCCGCAAATGCTCCTTGTGCTCCTCCGGTGTCTTCGAGTATATGAGTATGTCATCAATGAACACCACCATAAACTTTTCAAGGTACTGATGGAACACCTTGTTCATCAAATTCATAAATACCGCCGGGGCATTAGTCAACCCAAACGGTATCACCATAAACTCATATTGACCATACCGAGTCCTAAAAGCAGTCTTCGGTATGTCCACCGGCTTCACTTTCACTTGGTGGTAGCCTGATCTCAAGTCTATCTTGGAAAACACCTTGGCACCACTCAACTGATCGAACAAGTCATCAATCCATGGTAAAGGGTATTTATTCTTGATAGTGAGATTATTTAATGCCCTGTAATCAATGCACATGTGCACCGATCCATCCTTCTTCGGTACAAATAATACCGGGGCTCCCCGCGGTGAAGAGCTCGATCTGATAAACCCCTTATCCTGTAACTCATCCACCTGCTTCTTCAGCTTGACCAGCTCGCTTTTGTTTACTCTATAGACATGTTGTGAAATTGGTTCTGCACCTGGCATCAAGTCTATAGAGAATTCAATATCTTGATCTGACGACAATCCTGGCAATTACTCAGAAAACACATCCAAGAACTCTGCTATCAACAGATACGACAACTCCTTGTCTTCCACCATAGCTCCACAAATAATGCCTTCTCCCTGCCTGCAGTTCCTCTAGCAAACTCAAACTCTGACTCTCCTAGCGGACCAAATAAAACTCTATCTCCTTTTCAATCTATACTAGTACGGTGCCTACTCAACCAATCCATCCCGAGTATAATATCGTAGCTCGGAAGTGGCATTACAAGTAGACACGCACTCAGCTCCCGGCCTCCCAGAGTAACTCTCTGATCCTTGCAAATATCATAAACTAGGATAATGCCTCCCCTGGTCATGATCTTGTAATTCCTAAGCAAAGACTCAGCTACCAAACCATGCTTCAGAGAAAAAGAAACAGATACAAAACTATGGGAAGCACCACTATCAAACAAAGCTAAAGCTGGAATAGAATCAAGAAGAACAGAACCTGCGATGACATCTCCGGTGAGCTCGTCCTCCTCGATAGTCATAGCAAATCCTCGTCCCTGACGTGCACCTCCCTGATGCTGATGCTGGACATAACACTGCTGCTGGGTAGGAAGTGGCGGTCCCCTCGGTTGTACTGCAGGTGGTCTCGCCTGTGTCCTCGGAGCTGGAGCTGCTCCCTGAACTGCACGACGAGAATTGGAAGGATACTCCCTCAGTTGATGCCCTTCGGTACCATAATACAAACAAACTCCCAGCCTTCTCCTGCAAACTTCCTAGATGTGGCTGGGCTTCTTGCAGTAGTGGCAAGATGCTTGTTGTAACTGTCTCTACTGCTATGGTGCCTGGTGAAATGGCACCCTAGCTAGAGTCTGGTGCTGCTGCGACTGCTGAAAAGGCCCGGACTGGAAATGAGGATGTTTGGCAGATACTGTACTGCTGTTTGCTTCCAGAAAAAAATTACGATCTCTCTTGGACTTCAAACCCAACTCCCGCTCAATCTTGTGTGCCTCCGCAAGTATCTCTGAGTAGGTCTCATAAAAAGACGGAATGAGGATCTTCACTTCCCAGTTTAGACCCTCGTAAAATTGAATAGCTCAAACCTCCGGCTCTCACCAAATACTCCGTAAATCAGCTCAACCTGTCGAACACTGCAGCGTATTCCTCCACAGACATGCTTCCCTGAATGAGACTCTCAAACTGCCTCCCAAAGTCTAACCTGTCTGCCCGAGCGAAAAACTTCTTCTTGAAGAGGTCCTTGAACACCTCCCAAGACTGTCCTACGTCAGCAAAAATTGGCTCATTCTTGAACCAAATATGGGCGACGTCAAACAGTTAAAGTTCTACCACTTTAACCTTCAGATCCTCAGAAAGATGGGACACCCTCATGAGACTCTCCATGTCCTCGAGCCAATCATCAGCATAGACGATTTCCTCCGTCCCCTTGAAGACCCTAGGGTCCAGCTTCTTGAAGTCCTAAATGTTGCCTGGCCGAAGCTGAGCAACCTGAGGAGCAACCTGCTACTGGACCGGAACTCCCCTTTCTACCACGGTACAAACAAGCTGATGAGCACTCTTGATGCCCTGCCGTAAGACGTCGGTCTATCTCTGGTGTGCCTCAGATTGAGCCCTCTGCACCTCCAATATCTCGTAAAACAGTGTGAATATCTGTGTCACATCTGCTGGCACGAAAGGTGAAGGTGGAAGTCCCTTAGATACAGTTGGCACAGTCCTCTGAGTTGGTGGTGGACCTCCGAAAGCAGCTGACACTCCAATCACCGAAGAAGTGACTGGTGCAGGCCCTCTGGACGTCGAAGACCTCTTAGAAGCTGCTATCCCTTGTTATGATCTAGTCTTAGGCGACATCCTGAGACAAAACGAAAGAAAGAATCAATATGGCACATGATATAAAATACTCAAAGGAAGGACGGTTAAAGATCAAATATCAATATCAAGGAAGAATAATTGAATGAATCAAAAGAATTTTTTCCTAGATGTGATTGAGTATTCTCAGCCTATAGCCTATAACCTATATCCTGAAATAGGCTCGTAATAACACTCAATTCAGTGCACTACTACGAATCGCACTAGTTGCGACCTCGAAGACCTGCATGGGTCACCACTAAAAATATGTCATGACCCGCACCCGGTGTAGGGATGCAAGTCGGGAACAACGCCCAGCCTACGCTGCAGAATCGATGGTAGAACGATGTTTGGGTAATCTATCTAACAATATAATGAGCCACAAACAATATTAATATACTCAATCACATATCTAAGATAGAGAATAACACGAATATGATAAAAAATAGAATAGTCACAAAACAACTGATGAGTCAAAATAATAACATCAATGAGTCTGAGAAATACTAAACAGTAAGCTGGAGACAAATCCAGTATAAGGAGAATAACTAAGAAGCTACAAGTCCTGGGTCATCTGTCTCAGTCGGGATGAGTCCCTCCTGAGCCAGGGTCTCTGAATCTAAGCCTACAACATCCTGAGGCCCGTAATGAGTAGGGTACCACTCCTCAGTGTCATATGGAAAAAATATATCCAGTCAGAAAAAGAGCAGAGTACATCTCTAACAGTAGTTCTAATCAATGATATAAACTATGTAACAGTAAATAGATGTGAATATACAAGCTGCAACAATAGATACAAGATATATACAATAAAAGAAATATTGGAAATAAATACAAGAATGAACAATATGGCAATGAACAAGAATACTAATGACTAAGTGAGTGAGTACCAGATTTAACATGTGATTGGCTTGGGAACTTGATACAAGATTTATGGTCTGGCTAATCATACGTGCGGTGTATGATTAACACTATTCAATTAACAAGACTTGATACAAGGAAGGTATGATCACATATATAAACTACATACTCCCCAACCCCGACTGGTATAGTGGATTCAACCATGGTACGCTATGGCACAGGATTCTCTAAGAAGGTAGAAAGTCTCCCTGAGAATCAGTATCTGTACATGTACATGAAGAACAATAAAATAAGGCTTGCACAAGATACACCATATATACCAAGGAATAATATCTCATGACGAGATCCGGATATACCAATCTGTGTAACCATCGTTTCAAAAAATCAAGGATATCTACACTAGATACAATGAACATAGAGGATATCATAAATGAGAAACTATCAGAGAATGTACTCGCTTGAAGTTCGGTAAATAGTATCACAGATGTCTGATATGGTGCCTCGAAGACCTAAATAGGGAATATAATATCAATACAAGATTTCGGAATAAAAATAAATTAAACTAGTCAACATCTAGGTCATAAAGCCACTTCTAATTCAAAACAGTTAAACTAGATCAACTCTAAGTCAAACTACCTATTTCTAGGTTGCATGAGTCTATCTCAAGGATATTGGGTCCATACATTATGAAACTAGGTCACACTAGTTAAATCCAAAATACTAAGATACCGTATCTCAGGATACACAAATAAGAGGTATAAGAATATCACAAGATGCATTTATAATCAATATTAAATATACTAATCCTAATTACAAATGCTAAGTAGATACCTTGGCTTTGAACCAACTTGGTATCACACTACTAAACACCCATTTCAATACCCAACTCGAATATCTTGATTATCGGCCAATACCTTGGCATTTACCTTGGTTTATACATATATATATATATATATATATATATATATATATATATATATATATATATATATATATATATATATATATATATATATATATATAACTTAGAGATATATATAAGAGGTATAACTAAATAGATACTAACTAACTAACTAGTTAACTAACAATAACTAGATACTACTATTAGTTAACTAACTAACTAACTATCTGAACATCTAAACCTCTGCCTAACCTCGATGTTGCTGCCATTGAAACCTACTGCTGCTGCTCGGTTACTCTTCACTTGCTGCCTCGAGGCTCTACACTGGTGCTACTGCTGCTCCTAGCTCTGCATAGCTGCTGCTGCTGCTCGGCTACACTGGTATAGCTACTGTTGCTACTAGCTCTGTTGCAGAGCATTCTGCAATGCCCGATCTGCTGGTGCTGCATTTGATTGCTGTGGGGACTTGTTTCCACTATGCAGTGCCTTGCTATGCTGTCGCATCTAGTTACTGTTGCTGATCTTTCCTGTCCGAGCTGTCCCCCCTTCTTGCACACACATAGCCTCATACAATATTTGTATATATACACAAGACTAAATACATATATATATGGACATATCTATATACATATACATAGATGTACACTCATCAATATATATATATATAATCATACACATACATATATGTACCTACACACATGTACTTATAGATATAGTATCCCATACATATACACATAGGCAGATATATCACTCCCTCTCATACATACATATAGATATAGTAGCATCACACACATAAATACATATATACAATATACATGTATACATATAGCATAACTATCCAGATAGAGGTATCAAACCTTGGATGCATTATTGAACCATGGTTATATTAGAGATTCTTGGTATCAGATTTAGGTATCAATAGATAGGTGTATGCAATGAGGGTGTAATCATGGATGTCTTGTGGACTAATGATTAGTTGATATGGATATCAGTATACAGGAATAGGAATTAGTTAGTGAATGTGCCAGAGTTAAGTGTATGTTAGAGATAGAAGATACTGCAAGAAATATGTTAGCAGGTTCCTTCTTTTCTTTCCTCATGTTTGTTTTCGTCTTCTGATTGATTGATTCTCTAGTACCGTAGTTTGTATTCATGATTTTCTTGTTAGAATATAGTTAGTAGTACACCCTGACAGAGACTGCAATACCATGATGAAAGACACATGACCGTACATATTTTCTTAGATTACACGGCTGAAGGTAGAATTTTCTTAGACCATGATTATTGGGATTTGACCATAGTAGATTATAAAGAGGTTATGACTTGACAAGAGAAACGAGATGCTTAAAATTTTTAGAAGATAAGTATAGAGAGTTAAGGAGTTAATATGGCAGAGTTGATGAATCATTGATTTTATCGAGATTGAGGTATGATTAAATTATCATTAAACTTCAAGGATAAACATTAATTTAAATGAGAGGTTAAGAATTTAATATGGTAGGAGTGATGATTATTGATTATGATATATTTATCATTAAAGACTTGAGAAAATTAAGGAGATTATC